>JARHVA010001062.1:2777500-3135000 GCA_037957365.1 Torreya grandis
TCTTGGCATTAGTATTTACTACGCAAAAATTATGACATTAAATGCTTAAAATGAGATTCATGTTATAGTCAAGGAGGACCCATTAAAGTTCCTCATGAATAAAACCCACCTTGCAGGACATATAGAAAAATGGGTGATGTAACTCATATAATTTGATCTAAAATTTGTATCTCAAAAATTAGTCAAAGGCTAAGTTATAGTTGATTAGTTAGTCAGAGTTTCATTATTAGATATTTTTCCCATGACTGAGGCTTTTCTTGACAAAGTGGTGACCTATCATGTGTCACATAGTACTTGGACTATGTATTTTGATGGATCCAAATGTATGGCAAGTGTAGGTGTAGGAATTATTTTTTGTAGACTTGAAGGAGAGTATATGCCATTCTATTATAGATTGGCTTTTTCATGCACAAATAATATATTAGAGTATGAAGCCTTGATCATTAGTTTGTATATAACCCAAAAGCTTAATATTAAAGATATCTAGATGTATGGTGATTCTTAGTTGGTTGTTAATCAAGTTACAGATTATTATCAAACCAAAGATGAGACTTTAATTCCATATAAAGAAATGGTAAATAGATTGAAAGACACATTTGACACATTCTCCATTGAAGGTATCCCAAGAAAGGATAACCATCATGCTGATGTAATGGCTTGTTCGACATAACTAATTCCTTTGGATATTAATGATTATTATAATAACTTTATGGTATGATAGTACGTTAGCCTTCAATTATGATAGATAAAGTGGATGCTCTAACAATTCTTGAAATTACATATAGTGTGGCAAATACATAATGGTACAATGATATATATAATTTCCTATATCAGGATTTTATACTAGATCATTTTACTTGAAATGATAAACATAAACTAAAATGAGAAGCACTCTATTATGTTATTATTGAGGATGATTTATTCAAAAGAGGTCTCAATGGATAGTTACTCAGATGTCTCAACTGTTAGGATCTACACATAGCTCTGATACCACTTGTTAGGATCTTAGATCACAATTGATTACTTTTGTATAAACAACTAAACACGAAATTGAACCAGAAGTAATAACTAGAAATTAGAAATAGCAAAGAATAAGAGATACAAGAAACAATACAATATGTATTAAACTCTTCCAGAAGGAAATACAATGAAGAAATCTCTTTCTCCTCACACCTTGAAGATGTACAGTAATTCTCCCTCAAGAGTTCTCTCTCTCTCAATCAATTACAACTAACTCAATAACTGAGTTGTTCCCCCTTTTCCACAGATCTTCTTGATCTTGCACCCTACAAATCTTCTTGATCTTGCACCTTGCAGATCTAATTGATTTTGCTCCTTGCAGATCTAATTGATCTTGCTCACATTAAAATACGGCCCCATGGGTCTCTTAAATAGAACCCAAAGTGAACACTAATTAGAAAAATAGACTCAATACTAAACTTAGTCTTTACATGCAAACTAGTTGTTTGTCTAAAATTAGCAATTCTAGAAATGCCTGGAAACACACAAAAGTTGGTGTCGATCTACAGATGACTGATGCCAGCCGACCCCTGGCCAATGTCAGTCGGCCCATAACCGATGTCGGCAAATTTTGGTCGACCCCTAACTGATGTCGATTGGCTCTAACTGATGTCAATAGCTGTGTAACTGATGTCGATTATTGGTTAAGCCCATCAACCTCCACATGAGCTCATCAGTGAAGCTTTTAGCTCCACAACTCAACAATCTCCCACTTGGAGATAAATAACTGCACCTGTACCTGTACAACAACATCTTCTAGCTTATTTCTCTAGCTTGTTTCTCCCTCTTCAAGTTCAATCTTGAAGACCAACAAAAGTTGAATGAAGATTCAACTTCTCCTTTGTTACCAGCTTTGTTAACATATCAGCAGGGTTCTTATCCGTATGGATCTTTTTCAGCTTCAATTGTCCATCCTCCAATACCTGTCTAATGAAGTGGTACCTAAGCTGTATATGTTTGGTTCTTGAATGAAAGGCTGAATTCTTTGCCAAATGAATTGCACTTTGACTATCACTATACAATCTGCAACTCTCTTGCTCCTTTCCCAACTCTTCCATGAACCGAGTCATCCAAATCATTTCCTCGCTAGCCTCTGTGACTGCAATGTATTCTGCCTCTGTAGTAGACAAGGCAACAACCTTTTGCGACTTTGAAATCCAACTAACTGCCGTTTCACCAACAGTGAACACATATCCTATGGTGCTTCTCCTGCCATCCAAGTCACCTGCCATATCCGAATCTACATACCCATGTAGAGAAGTGTTTGACCCTCCATAGCATAAATGCCTACTGCTGGTCCCTCTCAGATATCTGAGAATCCACTGAACTACTTTTCAGTGTTCCTTTCCTGGATTAGCCATAAACTTGTTGACAACTCCCACTACTTGGTTAATATTAGGTCTAGTGCATACCAACCTAGCCTTATGTCTCATTTGTCCATTCTCTCCTTCCTTTAACCTATAAACCCATTTGTTTTTTAGTGCTTTCTTTCTGGCTGGCAACTCAACTAAATCCCATGTATGGTTCTCTTCCAAGGAATCAATTTCCTCATTCATACCATGCTCCCACTGTTTCCTGGATTCTACCTGCATTGCCTCATCAAAACTTTTTGGTTCTCTACCATCAGTGAGCAACAAGTAGGTTAAAGAAGGAGAATAATGAATTGGAGGTTTACTTACCCTTTCAAACCTCCTTATGGGTGTTTGAGACTCATTGACAGCTTGCTGTCAGCCCAAATTTCCTTCTGACAATGACCAATCCCGATCATCTCTGATCAATGCTGGTCTGCACCCGACCGACGTTGGTTCCACCTGACCGACGTTGGTCTCTTCCTTACTGACGTCAGTTCCCACCTGACCGACGTCGGTATCTATGTTTTCTTGTGAGTGATGATTTTTACCCACGAGCTCATTTTGGATCATAACCTCATCCAAATCAAGATTGCCCTACTTAGAATTATTTAGCCTCTTGAGTTGATCACTGTACATCACCTTCTCATTAAAAACCCAGGCTTTCCATTTCTTTAATGTGTCAAAAACATCATATTTTCTCTTTATGTAATAAACCCATACCTTTCTTGTAGCATCATCAATGAAAGAAACATAATACTATGATCCTCCAATAGAAGCTACTTGAGCTGGTCCCCACACGTCTGTGTGAACAAGCTCCAACTTGTGCTTCTTCTTTGTTGACCTAGTTTTGCAAAACCTCACTTTCTTCTGTTTCCCAAAAATATAATGCTCACAAAAATCTAGATCTATGCTTTTCAAATCTGAAAGCTTACCTTTTGACTTAAGAACATTCATTCCCTTCTCGCTCATGTGACCAAGCCTATAGTGCCACAACTTTACATCTACATCTGAAGTAGATAAAATAGAAGGAGACTAATCAGTAATACAAGTAGATAGATAAAGTGTACCTACTCTCTTGCCTCTTGCTAATACAACTGCACCCTTGGAAACTTTTCAAGATTCAGCTGTGAGAGTTATTGTGCAACCCTCATCACCCAACTTTCCTGCAGAAATCAGATTCCTTTTCAGGATGGGTACATGCATGACATCCTTCAACACCCATGTGTTGCCATTCTGTAATTTTAGCTGCACTTTTTCTTTGCCAATAATTTGACAAGGCTCATCATCCCTTAAATAAACTTTTCCAAAGTCTCCATGGACATAATCATTGAAAAATTCTCTATTTGGGGTTGCATGGAAAGAGGCACCAAAATCTAAAACCCATGATTCTACTTTATCCAAGGAAAATATAAGAGCATCCTGTGCAACAATACCTGCATCATTTGCTTCTTTATTACCTTCATGCTGATTTTCTTTCAACCAACAATCTTTCTTTGCATGCCCTTTCTTTCCACAATTCCAGCAGGTTATTCCTCCATTTCTGGATTTAGATCTACTTCCCATCTTTGACCTTGATTTCCCTTGCTTGCTCTTCTCTCTTTGCCATCCCCTGCTTTCAACACTTAAAGCATTACTTGATGTTTCCCTGTGCTTTTCCTGTGAATTTCTTCATTCAAGATTACACTAACAACACCATCAACTTTTAAGATATTTGAAACAGATGCAGTATTACTAACTGCCATTACCAAGCTATGCCAACTTTCAGGTAAAGAGCATAAGATTAAGAGATCCTTAATTTCATCATCAAAAACTATTTTGACTAAATTTAATTGATTTACAATTGTATGAAAATCATTAAGATGACTCTATACAGATCCACCTTCCTGCATTTGCAAATTAAATAATTGCTTCATAAGATATACCTTATTCAAAGTTGAGGTTTTTTCATATAAATTTGCCAAAGTATCCATTAACTCTACCGTTGTCTTTGCCTGTGATAAGTTGGAAATCACAAAAGATGCCAGGCTCAACCTTATAGATCCAAGAGCCTTTCTATCAAGAACATTCCATTCTTAATCTTTCATATCTGTGGGCTTACTTGAAACCCAACCCAATGGTAAATACAAATCTTTCTGATACAGATAATCTTCAATCTGCATCCTCCATAATTGATAATTCTTGCCATTGAATTTCTCCATTCTTAGTTTACTTTCTTCTGCCATTGCTTTGCTCCCACTCAATCAGAAACCCCTGTGAGTGAATTTTGTAATCAACAAACGCTAACACGCTCTGAGCTTTTCTTCAACTTGGCTCTGATACCACTTGTTAGGATCTACACATAGCTTTGATACCACTTGTTAGGATTTTAGATCACAATTGATTACTTTTGTATAAGCAACTAAACATGAAATTAAACCAAAAGTAATAAGTAACTAGAAATCAGAAACAACAAAGAATAAGAGATACAAGAAACAATACAATATGTATTAAACTCTTCCAGAAGGAAATACAATGAAGAAATCTCTTTCTCCTCACACCTTGAAGATGTATAGTAATTCTGCCTAAAGAGTTCTCTCTCTCTCAATCAATTACAACCAACTCAATAACTGAGTTGTTCCCCCTTTTCCACAGATCTTCTTGATCTTGCACCCTACAGATCTTATTGATCTTGCACCTTGCAGATCTAATTGATCTTGCTCACTTGTAGATCTAATTGATCTTTCTCCTTGTAGTCTAATTGATCTTGCTCACATTACAATACATCCCCATGGGTCTCTTAAATAGAACCCAAAGCAAACACTAATTAGAAAAATAGACTCAAGACTAAAATTAGTCTTTACATGTTGGGGGATCACAAGAACAACACCTGTTCTGATCCCACTTTGTTAAGATCTTGCTCCTGAGAAAGAGCACAGTATGATTACCAAATATAAGCAATTATAAATGCAGAAATAACCAGAAATACAAGTAACTAGAATTCACCAATAGCACAGAATATGAGAGATAATACACTATCTTGTATTAACACTTCACAGAAAAGAATACAACAAAGAGCCGCCACACTCTTTCACCTTACAGAGGTTTGCCACACCTCAAGTGTACAATAATTCTTCTCACACACACTCTCCTACACAAAAAATGGTCCCAACAACCAACTCACAAACAGAATTGGTGTTCACCTCTCCAACTAGTCAGTAATAACCCTGCCAGTTCACCAAGCACTCTATAGCACTTCAAGTTGATCTCCCATGAACCTGCAACCTGCAATTCAACAGACCATACTCATACATGTAGATCTCCTATGAGCTTCCAACAACCTGCAACTCAATGATCTTACACTTAGAAGGAACTTCCTTGCCTTCCTTATCTTGTACATAAATAACAATACATGCCAATGGGTCTATAAATAGATCCCAGACTCAAACAATAACTTAGACTCTTAATTTAGACAATTATTCTCGCAGCCAAAGATTCTAACTGGCCTTTACATGCAAACACTTCATCCACTTAACTAACTGTCCGTGTAACGGGCAGTTCTGGAACACACAGGTGACCGACGCCGGTCCCTGCTTGTCCGGTTCTGCTGACGTCGGCCGACTTCCTGCCGTCGTCGGTGGCCTTATGCACTGGTCACGATCGACGTCGGTCCTGATGCCGACGCCGGTGCTCCTGGATCTCATCAACCTTCTTGTTCCACCTATTTGCAAAGAGTTGAAGCTTTTAGCTCCACAACCTAACAATCTCCCACTTAGAGATAAACATCTGCAACCTGTACCTGTACCTGTACTCAGTCTAGTTTGTTCCCTTGGCTTTGTATCCCTCCTCAAGATCACTCTTGAAGACTAACCACCACAAACCTGTAGTGCAAAACCTATCATCCAAATCACCTGCCACATCCACATCTACAACCATGTAGAAAAATAAATTGAACCTGCATAGCATGTGCACCTGCTGCTAGTCCCTGTAAGAATCCACTGAACTGCCCTCCAATGGTTCTCTCCCAGATTGGCTCCAACTTGTGACAACTCCCACTGCTTGGGAAAACTTAGGTTTGGTACATACCATGCACTCAACCTCATTATGTGAATCAAGACACCTGTTCTAAGAACTGTCCAACCATCGGCGTGCTAACCGGTTTCACACAATCATCCTGAAACAAAGTCAACATATGACCTACCATGTCTCTAGAACACACTCATGCCAAAGAATCTTGCTGCTCCTAGATTCTCCATGACAAACACCTGAACTAGCTTTACCTTTAGTTCAGCAATCCCTGTATATGTAACCCTGCAACAAGCACATCATACAGTAATAGGATAATGTAGCTAATATTATCCAACCTGGTAAAGAGAAACACAATGATCAAACCTCATTGCCCTGCAGCTTATACAAGACCATATACCCTGATCTTCCATCTCACGTATCCATTTCCGCTCTTCTTCATCTTGAACATCCATTCGTCTCTCAGTGCTTACTTCCAGCTGGCCACTCTACCCAAAACCCCTATTTGGTTCTCCTCCAAGGAATCACATCCTCATCCATGCCTAGCTCCCACTATTTCCTGGATCTACCTGTTCTGCTTCTTCAATAACTTCCTGGTCCTATGCCATAAGTGAGCAACAAGTAGTGTAAAGAAGGGAAATGATGAATTTAAGAACTTACTTACACCTTCAGTCCTCCAAATGGGCACTTGAGACTCCATGACAGCTTGCTGTCCACCCAAAATTCGTCTCAGTAACCGATGCCGGTCACATCTCAGTCTGCAACTGACCGATGTCGGTTCCCTGCGACTGCCCCTTGCCGACGTCGTTTTCCCCTGGCCGATGCTGGTAGTTATCTGCCCTGAGTCACCGACATCAGGCTGCAGATAGCCGACGTCAGTCCCTGTCTGGATGCCGACGTCGGTTTTCCTGCCGACGTTGGTCTCTGTGTTTTTCTTGTGAGACCTGACTTTTTTTCGTGAGCTCTTTTTGGATCAAATCCTTGTCCAAAACACCCTTGCTCTGCTCAGAATTCTTTTGCATCTTGTGCTGAACTCTGTCCGTCACTTTCTCCTTGAAAACCAAGGCTTTTCTGTTCTTGTCACTAACATCGGATTCCTCAAGAAACGTCACCCTCTTGTTCTGCATACAGAAATCACGATCCATACCTTCCAAATCTGAAAGCATACCCTTTGACTCAAGAACAAGCATCTCCTTCTTATTTATGTGACCAAGCCTATCAAGCCACATCTCTGAATCTACAGCTGAAGTAGATAACCCAGAAAGAGAATCAGTAGTACAAGTAGATAGATAAAGTGTACCTACTTTCTTACCTCTAGCTACAACAAGTGTACCCTTGGTAACCTTCCAAGATTCCGCTGTGAGAGTTACTGTGCAACCCTCATCACCCAAACTTCTAATAGAAATCAAATTCTGCTCCAAAACTGGGACGTGCATGACCTCTTTTAACACCCATGTGTTACATGTCTGCAGTTTCAGCTTCACTTTCCCTTTGCCAACAATTTGACAAGGCTTACCATCCCCTACAAAAATTTCTCCAAAATCTCCCTGGACATACTCATGAAAAAATTCCCTATGTGGGGATGCATGAAAAGAGGCCCCAAAATCTAAAACTCAAGATTCTACTTTATCCAAAGAACATACCAGAGCATCCCGTGCAGCGTAATCTGCAACATCTACTTCTTCTTCATGTTCTTCATGCTGATCTTCACCTGATCTGCAATCTCTCTTTAAGTGCCCTTGCTTTCCACACTTCTAGCAGGTTATTCTGCCATACCTGGACTTGGATCTCTTGCCTGTCTTGGACCTTGATCTCCCACGCTCTATCTTTTCTCTTTGTCTTCCTTTGCCTTCAACACTCAAAGCATTTCCTGATGACTCACCTGTAATTTTCCTGCGTATCTCTTCATTCAAGATCACACTTACAACATCATCCACTTTTAAGACTTTTGAAGGAGACACAGTATTAGAAACTGCCATTACCAAACCTTCCCAACTTTCAAGTAATGAACACAAGATTAAGAGAGCTCTAATTTCATCATCAAATACAATATTGACTGAACTTAGCTGGTTTGCTAAACCATGGAAATCACTAAGATGGCTATGAACAGATCCACCTTCCAACATTTACAAATTAAATAAACGCTTCATAAGAAATACCTTGTTTGAAGCTGAGGGTTTTTCATATAAATTTGCCAAAGATTCCATCAACTCCACCATTGTCTTACACTGTGATAAGCTGGAAATCATAGATGATGCAAGACTCAATCTAATAGATCCCAGAGCCTTCCGATCAAGAACCTCCCATTCTTCATATTTCATATTCGAGGGTTTGCAATTAACCCCTCCCAACGGTAAGTACAAATCTTTTTGATACAGATAATCCTCAATCTACATCCTCCACAATTGGTAGTTCTTGCCATTAAACTTTTCCATTCTTAGTTGACTATCTTCTGCCATTGCTCAACTCCCACTCAAACAGAAAACCTGTGAGTAACCTGTAATCAAAACACACTAACCAGATCTAATCCAATCCGTTAGTATCCCAACCAACAGCTCTGATACCACTTTGTTGGGGGATCACAAGAACAACACCTGTTCTGATCCCACTTTGTTAGGATCTTGCTCCTCAGAAAGAGCACAGTATGATTACCAAATATAAGCAATTATAAATGCAAAAATAACCAGAAATACAAGTAACTAGAATTCACTAATAGCACAGAATATGAGAGACAATACACTATCTTATATTAACACTTCACAGAAAAGAATACAACAAAGAGCCGCCACACTCTTTCACCTTACAGAGGTTTGCCACACCTCAAGTGTACAGTAATTCTTCTCACACACACTCTCCTACACAAAAAATGGTCCCAACAACCAACTCACAAACAGAATTGGTGTTCACCTCTCCAACTAGTCAGTAATAACCCTGCCAGTTCACCAAGCACTCTGTAGCACTTCAAGTTGATCTCCCATGAACCTGCAACCTGCAATTCAACAGACCATACTCATACATGTAGATCTCCTATGAGCTTCCAACAACCTGCAACTCAATGATCTTACACTTAGAAGGAACTTCCTTGCCTTCCTTATCTTGTACATAAATAACAATACATGCCAATGGGTCTATAAATAGATCCCAGACTCAAACAATCACTTAGACTCTTAATTTAGACAATTATCCTCGCAGCCAAAGACTCTAACTGGCCTTTACATGCAAACACTTCGTTCACTTAACTAATTGTCCGTGTAACGGGCAGTTCTGAAACACACAGGTAACCGACGCCGGTCCCTGCTTGTCTGGTTCTGTCGACGTCGGCCGACTTCCTGCCATCATCGGTGGCCTTCTGCACTGGTCACGACCGACGTCGGTCCTGCTGCCGACGCTGGTGCTCCTGGATCTCAGCAACCTTCTTGTTCCACCTGTTTGCAAAGAGTTGAAGCTTTTAGCTCCACAACCTAACATTACATGCAAACTAGTTATTCGTCTAAAATTAGCAATTCTAGAAACGCCTGAAAATGCATAAAAGTTGGTGGCGGTCTATAGATGACCGATGCCAGCTGACCCTTGACCGATATCGATCGACCCATAACCGATATCAACAGATTTCGATCGACCCCTAATCGATGTCAGTTGGCTCTGATCGATGTCAGCAGCTGTGTAACCGATGCCAGTTATTGGTTAAGCCCAACAACCTCCACATGAGCTCATCAGTGAAGCTTTTAGCTCCACAACTCAACATCAACAAAGATGAAATGATAACCACTATTCTAGAGATGCATGACAATGAGTATGGGGGATGTTTCACTGGAAAAGTAATGCCCCAAAAATTACTATGGTGGGTTTATTATTGGCCCATGATGGAACAAGAATATATTGAACATATTAAATTTTGTGTCCAATGTCAAAAGTATGACAATTTAAATCATGCTCCATCCAATGAGTGACAACCGATTGTCTCACCGTGGCCATTCTCCCTTTGGGGATTTGATTTAATTGGAAAAATAAATATGATATTAGTAGGAGGCCATAAATTCATAGTTATAGCTACAAAATATTTTATGAAATGGGTAGAGGCGATTCCCTTGGAATTCACCACTGGAAATGACATGAAAATTTGTGATGACAAATATTATTTCTAGGATCGGGTTTACCTTCAACTACCATTACATATAATGGGTCATCATTTAATAACAAATTTATGAAGTATTTTTGTAATAAATATAAAATTAAACATACCTTCTCTACACCATATTACCCATAGCGTAATGGTCAACCAGAAATGACAAACAAGACTATTGTTAAGATACTAGGAAAAACAATCAAAAAATTTGGTACATATTGGCATCAATAGATGGCTTACGCCTTATGGGTATACCGTACTAGTGTCTATACCCCTACTCGAGCCACCCCTTATTCTTTGGTTTATGGTACTAAGACAGTTTTACTAATTGAGGTTGAAATCCCATATGTATGGGTTTCTCTCAAGGATATTATTCAAGACAATGAATATTGTGAAAAATGATTATACTAGTTAGAACAATTAAGTGAAAAATTCACACAAGCTATTGAGCATATACAAGTTTATCAAGATTACATTAAACGCACATATAATAACCATGTTTGACCATGTGAGTTTAACGTGGGTGATTTAATACTAAAAGAAAATCAAAAGAATACCAATGCAAAAAAAGACAAAAAAGGAAAGTTCAAACCAAACTGGTTAGGCCCATTTGCAGTTTATAGAGTGGTTGGGTAAAGGTGTATACCACTTACTACCTAGCTACACTTGAGGAAAAATCCCTCTGAAGCCCAATGAACATTATGTACTTCGGCAAATATTACACGTGAGCCAAATAAATAAAAAAATTCAAAAAATCAAACATATCAAAAAATTAAAAATTATATATATATATATATATTCAATAAAATACAAAAACATTTAGCATTTCACGTGTTTACTAGATTTTGGCATATGTTGTTTACTTTATGTTAGTAGATAGCATATCATTTCTTTACACACATATGTTTCATGGGTATTTGAGTGTGATACATGCATACATTAGATCCATGATACATACGCATGTAGATGTTGGACCTTTCCTATTTCTACATGACACCCTACTTTGGGGCATCTTACTTCTATATGATCACAATTGACACATGTTATACAATGTTTAGTGATAATTTCTATTTGAGATTATATCCTTACATTTACATATGATTATACTCATGTTACTATCTTACACAATGTACTTTGATATGTTATTATACATGGCATTTTTTTTCTAACATATGTATGCAGGGACTAGTATGATATGCCTATGCTAGTTGCTTCTATATTTCATTTACTTCATATATTCACATGGCTTACTTGAGTGTATTTATTGTTTGTTTCTTTGTATTGCTTATAGAACATTTTAACATGTTCCTTGCTTGTTGGCCATAGTGCCTTGAGTGTTGCTTGTTTCTTTGGTGTGTGGATATTTGCATGTCTTCATCTTGATTATGCAACATTTGAACATGCCCCTTGTTTGTGGTCTCTTTAGACCCCTATTTACTTGAATTTTGAGTACTCTTGTGTGTGTGATTAATTATATTTTGAGCTTGATATTTTCTAAACGTTTCCATGATCCACATCATGCATCTTAGTGCTTGTTATGTATGCATACTACGAGCTTCATTGATATATCTACTCAAACATGACACTATTATATGCTTATTTATTACATGATTGACACTTATACAAGATAGTTATCTTATCCTTTTGAAATAAGGTGACTAACATTTTTCTATTCCCCTCACCTCAAAATGGGGGGAGGCGGAGGGGGGGGCGTCGGGGCATGCAGAAGGAGGGAGGAGTATATCAATGGGGGCATGTCATAGACACATCATTCCACATGCATAATTGATAGAATTGGTAGAATTTGATTCAATTTACATGATTCAGATATACATATGG
The DNA here is from genome assembly GCA_037957365.1 of Torreya grandis. Taxonomy (NCBI): domain Eukaryota; kingdom Viridiplantae; phylum Streptophyta; class Pinopsida; order Cupressales; family Taxaceae; genus Torreya; species Torreya grandis. Next base: position 2,789,840 of record JARHVA010001062.1, read on the forward strand.
GACACAATTCTATAAATTTGGCATATACTTGGGACAATGTTTTTCAGATTTGTGATATATATTATACAAATCAAAGGTTATATTTTGGCATATAATTCAACTTGAGACACATTTGAGGTACATATGCCATGCAAATTCACCAAATTATAGATACATTATTCACATTATACCAATATTATTGCACCGACTCTATGTAGATGCATCATTTGAGTTTTTATCTACTACAATGATTGGATTCTTTTATTAGTGCAATTGATATTATATGTTCTTGGTGGACTTGGAATTATTTTCTATTATTGCGGGTTGATATGGTTATACCATTTGACTTAGGTGAGATTAACTAGATTATGTTACATTTGAGTTCTGTGATTGAGATTTTGAGCTCTTGATGGTCTTGGCATAACTCACCCTTATATCATATTGGGGGCATGATCACCCTCCAATTCCCTCTACACATCTCCAAGGTTTAGTTGTGAACCTATGCCCAATGCCTTAGTAAGAAAGCATCATTACCAAAGCAAACTATTAAGGGGTAACATGGTTACATTGACACACAAGTGTACTCCTTTCTTGCTCTCTTTTCTTTCAAGCAATATCAATTGTTAATTTTCAAATTGTATGCACTAATTACACCTGTAACATTCTCTTGGATGCAGGTCATACACATACAACAAATTCAAATGTGGTTCATGCAAAACAAGGTGTGTTGTACACACCATAGTATGCATATCTTTCTTTTAAACTAGTAATTTCATCCTTATGCATTATTATACTAAAGGGAGGCAAATGTAGATGATTAAATCTAGATTTATATTATAAATTAGTCTTGTACACTTGACAATTATCACTCAAGGCTATACCCTTTAGTTCTAGACCTTCCTTGCAGCTGATAAACTCACCTTCGCCATCCCACTGGGCCTAAATACTTATCTTATAGTCAATATTTCTAATCAGAATATTTGTAGAATCTAAATTCATTAATTGACCTACTTTAGCGAGTAGCCTACTCTTTATTTGATTAGGCTAATCACTCTTATTTAATCCTTATGTCCAAAAAGGGTTGAACAATATGCTTCAAACTTGGCTTGTGACTGTTCCTAGTGACTAATTTTCAATTTGGGAAGAATCTATGGCAAATTTTATCGTTATGTAGGCGTATAATAGTTTCTATATATTTATCAAAATATTGTACCCTGTGGGATCAATAAATTCTTTGAATTTGATTGACCAACCAAATCTGAGTATGCTCCATAATTATCCTAACATTGATGAATGACCCCCAAAAGTTTCCAAGAGATCTTGTCAGGTGTTTATTCAATTTTTTTTTTTTGCAATTTTTTGATATTGAAGTAGTCAAATGAGCTTGTGACAATTGTTCAAATTTAGGAAGATGGTGTATAGATGTGTACTAGATAAGTGCCTAGTCTCATAACAAGCGAGGCCTTGATATATATATATATATATATATATATATATATATATATATATATATATATATATATATATATATATATATATATATATATATATATATGAGTCCAATTCATCAATTTCACATGCCATTAACACGTTAGGCAAATGAGCGGACCCTAAGGAAGGATTTGATTTTAAAAGGTAGCCATTGCTTAGAGAGAGGGATGATATTGTCCAACTCATGTCAGTATCGATTGACGATACTGACCTAGTCTAACATTACTAACCCATGTACATGGGGACTAAACTAAAGGTTTGGACATACTTGTGCAAAATATTAAGCATGTTTGAAATAGACAGTGAGGTTCTTGTAGGTGTGCAATAACATAATGGAATGATCAAACTCATAAGGTAGCATGTAGGTGTGAGAGAAGGGCATGTTAGGACCATTTGTGTGTGCAAGTCATGCATGGTATATATATGTCAAGCTTATCATTATCAAGTACTTAATACCATATTTTAGTTCAAGAAGTAGAACATCAATTTATTTGAGATTGAAATAAAGATTCAAAATGATGATCAAGGTTTTCAGATCCTTAGACTTAACAAGTGCATTCATCAAAACGGATTATGCATGTCTGTTGGCTACCAAAAATGTGGAGTATATAGTTTTAGGTAGGTGCTTAGGTTGTTGCAAGTTTTTAGGGTTCTCATTAGCATATCACAAAGACCTTGATTATATTGTCAAACTGTAATTTTATATATATATATATATATATATAAAGGAATTTTTTTAAAGGGACCCGGCCCTTTTACAAACATAGAAAGACTAGGCCAAAAGAGCCATAAAACATAAAGTAACTCTCCAAAATAGCAATAATCAAAGGGACATAAACTTAACAACATCACAACACCTACAAAATAGTATCCCAAACATGAAGAAAGGGACAACGCACAAAGAAACAAAAAGGCTCAACAACACTTAAGCCTAGCACATTAACCTCAATCAATAAAAAATAAAATAAACAAAGATCTAACGATACAGATTATTCAGGTAGGCAGGAAAATACCTGCTAAGGTAAGGAAGAGAACCAAAAATCCAATGGATATCTTGAAGAATTATTCATATATATATGGTAAAAATGGATTCTTTTAAAGGGACCCGACCCTTTTACAAACACATAAAACTATGCCAAAAGAGCCTAAAATATAAAATAACCCTCCAAAATAGCAATACTCAAAGGGATAGAAACTTAATAACAACACAACACCTACAAAATAGTATCCCAAATAGGTAGAAAGGGACAAAGCACAAAGAAACAAAAAGGCTCAACAACCCTTGAGCCTAGAACATTAACTCCAATTAATTAAAAAATAAAATAAACAAAGATCTAATGATACAAAATATTCGAGTAAACACCTCCTAAGGTAGGGAAGAGAACAAAAAATCCAGAGGATATCTTGAAGAATTATCCATAAGTAACAGTCACTCTTCTTCCACGACGAGCAAGAAGATCATCCAGAATCCATTGAATGCTATCATACACTGAAGACACCGCTTCTAACAAATAAGATAATTCTCTAAATTCTCGATGTCAATTATTACACTAGAATTTAATTAGCAAGTATGATTCTATTGTTTTATATATGATTTAAGGCGTAAATACATGTTTTTGGGTAGAGTGTATTGCATTTTTAATGTAAAACCATTTCCCCATTTAAAAATTTCTTAGAGATGATAACTCTCCCAAAGTCTTTACATATCAAAAACTAGGGCAAAGGATTTAGTAGTTGTGCACTTATTGTTGATAGGTGGCCTCGATTTAGTTATACCAATGTGTTGGGCTCAAAAAAATCTAAAAAAGGAAAGGACTCTAAATTCTTGCATACGCTTAAAATATTTTTTTATCGACTTCTCCAAATAAGAAGGAAAAACTTATATATGACGATTAAATAGACGTGAAATTTAAAGTTGTAACTACTTTACATGGAAGTCAAATTTTACGTCATCCATTAATTGCCAACATCTCATGGACGTTCGAGACCAGCACCACCCTCAATTACCATTGTAGGACGCCTATCAATATAACTAAATTAATCACGTAAATATTAATTCTTATATAGATAATATTCACATTCGTATTTGACACGTTTACACGAAGAAGAGGTCACAACTAAAATTGATTTAAAATAACAAATTTAAAATACCCTTTTTAAAAAATTGATCCAATACTTCAAAAATCAGTACTCGAATAAAAGTTAAATCTACGAAAAATGAGATATAAATATTTACGCAGATCAAACAACACGTGTCTATTTTAATCGCACGTACCAAAGACCACAAGGTTATCATTTACGGAATCTACATCAAAAATTAAATGGGCAATAATGTGGAGTTTAAATACATTCTACGGTCCACCCACCATTGACGCTTTCTACTGAACCTGACGCCAAATATATCATAAACATACAATACAGATTTCATAGTCTACGGCGATTTTTCTTCTTCGAGGACCAGCACGAGCGCCGGCAGAAAAATACAGGCAACAGAAATCCAACGCTGTACCAGGTTTGTTTTCTCATGCATACTTATCTGTTTTTTTCTCAAAATATGGCCACAGATTCATTCTTCTGTGGCCTGCCGTATTTTAAGCCGAAATCAGCCCGGGTTATAATTTCGTTTAACAGTGGGCGGGGCCGTGGGATTACGGCCCTTTTATATTTCAATGGCGAATGGAATTTTGTTGCAGTAGGTTATCTTTTGCATTATTTATGTATATATTTGCAATCGATCTGCGAACTCAGAATATGTTCGATTTTGACTGTATAACAGTGTACTTATTTTCGTTCAAAATGGTCCCATCTTTCTGGTCTTATTTTATTAATATGTCTTATAATCGTGCACCTTAAAAAGATTCTATTTCAATTCTGTTTTCTAAAGGGTTTTATAAATATCTTTCCCATATCCGATAGTGTAGAATAATATTAATTTATAAATTAATAGTAATTAATAATTTAATACATAATATCATAATTAATATTAATGATATTACGAGTATAGTGGCGACACACCCCATCCGCTACGAGCTAGTATTGAGCTTGAGAGGGAGTCAAGAGGTACTAAGCTCATTATCTATCTATCTATTTATCTATCTATCTATCCGGATTAGAAACTACATTGGAGTTAAATATATTTATTTTCTCTTGGGGAGCGAGGAAGAGCAAGGTGTGTCATAGACTAATAATTTTAAAGAGTTCTTTAACAATGCTCTTTAGTCATGGTCTTTCACTTTTGAATTTGGATGAGTCTTGGATTGTTTGCATTGAAGATGGATTAAATTTGATTGTTTACTTCTAATACAAATTAATTTTTTTTGGTGTGTTACTAATTACAATTTAGTGATTTGAGTTTTGTTTGTACGTTTGTCTCACGGAGTTTTTCTCGCCTTACAATGAATACTATCTTTTGAATATAATATTCCTTTTTTGTTTATTTAATATATCTGTGACTATTTTATCCTTCCTATAATATGCACCCAAAAATCACATCTTCTGTTGCGGGGATGTAGTTCGAATAATAACTAATAATTTTCCCTCTTCTTCATTCAAATTTTCTTCTTGAAAGGTTTCACTCATACATGTTGGGGCCCTAGTTGGAGTGTTATAGGGCATTTGTGTTTTGTATTCTCCAGGGCCAAGGTTGAATGATATAGTAAATAAGTTCCTTAATTTTCCTTAGTTTTTAATTTTATCTTTCCTATGAAATGGTTGCCATGTGGATTTAACCTCGTAATGTTCTTCTTTATCTGTCAATTGAGTAGTACATGGTTATTAGTGAGCTTAACATGTATCTTGCTTAAGTGTGTTGTTAATAGATGTCCATTTACATAATAGGTATCCATATTGATGGTATATATGGTATCTAAATTGAACATTTTTGTATTAATAGATTGCTCTCATTGGCATTCATCTCTCTTGAAAATAATTGATTCCATATCTTTGTTTAGCTAAGATCCAACCTCACACACACTTTAAGACAAGCCTTAAATTAGTAAATTAATGAGTGACCTTTGAGATACTAATATATTTTTCAATTTGACAAGGCTTTGCGAATTCTTCCGACCAAAATTCCAAGGGGAGGGCCTAGAGACTAATCTAAATAAGAACACAATATTAGATTTTTGTATCTAAATTTAACCATGCATGATCCATTGTCTAAGATAGATTTTTATACCACTTTTGTTCTACCTTCAACATTTGTGAAGTTAACCCAAAAAAAACTCTTATGGCCTAGACTAGCCTCAAACTTGGTTGTTGGATTCCACACTTGTTTGATCTAAGTGATAAGATAGGAGTGTCAGAATTTTAATCCATTAAATTTGCCTATCATGATCATGTGTGTAGAACAATACACAATCTCCTCTAAGAAGTAATCCTTCTAGTGAACTTTTCAAATTTGGGCTCACAAGAGGTGAGAAATATTTGATGCATTTGAATAGCATCCATGAGCAATTTATACTTGAATTGTTTAGCCAAAGGATCAATCTGACCAAACAAAAAAACTCTATGAGGGATGAAAAGAAGAGGGATTAGAAGAAATTGGAGGAGGCGATGAAGGAAAGCATCGAGAAGCCATCTTACCCTCATAAGGTAGCAAGGTTCTCACTTAATAAAGAGAGAGTGAAAAGAATGAGACACTCTTAGAAAAATAAAACCCATAAAAATCCACTTAAAAATATTAATTTATAAATTAATAGTAATTAATAATTTAACACATAACATCATAATTAATATTAAGAACATTGCAAGTATAGTGGCGGCACGCCCCACCTGCTCTAGGCTGGCACCGAGCTTGAGAGGAAGTCAAGAGGTACTAAGTTCCCTCTCTATCTATCTGGGTTGGAAACTAGATTGGATTTAGATACACTTCTTTTCTCTTGGGGAGCGGGGCAGAGCAGGTTGTGTCATAGACTAATAATTTTAAAGAGTTCTTTAACAATGCTCTTTATTCATGATCTTTCACCTTTGAACCTGGATGAGTCTTGGATTGTTTGCGTTGAAGATGGATTAAATTTGATTGTTTACTTTTAATACAATTTTTTTTGTGTTACTAATTACAATTTAGTGATTTGAGTTTTGAGTTTTGTTTGTATGTTCGTCTCGTGGAGTTTTTATCGCCTTACAATGAATACCATCTTTTGAATATACTCTTCCTTTTTTGTTTATTCAATATCTCTATGACTATTTTATCCTTTTTAAATAATATGCACCCAAGAATCACATCTTCAGATGCGGGGATGGAGTTCAAATAATAACTAATGATTTCCCCTCCTTTTCATTCAAATTTTATTCTTGAAAGGTTTCAATCATAGATGTTGGGGACTTGGTTGGAATATTATAGACCATTTGTGTTTAGTATTCTCTAGGGCCAAGATTGATAATATATTAAATAAGTTCCTTGATTTCCCTTGGTTTTTTATTTTGTCTTTCCTATAAAATGGTTGCCATGTGGATTTAACCTCGTAATGTTCTTCTTTGTCTGTCAGTTGAATAATACATGGTTATCAGTGAGCTTAACATGCATCTTGATTAAGTGTGTTGTTAATAGATACCCAGTTACATAATAGGTATCCACATTGATGGTATATATGGTATCTAAATAGAACATTTTTGCATTAATAGATTGCTCTCATAGGTATTCATCTTTCTTGAAAATAATTGTTTCCATCAGTGTTTGGTTGAGATCCAACCTCACACATACTCTAACAAAAGCCATAAAATAGTGCATTAATGAGTGGCCTTTGAGATACTAAGGTATCTTCCAAATTGACAAGGCTTTGAGAATTCTTCAGATCAAAATTCCTAGGGGAGGGCCTATAGGCTAATCTAAATAGGAACACAATATTATATTTTTTGTATCAGAATTTAATTATGCCTGATCCATTGTCTAAGATATAATCCAAGTAAAAATAGAGTTCCTTTTCTACCATTTTTGTTCTACCTTCAACATTTGTGAATCTAACAAAAAAAGAAGTTACCCCTGTGGTCTAGACTACCCTCAAACTTGGTTGTTGGATTCCACACTTGTTTGATCTAAGTGATGAGATAGGAGTGTCAGAATGTTAATCCTATTAAATTTGTTTATCATGATCATGTGTATAGAACAATACACAATCTTCTCTAAGAAGTGATCCTTCTAGTCGGCGTTTCAAATTTGGGCACATAAGAGGTGAGAAATATTTGATGCATTTGAATAGCATCCATGAGTAATTTATACTCAAATTTTTTAGCCAAAGGATCAGTCTGGCCAAACAAAACAACTCTACAAGGGAGAAATGAAGGAGGGCTAGAAAAAATTGGAAGAGGCGATGAAGGAGAGCATTGAGAAGCCATCTTACCCTCATACGATAACAAAGATCTCACTTAAGAAATATAGAGTGAAAATAACGAGACATTCTGAGGACAAATAAAACCTAAAAAAATCCACTAAGAAAATTTAAAAAAAAACATAATAATAAATTGAACTTATTAATACCACTTAAAGGAGGAAGGTAAGTGTGTGTCTATAATCTTCCAATGTTTGTACCTTTACTTGGACCTTGGTTGAGGTGGTCAAATTCCTCTTTTTATCCCACTTGGTTTTGAGGGCGTTATTTTTTCAGTTTTTTAGATGTACACAACAGAAAAACTTATATCATATGCACATTCGCTACCGGACCACTATTTGGAGTAAAATAAGTATATTTCAACTTGCGGGTCAATAAATAAAACCAACACCATTTGCATTCCAAATCGTGGGCACAATGCATACGACAAAGATGATGCAGTTTTGAACGGATGATAAAGAGGTCAAAACCTTGCAAAAGTGAGAGCATGTTTCGATGAATTATTTTGATCGACAATAGTTAATAATAAGCAAACATCAACAACTAACATATGCAATATTTACATTTAACCATACACACCCTACTTAACCTCTTTGAATTTAAACTTAAATTTTATTTATAGAATATTGAAACTATCATTGTGAAGTCCATTCAAAATGTAATTAAAATATTATCACAAACAATTAAAAAAATTAATATATAATTAATAGTGATAACCATATTTTAATTTATATAAATATTTATACCATTATATATATATATATATATATATATATATATATATATATATATATATATATATATATCTTCTTTTATTTAATTAATTTTTTGAAAATTAAAAAATTTAGAACTTTTTAAAAATATGAAAATATCAAATTTATTCATAAAACATTTTTCTATTTACTATCCTAAATTTTTAAGAAGCTTCCTCCAAATAAATTTCTATATTTTACCATTCAAGAATGAAACATGCTACTCAACCTACCCCTCAAGAATTTCATTCCATTTAGAAGCTTCTTTCAGACAAAGTTTTATATTCTCCCATTCAAGGATGAAATATACTCCTCAACGTAGAATTTCATTATATTATAATATTTAATTAACTTCCCCATGAAAATAGATAAAGTATATTTATAAAGTATAAAGTTAATGGGACACCCTTCTAATTGTACTTTAATGGTTGAGAGAACATATTATTATTCAACTTTAAATAGTAAAAAGGAAAAGAAAAAAATAAATAAAAAAATAAAAAATAAAAAATAAAATAAAAATTAATTAATTAAAAACAAAACTCATTTATCATTAAATGAATATTAAGAAAGGAAGAAGAACAAAGCCAAACTATCCATCTAATTATGGTCTAATGATTAACAATTAGATTGGTTGCAATCTATTTTCTATTTATATGATTTTATTTTAATTATTAAAATTACACATATTAATATATGTGATAAATATTTGAATTTTTATTTTTGAAAATGTATTTATAATAATTTAATTTTTAGTTTGTATATAATATTTTTAAAATAAAATAATATTATAAATATATAAATACTTTAAATGGAATTTAAAAAATAAAAAATAATAATAAAATATACATTATATATTTAAAATTTAGCATATTCAAAAGTGTCGCATCATCTCTTTCAATTCATTAGAATACAATTAACTCGATATTTGATTGATTTTTGTTGACTTTTTATTTTTTTAATTAAAAATTATTAAATAAATATTTATATTATGTTCATATATATATTTTTAAAGTTAATATATTTTGTATAACAATGTGCTCTCTTTAAGTATTGGAGAATAGTGTACAAAAAGATAGACACTTAATATTATAAAGATGTGACTATTTTTTTTCGATTTATTCAAAAGTATTATATAGAATCATTGAATTACATAGAATGTTGATATCTTTGTCTATATTTTATAAATAAATATACACTGGATTTACAATATTGAGTAAACATACATTTAATTTAATGAATTCTTTTGGTTAAACAGTCACGAGTAAGGGGCATCTATATTGTCAAAATCACCTAAGACACGATCTTGACTTTAATCACTTGACTCGAGTATCTAGAAGGATTTGTATTTTAGTGGATGGATATAAGCAACTATCATCCTTACAAGTCGAACTACAACCCAACAAGTCGAACTACAATCTATTCGATAAATGTGACTATTTTGAAAGGAGATAAAAAAACTTCCAATAAAATATACATTATCAAACTTATTGAGAGTTCTCACAACATTTATTCCAATTCATTAGAACACAATGGAAAGAGCACTTGATTGATTTTTGTTGACCTTTCATTTTATAACAATTTATTTTTATTGAGAATGATCGAATTACCTAAGTATCATATTTGTATTAGATATTTTATGTTTTCAAAAATCATACAAATTGAAATTATATTTTTAAGAAAAAATTGAATTCTTTTTATTTGTCTTAACATTTCAAAATACTTTAAGAAAGAGGATGATCCTAAACATCTAAATAATAAAAAGAACACAATTTTTTCCCCAAAACTATAATTTCAATCATCTTTATATGTTTAAATATATATATATGTTTTGAAATTATAAAATTTTACATAACAATGTCCTCTCTCAAATCTCAACTATTTAAACACAAATAAATAAACACTTATATGTCGAGATTTAAGTGCAAATAAATAAACACTTATATTTCGAAATTATTTATATTTTTAAATATTAATTTTTATTTAAAATAATTTTAAAAAACTTAAAATAATTATATTAAATATATAATTATAAAAATATATACTTTATCAAGGGACTTTAATCTTTGCAAAATATTAAACTTAGATGTCATCTCAATAACTACATCCAACCCAATAAGCTTTTCTCCTCTATTTCTTTCATTATATATATATATATATATATATATATATATTGGGCTGCAGGAATCGGTACTGTATTGCTTAAGGACTCAATACAACATGGTCCCCCTATAACCTGCAGTACGCGTGGTAAACTTTTTAACGTGATTGATGACGCTGGCGTGACACGCCCTCTGGTACCATGGGGCAGAGGGGGACTAGAACCCGTGACCAACAAAGCCGCAACGGAAGTACTTAACCAACCAGACTAGGACCCCCACCCTATTTAAAGATAACATATTTAATATCAATAAAATCTTGATAAATTATATATAAAAAAGTACAACTTTTAAACGAAGTAATTATATTTACGTCATTAAGATGTGGTTGTGATCGTTAATTGTAGTTTCATGGCTGTTAATGACTGTTGGTTACTCTTGAAATTGGGAGTGATCATTATTGATAATAGTTAATATATATCTAATAATCTCTGATATATAGGTGATACGGCCATGATTATTGGTTATCCTCGAGATTGGTAGTCCCTGTTATAGATAATAATTAGTATACATCTAATAATATCTGATATACAAATAGTACAACCGTGATTGTTGGTTATCCTTAAGATTGATAGTGGTCGTTGTTGGTAATAGTTAGTATACATCTAATAATATCTGGTATACAAGTAATATGATCATGACCGTTGGTTATCCTTGAGATTGATAATGATCGTTGTTTGTAATAATTAATATACATCTAGTAATATCTGATATACAAGTGGTATGGCCATCACTATTGATTTTATCTTTGAGATTGATAATGGTTGTTGTTAGTAATAGTCAATATATATCTAATAATCTCTGATATACAAATGATACGACCATGACCATTGATTATCTTTAAAGTTGATAATGACTGTTGTTAGTAATAATTAATAAATTACATAAAAATCTGAATCCTCAATTATATCCCAAATCAATTTACCTTCCGATAAAAAATCATCATTAATCAAAAAAAAAAAAAAAAAAAAAAAAAAATCACATTTACTTTACGCTTTTTTAATATTTTTAAAAGTATACTATTGTGATATATTTTATGCCTCTATAAAAACCCTACAGCAGACCTTATATTTCATTTGCGGCAAACGAAAAAATAAAAAAAGAGAGATAATATAAAAACTATATAAAACCAATCTCCACCGTTCACGCTCTTTTACGTTCGAAATCTGAGCATACACAATGTATATATATCCAAAGTCAGTTCACGATACGACCTATTTTACACGAGAGCGTTTATTTTCTTCGTCGATTTTCTTATTCTCGCCTGCTCCATTATCTGCAGCGATCCAAAACACAGACAGACCCTGTCCAGATATAACGCTTGCGAGGTAGATTCTCTTCTTAACATAAGCATATCTTCTTTTCATTTTCGTTCCTCCTCATGGCCTGTTCAATTAATCGGCAGTAAACCTTTCTTACGATTGCGTTAAGGGTGGTTGGGTTAGTAACTGTAACCCTCGCATAACGGAATTTTGTTGCACTAGGTTATCAGATTTCTGTTAACGGCTCACTGCACTGTGACTGTTTATCAACTATATCTGCTCAGGGTCTAGAATCCTACAGCTTGGAATTTGTTCGACGATATTTTTTTTACGTGTCTTTTTCCTTAACAAATTCGGGTGCCATTCGATGAAGAATTTCGGGTTCCCCCAAAAAAATGCGTTGCATGGCCCAGAAACGCAATAACTAACTATGCCCCATATCTTTGGCCGAGAGTTACATTGTGTGATTCGAACCTGTGACCCGACGGTTGCCGTATAGTTTTTCATTGTCATCTGTGGTTGAACCACAGTCCTCAGGCAAATTTCTTATCTATCGTGCAGACCTGCGACTGAGACGCCGCTCTTAGTAAAGTGCCTTTCATGGATATTTTATTGATTTCCTCAAATTCCCCCCTTCTTTAAATTGCTGGATAAAGTAGTCCTATCCCGGGAGTCGATCCCTATACGTCATGGCACCCCGCTATTTGCCTCCTGTTGGTAGAACTGTGCCATATCCTCCGCCTTGCGCCGCTGCAACCCAGCCGTCTTAACCTGTAACAGTACAAGACTTGGTCTTCCCCTGCATCGGTGTCCAATCGCTATAGTTGCCAATTTACGGATTAATATTCGTACGGGAGGGGAAAAATCTGAAAGTGCAGAATTCCAGAAAAATTTGGGAAAGTTGGATTTAGAAGAATAAGTATTGCTATATAAATTTATATGTAAAATTTTACTTGGTGCGCAGAACAAAACAAGTTAGCTAAGATGTGGGTTTATAGATGAATCAAATTTAATTTAAAAGAAATTATTTACATATATAAATAATCGAACTGTACATCTGATTTTCCTTTTTCTTTACATAATGCAATTCTTTCCTGGATTGTTTAGATTGTATACCAAGTTTAGGGAGGGGGAAAAAATGAAAGTACAGAATTCCAGAAAAAAATGGGAAAGTTGGATTTAGAAGAATAAGTATTTCTATAAATGTATACGATTTATATGTAAAAAATTATATATCAAAAACACTTAAAATTTTACTTAGCGAGCAAAATAAAACAAATTATTTAAAGATGTGAGTTTATAGATAAATAAAATTTAATTTATAATATATATATATATATAAATATAAATAAAATTATTATTTTTTTAAATTATAGATATCCCCACACACACAGTCGAACTGATTCAATACATCTGATTTTCTTTTTCTTTTTATCTACATAATGCAATTCTTTCCTGGTTTGTTTAGATTGTAACATTTCTTTATACATGGTTAATCATACTCTCTTTGCTTAGTGTGCACATGTATATTTGCCTAGTGTGTACATGCATATTCGATCAAATTGATTCAGTACATTCGATTGAATATGATGTATGTGTACATGCATATTCAATCAGACTGAATCTGTACATTCGATTGAATATGGTGTATGATTAACCACGTATAGAGAAATATTACAATCTAAACAATCCAGAAAGAATTGCATATTCAATCGAACTGATTCAATACACTGTTTTTTTTCTATCTTTTTTTACATAATTCAATTCTTTCCTAGATTGTTTAGATTTTAACAATTCTCTATACATGGTTAGTCATACTCTTTTTGCCTAGTACATACATGCATATTCAATCGAACTGATTCAGTACATCTGATTTTTTTTTCACATAATGCAATTATATCCTGGATTGTTTAGATTGTAACATTTCTATACATTGTTATTTTGCCTAGTGCGTACATGCATATTCAATCGAACTGATTCAGTACATTCAATTGAATATGGTGTATGTGTATATGCATATTCAATGGAACTGATTCTGTACATTTGATTGAATATGGTGTATGATTAACCATGTATGATTAACTGATTATGCAATTCTTTCCTAGATTATTTAGATTGTAACATTTCTCTATACATGGTTAATCATAATCTCGTTGCCTAGTGTGCACATGCATATTCTATTGAATTGATTCAGTACATTTGATTTTTTTTTTTGTTAGATAAAGGGTTATAGGGTCCTTTACCCATTTTTATTGATTGAAAAAACCAAGATAACAAAGCTTGTATCAACAGGGAGACCAAAAACAGCCCCATGAGCCTACAACAAAAACCCCAACAAAACTTCATACCGACAAAACAACAAAAAACAATAAAGAGACCAAGGAGCAGACACCTACTCAGGCCAACCACCACCTGCAAACCACCAGAACAACACCACCTGCGCTAAAACTGCCAAATCGCCACCCACGTACTACAGGCCTGCCCCAACATCGGCCACCCTACCATCTCCTCGTTGGACCACGCTTGTAGCACCAACCGTCACCAAACCTTCCATTCCCAAGGAGCTAATTGTTGCATTAATTTCATTGTCCACCTTAAGACCCTTCACTCGAGATACTTTTCGCTTGCACTTCGCCCTGCCACCTTGGTCTGAGATAAAGTGCACTCCAAGTCTTGAGGCTGCTCACATGCTTGCCAATGTAGCTTGCACGCGAGCCAAGACCGCTCTACGCCAAGTAACAGGCCCCTCACCCCTGAAAGCTAGAACCAGAGACAACAATGGTGTTGCAACACCAAATAGCTGCGAGAGCATTTTCATTGCCGACAATAGACCGGGAGAAAATCGACCTTGGAAGGCCGCCACCACAGACACCGGAAGAGAGTGCAAAGTTCCAATGTCCAATAATGGCACCTTATACCTAGAGGGACCCGGATTTGCAAGTGACGTTGCAACTCCTCAATGTGAGTGAGAAGATTGTCACAACGGTCGTCCACATCACAAAAAGCTTTGAAAGGGATCAATCCAACAAAACCAAATCTAGAAAGGCCGTAAGACCCTACTCCTCAAGCTCGAAATTCTCCACAACAGCTTCAAGACCCACTCGAAAACTTTCTTGTATCAATCTCCATGAGACCTCGACAATAAATTTTTTATCCTTAGATGACAGATGGAAATTCCCCACAAAGGCCGAAACAACTAAGGAATTTACCTTCACCCGGCACGAAGTTTCTAGAAAAATAAATCCCACGACCTCCTTAATTGCATGCATAACATTGCCAGCTTGGATAATAAAGATATGTTTCAGCTTGGTGTCGGAGACGTGGCCCTCAAAGGCCATATTCCTCTTATTCGCCAAAACACGCAATGGAGGCTCGCTCAAAGCAATTTGAAGCATTTGATCCATGTTAGTAATCCATCTACCACCTTTCAGCAGAGTTAGATACACTTGGCAATGGGTCCTTGCTGGGTTCAAATAGCCGCACCAACATCTTGCTGCAATGATTTCCTTGACGTCAGGTTGGAAAGGGACATCTCCCATGTAGACACCTCCCCAATTGTTATTAGTAACCGTTAAGCCAAAAAGTCACATGCTTGCCGTTAAAGGGTGGCCATAACAACCCAAGCCTCCCAATGATTGTCGCAAATGAGAGCCTACGTTTGATCAATGCCTTTTTTATCTAATTTGTTTGCCACTTGGTTAGCCTTGCGAAAATAGTGTATAGCCTCCCACTCCGAGAATGTGGCCAAGACATTCCCAAGCCCTACCTAGGATATTCTCCAAATTCCAAGATCCCGCTTTCCCGTTCCGTAATGCTTGGATGATTACCATGGAGTTACCTTCAATTACAATTCGATCAATCCCGCATTGACAAGCAAGCTCAATCACTAAAACCAAAGCTTGAGCCTCTGCTTCTTTGTTTGAACCATCCACCAGTTGTTTAGATGCTGCTCGAATAAGCGAACCAACACACTCCCTGATGACATGATGAAACCGTCCTTAGACTGCTCTGTAACCATCAACAAATGAGCTAACTTCTTATAGAGGCCTATTTAATTCAATCATTCCTTTTAGCCCTGTTTTCTCTGTTTATTGGCCATAACTCTTTGCCAGTTAGCTCAATCATGAAAGTAAAACCATTTCTGGATACCCATTAAGTCCTTGTGTAACATACTAGAAAATCTCATGAGGTTACTTTGTACGGAATTGTACTTCCTTCTTTAAGCCCTGTTCTAATTAGCCCTCCTTTAGTGCAAAACGCCTTGTCCAGAGTAAAGTACGGACTTTCTAGTCAAACCAAGCATCATTCCAGATACCCATTACCTTCTTACAGGGGAATCAAACGTTTGTCAGTGCACTTCTTTGGAGAAATTCACTTTTCCTATATTGGCCTATTCTCTTCTCTTCACATGCACCTAGGTTTCACTTGGCAATTGTCTTTTTCCATATTTCTCTGTACTGTGACACATTGAAACCACTTCCAACAGTTTGCTAACATCTTCAAGGGTCAGATTACAAACTTTCAAGAGTTTTCAAGACTTTAAACTTATTTTGAAGGCTAGACCCTAATTTAGGGTTTTCTAATGACTTGTATAGGCCAAGAGCATAGTAATAGTGGCTGGGAGGGTTTTACCCTGTTTCAAGGGTTCAAATCAATTGACTAGGGTCTGTTTTAACACCCTACACCTTCTCCAATCATCCTCCAGGTCATATCATCCTACTATACTTTCCAAGCAAGATATCACAGTTGTCTTTGACTGTATATGACAGTCAATAGGGTTTATGATTTCCTTCTCTATTTCAATGATCAATAGACTTTTCAAGATGATATACAAACATGTCAACATCTTAAATGATTTCCCCATTCATATACTCTATCAAAGATGACCTGATCAATCCAATTACTATGCAAAACGTGCAACTTTCTTGTCTTAACCTGTATACAGTCACCTACAGGCCGAGAGCCAACAGTTGGAGTTTTTGGATATCAAAGGGGTTTCTAAACCCTGGTTCTTCTCTTAAGTTTATATTTGTCTTTTAGACCTATCTCCATGCCATCATAAACTTCATGCAAACATTTTCACGTGGATTTTCCCTTAGACAGTGGGCTGTAGGTTTGGATGCCTGAATATTCTGTTTAGACCCTGTTTAGGATTCTTCTAGCATTCAAAGTTCTTTAAGACCTCTTCATCACATAAGACTAGTTTTAACTTGTTCCAACATGCAAACTAACCAATCTTTCTCAATGTTCTATAGAAAATCATCATACACATTCACATACACAGGCCTGTCACCAGGATTCCATAAAGAAACCATACTTGAAACAAAACATTCATTCTTTGTTAGATCAAATAGAAGACTTACAATTCAATATCAGATACAGTTTCAATGTTCTATGGCTTTCAAAGCCTTGTTTGCTCCTTCACACATTCTCTTGACTTTACATCAAATCTGCTCTTTCTCCATTAGCTTTAGCATCTCTTGAGTGAGGTCCTCCCTCACTATTTTTCCTCTTTTTTTTCAGTCTATCTTCTTTCCTTGAATGAGAGGACCTTTCTTCTTTGTCCTTCTCCTCTACGTCCCTCTCATCCTCTCTCCTTACTTCTTTTTTTTTTCTCTTTTTCAAGAATCTCCCTTCTAACTTCTACGCCCAATTTGGGCTTAAGACAAAACAAAATACTGTTTTTAATCTTTAACAATATACTAAGGTTGAAAATAGTTTCAACCATTTCTCCCTTATTTCTTCAACAGCCTAACAATCACTTTTTACCTTTTCATTTTTCACTTTTGACACTTACATTTACTCTCAAGGTGAAATTTTGAAATCTAACACAATTTGGAGGGAAAACAAGAATTTGAAATTTCACACTAGAATATCATTTGAATTTGCATGTTCAACTAGTCCTCCATGAAGCTATTGTAGATGCCCCTGCATCATACTCTCCCTCTAGAAAAGATTTGAACCTTAGTTCAAATGAGATGCTTCTTCCATGCTTTAGCCCTCATTCTATGCCTGGATCCCAAGGTCTTGTTGCCAAACCAATGCTTGTCTTTGTTTGAAATAGTCTTTGTCTTTCATCTTGCTGTTCTTCCTCTTCTGGTATGTTCTCCTCATCTCTTTCTCAGCGGCCATCTCCCACTTCCATGCTTCTTCATCTTCATATGTGTCTTCAAGATCTTCTTGTTCTTCTTGTTTCGTGAGCTTCTTCAATGACTCATGTATGTCATTCACTTTAGCAACCTTCATACCTGCATACAAAACATTCAAAGCCACCTTAGAATCAAAATCTTTAGGCCATGAAGCCTCTTGGCTGTCTCCATGCTCTTGTTCCTTGACCAAAACTGCCTTTGCCTCATTGCTTTGCTCTTGTCTTGCTGTCTTCACCATGGTTTGAACCTGTATGTAGCTCTCTTGAGGAACTAAAGAACTCTTCTAACATTCTCATTTCTTCCTTTAGTGAGATCTCATATATCCCACCATTCTCTTCATCAAACTTGGGCTCATCACTCACAAAGATTACTTGCCCTTTACCTCTTATCTCATCTTTTCTTAACTTGTCTTCACATAAACCAACTTCTTCAATATACTTATCAAATACAATTGCAGTATTCTTACCTCTGTCTCCTTGCTTTCTTCAATTTCTGCTTGAAGCCATCTTGTTTGTTCTTTGGTTTCACTGAGGCATTGCTTTGCTGCATACTCTTCCCTTTCCTCATCATCCATCTATTTGGAATTCTCTTCTTGCTGCATATTAGTCCACACAGCCACTTTCCATCTTCCATTTCTCATGAAAATATCATTGAAGGATTCAAAAACATCATCACAAACAATTTGTTTACCTTTCATCTTTGCATCCTCATGCTCTACCTCATTATTCTTTGAGAAGTTTTCTTTCTCATCTTCATTCTCTTGGCTACTGGAATCACCTTCCATCCTCTTCTATTGACTTCTTGGTGTTGCTGTCTCAACACAACACTCGCATCTTCACTCTTTGCCTTCTTAGGCATCCACATTTGATTCTTCTTCTTATCATTTGACTTCACAAGCCATTTAGGCATCCTGTAACCATGCTCTTGTACCAGCACTTCCTGTTGTTTGGGAGTTTGCTTCTTCCACCATTTAGGCATCACATATCCATGCTTAAATTCTCTTTTTGAGGGCTTTATCATCTTCCTTAACTCTTGCACCTGTACATTAGCAGCTTCATGCTCATAATAACAATCAAAATTAGGTCTTAACACTTCATTTACCTTTTTGATAGCTAGTTCCATGGAGCAATCTTTCTTTTCCTTTGTGCTTGGCTGTTCTCTTGCCTCTTCCTCTTGGCTTTCAATGGCATCATGGAATTCAGCTTCAGCTTCCATCTCTCCTCTTGCTTGTAGGGGTTCCTCAACACCTTCCTTATGCATTAACCAATGCATCTCTCTTTCTTCCTTATCAACAACAACAAACTTACTTTTCTCTCTTGCACATTCATTTGTGCACTTGGTGTCTTCTCTTGCACCAATCTCTTCATTCTTCAAGGCCATTCTCTTGACCTTCATAAGGCTGCTCATACCTGCAATCACCCATTCAAAAACAATATTAGATATAAAAACAAGAGACCACAAGGTCCCTATGAGTGCTCTCTTCACCAACACTCTCATCTTTTCAAGTGCTCTTCCTGGCACTTCATCTTTTCTTTCTTCTCTTCTCTTATCCTCCACAATGAGAACCTTCTTCACAACTTCTTCCTCTTGTTGCTTACTTGGCAACCTTCTTATCTTCTTCAAGCCTCTATGGGCTTCTTTCTTCATGGCAATCTTCTTTTGCCTTCTTCTTTTCACTAGGAGATCTATTGGCCACTTCAACCTCCTCCTCATTGGCCATACCCATGCTTGCTTGTCCATCTGCATCCAAGACTCATATTCATCTTTAATCTTAGCTAACTCTCTCTTCAAATTAGCAATCTCTTTATCAATTACAAAACTGTTCATACCTTT
Organism: Torreya grandis; assembly: GCA_037957365.1. Taxonomy (NCBI): domain Eukaryota; kingdom Viridiplantae; phylum Streptophyta; class Pinopsida; order Cupressales; family Taxaceae; genus Torreya; species Torreya grandis. The sequence continues at coordinate 2,809,791 of JARHVA010001062.1, forward strand.
GATGCTTGTTTTCTTCTTAGTGCCCTCATGTACCTTGCTGCTCTGTAGTGCCTTCAATAATACTTCCATCTCTGAGATCTTCACCCAAGTCTTTTCCACCTTGGTCTCTTGATCCCTTGTCTCACCCAAGCCTTTTCTCCTTGACTGGTCTTTTGACAATCTTCTTGATCTCACCTAGGCTTTTTGCATCCTAGTCTTTTGATCCTTCTCTCAATCCTGCAGCAACTCTTTATACAACACTTCATCAAACACAAATCACAAATCCAAGTTTACCTTGCTTTGGATCTTCTTCTTGAGCATCCACTATGCTCTCTTACTTTTGAGCTTCTCTAAGCTTCTCTTCTCAATTCTTCAAACTTCATCCTTTACCTCACCTAAGTCTAATTCATCTTAGTCTTTTGGCAAACTATCCAAGCTTCTTCTTGGATCTTCTTCTTCTTCTTAAGCCTCAATGGCTTGACTGCCTTCCTCTTCACCTGTTTAACTTCTCAACACAATAAACTTAACTCAAATAGCAAAGATTACTCATACCTTTTCTCCCCAGGGTCTTCTAGTGCTTTGTCCTGCTGATCCTCTTGCCAAATCCTGTAACAATTCATTAGAAATCATAACCATCAACAAATTACCAATTCCCAAGAGCTTCAAGCTCTGATACCAAATGATGAAACCGTCCTTAGACTGCTCTGTAACCATCAACAAATGAGCTAACTTCTTATAGAGGCCTATTTAATTCAATCATTCCTTTATCAAATAGAAGACTTACAATTCAATATCAGATACAGTTTCAATGTTCTATGGCTTTCAAAGCCTTGTCTGCTCCTTCACACATTCTGTTGACTTTACATCAAATCTGCTCCTTCTCCATTAGCTTTAGCATCTCTTGAGTGAGGTTCTCCCTCACTATTTCTCCTCTTTTTCTTCAGTCTATCTTCTTTCCTTGAATGAGAGGACCTTTCCTCTCTGTCCTTCTTCTCCTTTACGTCTCTCTCATCCTCTCTCCTTACTTAATTCTCTCTTTTTTTCTCTTTTTCAAGAATCTCCCTTCTAACTTCTACGCCCAATTTGGACTTAAGACAAAACAAAATACTGTTTTTAATCTTTAACAATATACTAAGGTTGAAAATAGTTTCAACCATTTCTCCCTTATTTCTTCAACAGCCTAACAATCACTTTTTACCTTTTCACTTTTCACTTTTGACACTTACATTTACTCTCAAGGTGAAATTTTGAAATCTAACACAATTTGGAGGGAAAACAAGAATTTGAAATTTCACCCTAGGATATCATTTGAATTTGCATGTTCAACTAGTCCTCCGTGAAGCTATTGTAGATGCTCCTGCATCATGACACAACCAGCACCCGAGGCGCCAAGGTTCCCTCTGGCAGCCCCATCAAAATTTAGTTTGAATTTCCCTGTGGGAGGCGGATTCCATTCAGTCTTCCCAGCCCGCTTGCTAGCTTTTGACAACATGTCTGATCGGTACATCTGATTTTTGTTTTCTTTTACATAATGTAATTCTTTCCTCGATAGTTTAGATTATAACATTTCTCTATACATGGTTAATCACACTCTCTTTGCCTAGTGTGTACATGCATTTGATGACCTAATTTTCTATTGAAAGTTCATTCAAATCAAGTTTAAAGAGTCTTTAAAATAGGTTTAGAGATCAAAACCAAACACAATATAAAGCCTATACTAGTTTAAAACACATTGATTAACAGTTTCTATTTTAGGAAAAAAAAATGTATTGTGAAAAAAAGTGCGTCCCATTTCTCATTCTAAAGGGAAAAAAAAAAGATGAGTTAAGCTTCAACTGGCATGCTGAAGAGCCCATATGTAGAAAAAGCTTCTTAAAAAATGGCTCTTCTCATGCCTAAAAAATCAGAAAAACAATTAGGTTTGATTGCTTTTGTTTCCATGCTGAATATAAATTACATCTCTGGTTTATCATGTACAAATGATGACAATAAAATACTAGAAGTCGAGACCATACATTGTTCTAGGCACTAGGGCTGAATTTCATGGATGTGTTTGGCCAATTGGAGAAAAACCTGCTCAAGTAGGGAAAACGAGGAATGTAATGTAAAGGTAAACTATCCAAGCTTTAGATGAATACAGATCACATGGTAGGTGAGTGGGTGCTAAATGAAATTCACAACCTTGCTACATAGATCTTGATCATAGAAATTTAAAGTTCTAAATGTGATTATGCTCATAACCAGGGCAGAGTAGTCCAATAGAGTCTAGTTCCAGTTCTTGGACTTAAAGTTTCAGATGTACAAATAAATGCTGTTCTAATTGTAGACTTTTGTAGCTGATTGTATCTGAAAGTCAAATTGAATGGCATCTCTAAGCATCATTTCCACAAACCTAGTGTGTTTGAGGTGAGCGATACCACTATAAATACCGTGGACAGAACTCTAGGTGATTCTCTTCTTTTGGATCCTTTATCATTAAAAAAAGCATTTGAAAATTGAAATGCTTCATAAGTTCATAGGAATTGGCAATATGGTGCGAAAATGTCTCCTCAAATCAGTGAACTAATCAGCATCCTTGAAGAGATCAATACTTTGGCTTGCAATATTCAAGAGTTCATTAAAGAAAATGCATTCAGTGTAATGCCCATATGATCTAAAAAGGCATAGTCAGGACTCAGGACTCAAGACAGGATCATTTTCTTGACTTTTAGATGTGTAAGTAGATGAATCAATAGTGTTGGGCCTGAAATAAATTGGGTATATGAGCACCATTTGAAGGAGTCACCTGTAAAACATTGACCTTGTTGTCAAATTGGGTAATGGACTAGGCAATTTAGGAAACTCAAATGTTTGCAGATGTTCCATTTGGGGACAAGTGAGACAAGTTCAGAATGTATGATTATTACATGACAGTACCATCAATAGCTGGAAAAGAATAATATCTATCATGGATGATCAAGAAAGCGGAGTAGACCTCCTGGATCTTCAACAAGCGGTCGGCATATTGAAACATAAACTCTGTGCTCTAGCTGAAGTATTTGTTAACTTTAGAAATCAGAGGTCACATCTTCCAGAGAGCTTATAAGGCATTTAGAAGGGAAAGAAAAATGACTGTAATCCTTGTTTAAAAATATAAAATGCCACAAGAATTTTAACTAGATTGGAAAACAGGTGTCATATAAAAAGTAAAAAGCTGACATGAAGTGAGAAATCACCTTTTAACAGGGTGTCATTAGCCTTAGCCTCAAGAATCCATTAATAACAAATCAGTCTTCAGGACAAAATGCTTCAGTATTACTATTTGGACTTCCATAAATTCCACACCTAACAGGAACTGCTTATGAGGGACTTCGATGCAAATGAAATGAACGTCTGCTGTCATTGCTGTGAGATGCAACAAGATCTTGGCCGGTGCAACCAAGATGGGATATCTAATGAGCTTTTATGCAGCCATTCCAAAGAAAAAATAATCAGTAACCATCCTATGTGAAGAACAAACATCCTTATTAGAACTCGAGAAATTAAGAAATCTGCCCAAGTTTCTCCACTCATCTCAGTTACAACAGGGTGGCTATCAGTGACAAATCTTTGAGCATTCATGGGATTGGTGCCTTCTCCTCCCTTTTTACAATCAACATGTACAATGAACAGGCAATTCCCTAGCCTTAAAATTTGAGGTGGAAGAGGCAGGAGAGATCACCTCCAAAATTTCTATTACAGGCTATAAGTTCCCGTACTTAAGAAGAGATGTTATTCTTTAGTTGCATGGGGGAATATAATGTTTCTTTCATACATGTAGAAAAGGCTTTGTCATAGTCGATGCATACATATATCTGTGTCTCAAGTCTACATTATGGTGAAAATGAAAACACACATCTTTAATTAATGACTTCAAAGCTTCCAGAGTCCTTAACTGTTTAAAGAAAAACATTTGGAGACAATTGTGTATATAGAGACAAAATAGACGTTTTGGATCTCCTTTGAGATCCATCATCAATATGAGAATGATGAAGAGATTACAGATCAGAGCTTCTTGTATAGATAACTCTGTAACAAAGATAAGAGGCAAGAAAGGCCCATTCAAAAAATAATTCCATCAATTAATGCCACTGTACGTTGGGAATTAATAAATGATATTAATCACACCTCAGGTGATCTAAAATATAATAAATATGATGTTTTTTCTCCATTTAAAAAATCAATTAACCATTTAAAATTATTAAATGAATTACATCGTTGTTTATCATGTTGCTTTAGCACCAGCTATTATTGTGATGAAAAAGATGCTAACGGCAAACTATGGTCATCTGTAAACTGGAGCAACAACTAATGTGCATAGATATTAAATATTGATTTGAAGCTACTCACATTTTCATATTGTTCGATAACATTAGGCATATAATGGAACCATATTTCCAGTAGGGCCTTTGCGTGCATGGTTTTAAAAGGCTCATGAATCCTCTATTTTCGTAATAGATATGCTCTATGGAATCATTGCTATGGTAGCGCAGGTAAATAGTGTTTGGTTGATAACTTGGTGTCATTATAAATTCTCCTTTGAGCTTGGTAAGTGTAGATAATTTGGCTATAACCAAAATATTGGATCCCTGTAGGCTGTCATCAGGAGCTGTTCCTATTCCAACCATAGCGAACACCATGAGATTTGGTGACCTACCATACAAATTGTGATGCATGCTTTAAGGTTTAACTGTTTGCATCATGTACTCATTGTCTTCTTAGCTGTTATGGCAATCAAAACAGCCATCTTGTATTGAGTCCAAAATGTGGTTGATCAAGAACTCCTTATCTGGTGATTTCCAATCATGGTTGGGACTTGGTTTTTCTTGTAACTCTATGAATCTTTATTCACAGTACTATGCGCCCTAACAACTTTTTTATATGTTTCACTTACACACACAACCTGGGCCTCCGAATGGAGCTTTTCATGTATCTAATTTTCTAAACAGAACTTTCGACATGTTGGTTCAAATCTTCCACAGCAAGTAAAGTGCCATTTCCAGCCAAGACTTAAAACAAGTCTTTTTTCCTCAACATTTGTTTCTGATCTTTAGTGCTTTTCAAGTCGGTGGATGTAGTCATATTTATGAACGGTTTGATCTATAAAATTTTTTTGTTTTATTTAACCCTTAAGCTTGTAACATTTTACACTCACGGACATGGTAAAGGAAATGTAGATGAACTCTGAACTTTGTTATCTGGAAATCTGACTAGAATGAAAAATACATGAGAATTATTTGGCTTGCTCAATAATTGTCAATTTCCCACATTAAGTACTTGAGCATGTTGTTAATATTTTGCATGGGTTTATCTGCCTATAATTGCACTCGAATGTTTTGCTTGCATCTTCAGATTTGTGAAGAAAAGCCTGATTTTGACAATATAAAAGAATGCAATCTTCTGTTCATGAAAACAATGACAAGGATGGGGAAATGGAAGAAATACCTGACAGTCCATTACTGTCATGGAGTACCACTGATTCTGATGATATATCTGAGAGTCCACGGGTTTATCCTCGAATTGGAGACAAATATCAAGTCAACATATTGCCATTTAAGACCCAAGTGGACGGTTATCAACTAGAAATGGCTGAAAGTCTCAATTATAAGGGTAACAAGGATGAAGACATTGAGCAGGTGCTTGCAGAAGGATTAACTTTGCCAATAATGCAGATCCCTTTATTTTGGCCCTCAGTTGGTCTAAAAGAATATGAGATGACACATTTAAATGGATCATTCTCAGATAACGAACTTGCTCCAAAGGAGTCCTTGTCAATTTTAGCCTTTAACACAGATGGTGGATTGCATCAGCATGATTTTTTCCAGTCAGCAGATGAAGGCTGTGTCCTTGAGCTGAGTGACAGTACCCAATTCAGAGAGGACATTGCAGATTCTTCTATTACGGATATCAAAACAGAAACCTCAAGAATGGATGATACATGTACGGACTCTCCTGTAACAGCCAAGAATATGTCTGATGCATTTTACTATTGCATAGGGACACGAAGAAAAAAGGGTAAGGGTTGGAAGAGAGTAAAGAAGATCAGTGCTGATTTATTGGACCAAAGAAAACGGAGGTTTGGTTCCAGATGTCAGAGTCTGCACCCCAGAATGCATAAAACAGGAGAAGATGCGAATTCAGGAAGTTACATTATAGTTCCTGGTAGCCCAAGTGCACCCTGGAGTAAAATCGAGGAAGATCTGTTTCTCCTAGGGCTCTGTATTTTTGGGAAACAATTCAATGCTGTGAAGAGATTTGTGGAGACCAAAGAAATGGGGGATATCTTAACATATTATTATGGAATGTTCTTCAGAACAGAGTCATATTGCAGATGGGCAGAATCTAGGAAGAAGAGAAGCAGAAAGTATATCCATGGCCAGCGCATTTTCTCTGGATGGCGGCAAGAGGAATTGTTGACACGCCTGCTTCCACACATACCTGAGCATTTCAAAGATGAGGTCCCAGAGGTGAAAGCTTTTCCACAAATAATGATAATTGTTTAAATTTAGAAATTACACATTGCTCGTGTCATGGAGTAATTGAATGCTGCTATTAAATCTTAATATATTTTGCAAATTTGCACCAAATTAGTTCATTCAGGATCAAAATATAGGTTTCATTGCAGGTGGATGACAAATCTCATGCCTCACACAAGTGAATTTATGTTCAGCGTCAACTTGGATCAAATTTGTCATGTTGATTCTAAAATGGATATAGTCTAGGAACAATGCACTAATATGAAGAATGCTCAAGACTTCGAGTAAAAGTAATTGATTTTAATTATGCAGTTTACATGGTTTTCAAATCTACACTTATTTTGATAATTTGAAAATTGCCTGCTGCTATAGTTATGTAGTCTTACAAAAGTACTTTTCTAATGAACAGATAAGAAAGACATTCAATGAGGGAATAACTTCTATGGAAGATTTTGTGACAAAGCTTAAAGTATTAGCAGGACCAGACAGGCTTGTTCAAGCTGTGGGAATTGGCAAAGGCAAAGAGGACCTTACTGCAGCACTCATAGACCCAACAAAAGCGAACCAAGTTCTTTCTTCTCGTCGTGAAATTCCAGTGGGCCAGGCATGTTCCTCTCTTTCTACTGAAGACATTGTCAAGTTTTTGACTGCAGATTTCAGGCTCAGCAAAGCTCAAGCAGATGACTTGTTTTGGGAAGCAGTGTGGCCTCGTCTCCTGGCGAGAGGATGGCATTCTGAACAGCCCAAGGACCAAGTTCTGTTTGGGCTTGGGCAGTCTTTAGTTTTTCTTATCCCAGGTGTGCAGAATTTTTCAAGAAGAAAACTCACCAAAGGAATCCATTATTTCGATTCTGTAAGGGAAGTTTTACGTAGGGTTGCATCAGATCCAAAGCTGCTTGAACTAGAAAGGGATGACATGAGAGGGGTTGAAAGGAACACAGAAATCCTCCTCACTCCCAAGATTGGAGAGGTAGTAAATGGGCATGTTGAACATTCCCATTGCTATCTTCAACCAAGATTTTGCACAAATTATTCGGACTCTCTTATGTTTACAGTTGTTGATACCAGTCTGATGTCACAAGGTGAACAGCCACCTAGAATACAAAGGAGAGTGGCATTGCCTTTGAATGATGACTCTGAGGATTTCCAGAATGTGTCTATGGAAACAAAAGATAAGGATAATATAGCATCACACCTATATGAGCAATGGCAACGTCCCAAACACTGTGCAGTGGGGAATTTGTTGAGTAGTAACCCAGAAGAGTCCATCCTCGTTGTAATTAATAATGAAAATTCTGATAAGAAATCTGGGCTTTTTGGACCGCATAAGGAATCAAATCCTGATGAGAATGATGTTCTGTCCTCGGCCTGGAAGCAGAGGAGATTGAGCACATCAAGAGACTGTAAAGATGATACTGTAGATGCTACTTTGATGGAATCTACCATGTCAAAAGCTCAAGGAGCAATGCTTAAATTTAACAGCAATGAAGAAACATTTGAAGCTGCTTTAGATGCTAACTCTTCAGAAAAAGGCCCAGCCATATCATCTTCAAGTCAAGGCAGTCCCAAGAAAAGCATCGGTGCTACTCTTTTGTGTAGAGACTTGATTTCTGAAAATAACATCAGCAACACTTCACAAAATTCTATGGGGTGCGGGTTAATATCTGAGATGGGTTTAGGCTTGAATTGTTTCCAGGATCAACCATGGAACACTGAAATGAATTCTTTCCTTCTAAGGGGCAGTGAACTCTTGGATGGTTCAAAAATTGAAGAAAATTCTCATTATGATTCAAATTCTAGGCACTCTAATGAAGAGCCTAGTAGAAACTCAGGAGTTGCAAAGACCTTAAGTCCTGGTCCAGAAGAGAGAGAGACTTCCAAGCCACAAGAAAATAATGCAAGTGCACTAACAGGGAATTTATTCAGCGCACGGAGGCAAAGCACAAGGGTTCGCCCCTTGACTGCAAGAGCATTGGATGCATTTGCAAGTGGAGTTTATGACATTAAACGGCGGAAAAAGGGTGGTGGGAAAACCTTGCATTCAGATGGCTATCGCACCAAATCTCTCTCCAGGCTGGTTGGAGATGAACTAACCTCTTCTTTCAATGCTTGAAGGTCAGCGTTATAATTTTTCTAGGTGTCTAGGGTACAGGCATGGAGGCTGTGCAAGGAAATCGTTAACGGTGACAGTTAACTATGTGGTTCGTCCTTGATTTGTTTGCAAGAGGAAGTGAACCTACACTTGTGGAAAGCCCCAAAAATAGATATTCATGTACAAAACTGTGTCTAAGAACAAAGGAAGGACAAAGTTTTGTGGCCAGGATGCTGATTTCTGATAACAATTGTGATATACATATGCACGTTGCGGGTTGAAGCAGATGCAAAATGGAAAACACATCTCTTGCTGAAAATGCTTAAGTCTGAATTTATTTTTGGAGCATCATTTTAAGGCTCCCAAGGAATGACTGGAATAATCATTTTGCAAGAATGGTTGTTATAACACACCTTAATGATACTCATTAAAAAACAAAAGGTTTGTTCTGTATGGACTCACAGAATGTGAGGTTCTAGTTCATCTGTACGTTTATTTTTTATGTAGTTCCCTTCAAACTGACAAAATCAATCACTTGTTGGCAAAAAAACATTGTTGTTGGGCCTGTAAACTAGTTTTGGTAGATTACTTGGAGTGGATACGAGAATGTTTAATTTAAGAGTGACATTGTAAAATATCTGTATTGTCAATCAACCAAGTAAAAAGAAAGTTAAAATTTCTCAAACTTGTTTGGTGGCTGTACAGTTGGCTACCATGTGTCAAAGCAGCTTATTTTGCTACTGACCTGCATCATTCATTATTTGACTTTCCGTGGATTATGTTCTCTATATGATTTTGGGTTGCTGACTGATTGTTTTGTGTGTTTTTCTTGCTATGATTTATTGTTAGCTTTAGAGGTTTCAGGATTCCCTTAACAGGCTTATTATTATGCAGCTTAGATGTCTAATTCAGATTTTTCCAAGAAGTACAGCTAAAAGTGTCCAAGGAGTACAGCTAGAAGCATTGCAATGTCAAAAAGTTATTTTAAGCCTACAATGAGCAAGGACGTGCACTCAAATAACTTAGTCAATTCCTCTAGTAATTTGCCAAAGGAAATGATCTTGCAAGAAGGATGTTGCTTGCAATATGAGTATTTGTTGGGGGCAGACTTGTATTAGGACCGAGACCCAGGTTATAAACCTCCCATGTGGGTGTGATGGTTGCCATTGAGGACAAGATTAATTAATATGTGAATTTGATGACATAGATACTAGGGCAACAGCGTAGCAGGACAGTTGTCTGCAGCATTCCCCAAATAGAAAAACAATGAGCTTTGCACTTAACTGGGAAGTGAACTAGACATTCGTCTTCAATGGGGTGGTTTTGTGTGTGTTCTGCTTCTGAAAGGAAACTAGACGATAGGATTCTTATTCATATATTGTAGAAGGCACAAACTCTACATTTGGACCCATAAATGTTAAATAATTAGTAAAGATTATTAAAGGGTTCATCTGGAAATCCCTGTGAATTTGCTTGCTGTAGGTGCCACTGCTTCTGTAAAAATTGGAGAGATTTGAAGACTCGTAGGAGTTAGCATGAGCTTCTTATAAAGGGAATTCCGGCATATACAGTTCACCTTTGCATTAAACATTTTGGGATCGGTGGACACGAGTGGACACTGTAGTACCAACATCTTGAGAGGATCCTATCAGAGAATTGTGGCGTGCACCCTTTGAGATATGATTTTTGCATCATTTCAGTTGCAGAGAACGAGTTCGGCAGATTTTGGATCACAAGGGAATATGTTAGGAATTGATCCAAAGCAAATAAAATAATAATAATGAAAATACATTCCCAAGTCACTCAAAAGGCATTGGAAGATGAAAGGTCACAACTGACATTTAGTTTCTCCTGTGAATTTGAAGGGAGTTGTAAAACAATGTAGTATTTATCTTTGTACATGAATGGAATAAACAGCAAGAAAGCAAGAGGAGAGCTTGGTTTTCCACCATTTTTAGTTTAATCTAGTATTTCTGTGTCTTCTTTCAGAGCTTGAAATGCACACGTGGGAACTTATTACCCAGGACCAAAACTGCTAAAAAATTTGGTGCAAGAAATTAGGGAAGCCCTTAGGATTCGTAAATACTCATATGATGCCAAAGGAAATTTGCCATCGTCTCCACCAAACAAGAAAATGATCTGGTTTTCCAACGAGGTCCCTCATTTAATTAAAAAAAAAGATTGGCCAAGAAGCATTTGTCCACTGCCTTCAACCCCACACAAGATCTTCCGAGCATAGTTGTAGTATGGATCATGGTAGCCCTTAAAAAAGTCAAAAGGAGTAATGGGTAAGTACAGGACTGCCTCGATTGTATTATTTTAGACATGGTATCATTGACCGAGAGCAACTAGTAGATTACAAGAACGTCCCCTTTCAGTGTATATGCTTTGTCATGAACATGGCCATTTGGCTAGGGTCTGTCCTGTGCATCAACCACAACGACAAAAAAAAGGCCTGACGGACTCGGAAAAAATTCAAAAGGGCATATGCATGCAAAGGGTAGCATCAAAAACACTGAGGGAACAACTTAAAATCACACTCTTTCCAGGCTCTAGCCCCATAGGAAGACACCGAAATTGAACAGCCAAATGAGTGATCAAAAGCTATTCAGAACCAGCTTGGGACCAAATAAATAAATGCTCCTACTCAAACAAGTAATCTCCTTACGTCGAACTCCGATCAAATACTTTTCACATCAACCACTGATTCTTCAGAAACAATACTGGATCAAATCTAGAACTTCCAAAGGAAAGCAAAATGCTCGGTGCAAATTTGAAGCCTTGATTCGTCAGCCCAAGCATTATGTTAAGAAACAGAAACCAACACCAAAAGTCACCAAAAATATTCCTTTGAGGGAAGCACTATGAATCTGAGCACGTATGCATAGGCATGGATTTAGAAGGAACACTCACAGAACCTTAGGGAGAGCCATTGCTGATAGCTTTTGAAAGGTCACTACCAATGTTAAATGGAAGACCAATAAACTCTAGAGGCCTTAGGGAGAGCTATTGCTGATAGCTTTTAAAAGGTCACTACCAATGTTAGATTGAAGACCAATAAACTCTAGAGACCGACATGACATTGAAATTTGGTAGTTTCAGATGTTTAATATTTACTTTGATTTTGGTAGAGTTTTATCTAGGTTTGCTAAACTTAGAACCTGAAAATTTGTTTTGTCACACCCCCTCATAATATTTGTTCAGATGTTAATATTATAAAAAATTGAACACTTTTTAATGGTGTTCGACATTGAGTTAAAAAAGTAAACTCTTGGAGTTACTATGAAACATGATCTCTTACAAGTCAAGTGTGAATAAATCTACATATGGGGACAATATGTACTACTATTGGGAGTGGAAGATTCTCTCATAACCATCCATGGTTAATGGGCACGTGCATACTGAGTATATCCACTCTTTACTCAAGTTCTTTTCCTTTTTACTTTTTTTTCCTTTCTTCTTTTCCTCCTCTAGGTTCATTAGATGTATCGTTAATTGTTTAATCTTAATATAAATTGTTTATCAAGAAATAAGGTAATTAACTAATGAAAATAGAAAAATTATATATAAAAGGATGCATATTCAATTTTAGAGTATAAAAGCTAAGTAATATTGATCTACATTTTATGAGGTTTGGGAGATAACATTTTAAATGAGGATTTAAATGTGTTATATGTGTATATGGAAACAATATTGAACAAGCATTGTGATGTGGCTTTAGTATTTATCATATAAAGAGATAAATAACGAACATCAAAATTTGATGCGAAGAAAATACAAATTATTTAAAAGATAAATAATCACAGAGGTTTCAAAGTCCTAAGTCTCCTAATGTGTCCATCAATGAAAATATATAAATTATTCTTTTGACATAATTGATCATATGAACAAGACTAAGGTTCAGATTTCTCAAACCGAATACTGAAGGACGAATCCAGAGTAATTGGGTAGGGTGATCAAATTCATCACGGGTGGAAGTTCTAATACACCTTCTCAAGCAGCCCACTTCAGAATTGTTGATTCTGATTTGTAAAATAACATGGTTATGCCTACTCAAAGTAATGAAAGACCAAAGCCTTTCTATGTGTCTTTGTTTGTTGGTGGTTTCAGGGTAGACAATTGCATAATTGATTCAAGGGCCTCAAATAATGTCATGCCAACCCAAGTCATACACGCCTTAAGATTGAATTGCATTAAAATATTTGGTCGTTGTTTTAATATGGAAGTGAAGCAAGTTCTACTGATTGGACATATAAATGATGAAAATGTTGCTTTGGCTGCCTTTCCTCAAAAGAGAGTGACCATACTAGTGGCAGACATTCCTCCCAACTACAGAATGACTTTGACCTAGTATTTCTATAAGGACCTCAGAGGAGAAATCAAACTAGACGAGACACAAGGAATGATCCCAATGAAAGGAGTCAAGGAGAGATTACTCCCAGAACCAAGAGCCAAACACTTGGGGCAGAAGTCAAACAACCCTCGGGGATACATCTTATACGAAGAAATAGGCTCTGACACATACACGATGAAGGCCAAAAAAGTTCTAGAACTTCTTAAACTAGTGGAAGGTGACTCCAATGACATCTAGACTTTAGAGTTCTATGAAAGTTGCTGAACTACAGGTTCAGGAGCTGGGGTATTGCTAATTTCTCCGCAGAAGGAGTTGTTTCCTTTTTCCGACAAACTCCAATTCAAATGCACAAATAATACAACTAATAATGACGCATTGCTACTAGGATTGCAATTAGTGGAACAAATGGGTATCCAGAACCTCAAAGTACAAGGTGATGCTAAATTGATTGTCAAGCAAATACATAACGAATATCATGTAAAAAATGATAGGCTCAAGAATTACAGAAATATGGTCTGGGATTGTATTGAATCCTTTCAAGATTTCTTCATTAATACAGTCCCACGAACATAAAATTCCAAAGCTAATGCTCTAGCCATATCAACTTCCTTGATGATTCCACATCCATAAATTGACAAGGACTGGTATATCATTGAGATGGTATACCACCCCAATGTACTTTATAACTATGAACAATGGTAGGTTTTCAACAATGATGAACAGATCATTGCTTTCTTATAGAAAAAAGATAATTTCAAAAATTTGTATTTTGATGGAAGCCCTGCTATCTACAAAGAATATTCCATTCCAGAAGACAATGAGGAACAAACTTTGCAAACCCCTAACACAAAAGATAATTAGTGAGATGAAAAAATATTATAGCTAAAAGGAAACAAAATTCTAAAAGGTCCGGTTTCTTTGGAAGAGATGTTTGACAAACATGATAGGGACATTAAGTAGAAATTTCAAGGAAGTCCTATAGGATCCCCTGAATGAAAAAGTAAATATTGGCATGGAGGAAGAACCACAACATGTCAATATCGAATAAATTTTTCCAATGAAGAGCATAGAAGGTTTATTGCTCTTTTCAAATTATACAAAGACATATTCATTTGGTGCTATATTGATCTAAATTTTTTCAGACCAAAGAGTATGCAACATAGCATCCCATTGAAACCCGATGTTAATCCATTAAGGGATAAATTGAGGCATTATAACCCCAAGATAGCTGGTACCATCTACAAAGAGATCAAAAAGACACTGGATGCCAGAATCATCTTTCCTATTCACCATTCAACCTAGGTATCCAACATTGTACATGCCCAAAAGAAGAATGCAAAACCTAGGATTTGTGTGGATTTTTACATTCTCAATCAAGCTTCACTCAAAGATAATTACCCCTTGCCTATCATGGACTAAATCCTACAAGTTGTCACAAGATTTGAAATGATGTCTAGGTTAGACAAAATTTCAAGATACTATCAAGTTGAAGTGGCTATGGAATATCAATACAAAACAATGTTCACCATCACATAGGGAAATTTCACCTAAAAGAGGATTCCTTTCAACAATATCAATGTAGGGGCGACATTTCAAAGAGCAATGGATTTGGATTTTAGTGACATGAGGAATAATATCATAGTTATCTACTTGGATGACCTCACAATATTCTTGAAAAAGAGATAAGATCATTTGGAACACTTAAAGATGGTATTTGAAAGATGTTAGGCTCATGGGATCTCTTTAAATCCCAATAAGTCTATCTTTACAGTAACTAAAGGTAAAAACTCTTGGGTCATGTAGTTTCTAGAAAAGGTACCAAGATGTTAGGTTGTGGAGCTAAAAGCTTCACTGATGCAGACATGGAGGAGGTTGCAGATGAGTTGCGGAGTGTCACAGACACCGGCGTTGGTCTGGCCAACCGACGTCGGCAGGATCAGACAAGAAGGCAACCGACGTCGGTCAGAGATTGGCCGGCGTCGGCGACCCCCAGGCGGACAGGGACCGACGTCGGTCGCCTGTGTGGTTCGACTGCGAGTTTATTACGGGCAGTCAGTTGACGAACCAAGTGTTTGCATGATAAGAGCTAATTTTAGACTGAGAGCTGCGGATCTAATTATTGTAATTAGATGTCTAATTATTGTTTGGATGAGATCTATATAATAGACTCATGGTTGTATTGAAAACTTGTGCTAGGGAGTAAGAGAGCAAACAGCTCCTTCAGAGAGAGGTAGAGCAATGGTGCGTTCCTCCTAGTGCCACAGTACCAGGTGTGTGGGTGCTGGATTGGAGAATCAGCAGGGTTCTTCATGTATGTATGATCTTGGTCATCAGGTGAGCATGGCCTTTATAGGAGATCTGCATGGTAAGTAAGATCATTGATATGCAGGTGTATGTGTGTGCAAGGTCAAGGTTCACAGGTGTGCAGAACCAGGTTGATTTGCAGGTGTGCAAGATCAGATAGGACAACAACACAACAAGGAGCAGAATCAGGCAGGATCTACTTGGAGTACAGGTGTGTACTCGGATAGAGCAAAGAGGAAGGCAAGGGAGTTCCTTCCATAAGTAAGGTCTATTGAGGTGCAGGTTGTTGCAGATTCAGGGGAGATCTACTGGGAGTACGTGGAGTACTTGTGGAGTGCATGGAGCACTTGTGGTGTGCGTGGAGCATGGGTATAAGGTGAACACCAACTCAGTGTTTGAGTTGGGTGTTGGGACCTAAGAGAGAGCTTTGAAGAGAGAAGTACTGTTCACTTGAGGTGTGGGAAGCCTCTGAAGAGGTGGTGGAGAAGAAGTGGCATCTTCTTTATTGTATTCTTTTCTTCAAGAGTTTTAATACAAGTTGTGTATTGTCTCTCATATCATGTGTTATTTCTGAGTTCTAGTTACTTGTGTATTCTGGTTAATTTCTGCATATTAAGTTGCTTGGTTTAGTAATCAATTATGTGCTTCCGGTTATTTATCCCAACACGTGGTATCAGAGCTAAGGTTGTAGGGAGCAGGTTTTGTGTTTGGTTACAGGTCACTCTCAGGGGTTTCTGATCGAGTGGGAGTAGAGCAATGACAGATCAAAGTAAGCTAAGAATGGAGGAGTTGAAAAGCACAGGTGGTCACCAACGGTCATATGGAAAGAAAGAGCAGGTAAAAGAATATTGTTGGTTGGTAGCAGATCAGCATGAAGGAACTGAAGATGTAGATGTTGCAGGTGTTGTTGCACAGGATGCTTTGGGAGGTTTCTTGGATAAAGTTGAATCTTGGATAACAGATTCGGTTGCCTCTTTCCATACAGCCCCAGGGAGAGGCGCTGGTGAGCCTTGCCAAAGAATTGGCAAAGGGGAAGTGAAGCTGAAATCGCAGGCGGCCAACACATGGGTGTTGAAGGAGGTCATGCAGGTCCCAGGTTTGGAGATAAGGCTAATTTCTTCAGAAAGGTTGGGTGATGAGAGTTGCACGAGAGCTCTCACAACGGATGCACTTGAATTAGCTGGTGGTAAGAAAACAGGTACTCTTTATCTACTTGTTTATATTACTGATTCTTCTTTTGTTGCGAAGACGTGGCTTCGTAGGCTTGGTCACATGAGCAGGAAGGAGATGCATGTTCTTAAGTAGAAGACAGATATATTTGATAGGCTTAAGAACTGGAAAGCCTTGGTGTACTTGGAGGAGATGGCGGATAGAGACCAGTGGATGGGGCTGGATACTTCTGAGCAGGGCAGTTTGGACATGGGGATTGATTCAAAGGAGCTCGCGGGTAAAAATTCATCACTTACAGGAAACACAGGTACCGACATCGACAGGAAAACTGACGTTGGTAGTAGGTAAGACCAACGTCGATCACGAGGACCGACGTCGGCAGCAGGAACACCGATGTCGACAGGGTCGGTAGTCAGGGACAGACGCATGGGAACCGACGTCGATCGGATGCAGACTGTGGGGTGGCCGAGGTCGGTCACTGTAATGGATTTTGGGTAGACAACATGCTGTCAAGGAGTCTCAAACACCCATACGGAGGACTGAAGACGTAAGTAGGCCCTCAAATTCGTTGTTCCTCTTCCTTATACTTGTTGCTGATTATAGAGCAAGAAGGATCCAGGAAACAGTGGGAGCATGGCATGGAGAGATTGCAGAACCAAGCGGAGATTTGGTAGGGTTTCCAGCGGGAAGAAAACACAGAGACGAATGGATACTTTAGTTGAAGAATAGAGAGAACGAACACGTGAGACGGAAGACCAAGGCATATGGTCTTGAGGAGCTGCAGGACAGTGGTACAGGTTTTGACAGGGGGATGACAAAGCATGACTTCAGTCAATGTCAGGGTAACTACTGTGGTTTGTCTTACCAGGTGGATGATGATTGCAACATCATTCTGTTGCTGTATGTGGATGGTATGTTTGCTAGTAGGATTGTACATACAGGGTTTTGCTGAGCTAAGGGTAAGATTAGTTCGGTGTTTTGCTATAAAGAATTTGGAGCAGCGAAGTTCTTTGGCATGGGATACATAGAGATCACAGGTAGATTTTATCTCCAGTGGGAGCTGATGTGAAGACGGTGTTGGCGAGATTCATTATGCAAGATGCAGAATCAGAGCACACTAAGGGCTGGACAGTTAAGTGTCCGAAATCACATGAGGTCTGGTATAGACCTGAGTATTCCCATGCAGTGGGAGTTGTCAGAGAGTTAGGAGCCAATTCTGAGAAGTGAGTTCTCAGGTATTTGAGAGGGACCAGTAGCAGGGATTCATGCTATTCAGGGTCAGGACTTCACTACATGGATTTGTAGATGCGGATGCGGCAGGGTACTCGTATGACAGGAGGTACATCACAGGTTGTGTGGTGGGTTGTCTTCAGGATTGATCTTGAAGAGGGATACAAACCAAGAAACAGATTAGACGGAGTACAGGTACAGGTACAGTGCAGCTGTTTATCTCCAAGTGGGAGATTGTTAGGTTGTGGAGCTAAAAGCTTCACTGATGCAGACATGGAGGAGGTTGCAGATGAGTTGCGGAGTGTCACAGACACTGGCATTGGTCTGGCCAACCGACGTCGGCAGGATCAGACAAGAAGGCAACCGACGTCGGTCAGAGATCGGCCGGCGTCGGTGACCCCCAGGTGGACAGGGACCGACGTCGGTCGCCTGTGTGGTTTGACTACGAGTTTATTACGGGCAGTCAGTTGACGAACCAAGTGTTTGCATGATAAGAGCTAATTTTAGACTGAGAGCTGCGGATCTAATTATTGCAATTAGATGTCTAATTATTGTTTGGATGAGATCTATATAATAGACTCATGGTTATATTGGAAACTTGTGCTAGGGAGTAAGAGAGCAAACAGATCCTTCAGAGAGAGGTAGAGCAATGGTGCGTTCCTCCTAGTGCCATAGTACCAAGTGTGTGGGTGCTGGATTGGAGAATTAGCAGGGTTCTTCATGTATGTATGATCTTGGTCATCAGGTGAGCATGGCCTTTATAGGAGATCTGCATGGTAAGTAAGATCGTTGATATGCAGGTGTATGTGTGTGCAAGGTCAAGGTTCACAGGTGTGCAGAACTAGGTTGATTTGCAGGTGTGCAAGATCAGATAGGACAACAACACAACAGGGAGCAGAATCAGGCAGGATCTACTTGGAGTACAGGTGTGTACTCGGATAGAGCAAAGAGGAAGGCAAGGGAGTTCCTTCCATAAGTAAGGTCTATCGAGGTGCAGGTTGTTTCAAATTTAGGGGAGATCTACTTGGAGTACGTGGAGTACTTGTGGAGTGTGTGGAGCACTTGTGGTGTGCGTGGAGCACGGGTATAAGGTGAACACCAACTCAGTGTTTGAGTTGGGTGTTGGGACCTAAGAGAGAGCTTTGAGGAGAGAAGTACTGTTCACTTGAGGTGTGGGAAGCCTTTGAAGAGGTGGTGGAGAAGAAGTGGCATCTTCTTTATTGTATTCTTTTCTTCAAGAGTTTTAATACAAGTTGTGTATTGTCTCTCATATCATGTGTTATTTCTGAGTTCTAGTTACTTGTGTATTCTGGTTAATTTCCGCATATTAAGTTGCTTGGTTTAGTAATCAATTGTGTGCTTCCAGTTATTTATCCCAACACAAGATTGATCCATAAAGAGTAAAGGCTATCCATTAGTTATCTATACCAACCAACAAACCTGACACTCACTCATTCTTCGGCAAAGTCAACTTTCTCCCAATGTTTGCTCTCAACTTTGCTGAAATCACCAAGTATATTGTGCAGATAATAAGTGGGAATAAATATTTAAATTGGAATGATGATGGAAAAAGAGCATTCAATGAGATCACAAAAGAACTTGCCAAAGCACCAGTCTTGACTTGCCTAAATTTTCAAAAAGACTTCATTGCATATTGCTACTCTTATGAATACAATGTCCGCTATCCTGGTGCAGAAAAATGAAGAAGGGATTAAATCCCCTATTGCTTTCTTGAGTTTTGGACTGAAATATCATGAACTCAAGTATTCACTGGTATAAAAACATACATATGCCATCCTCAAAGCTGTGAAGCATTTCAAGTTTTATATCTTGAATTATCATACTATCGTGATGGTCCTGAATTCAACGGTGAAATTAATCCTTAAACAACAAGATCTTGGATCAAAAAGAGGTGGTTGGATTACCAAAGTTTATGAATATGATTTGGATATTAAACCCACTAAGCTGGTAAGAGGACAAGGTCTTTGCCAATTGATTGCCGAGGATGCTAACTCACAAAGGGAAGAGAGAGAGGAGTTACCACTAGTAGTCTTCATTGATTCTATCAAATAATGGTATTCAAATATCACATACTTCCTATCATATGGAGAATTCCCAACTCATTTGAACCCCAAGCAAAAAATAACTCTCAAGCTATGAGTATCCATGTATGTGATTGGGGATAATACTTTGGTCAATAAGTCCCTAGATGGTAATTTATTGAGTTGTGTGAAAAAGGAATAATAGAAGAAAATTTTGGAAGTGTTTCACAACAAAGCATGTGGCAGACATTTGACGTTTTCAGTCACAACCTCAAAATTTTGCAAGCTCACTATTATTGGCCAATGCTATTCAAGGATGCTAAATAATGGGTTTCCAAATGCGAGGCTTGTCAATATTTTGTTGGTTGGCCTAAGCTCACATCATTACATCTCTAACCTATGGTCATCGAGGAACCATTTCAATAATAAGGATTATACTTCATTAGGACTCTAAACCTTCATTCTAGTGCCAAACACACTCATATCTTTATAACAACTGGTTACTTCATGAAATGGGTAGAATCCATTCCAATGAGTTCAACTACTTTGAAAGTTGTTTGTAATTTCATAAAAGATAACATATTGACTAGATTTGTTGTTCCCCAAAATATCATCATGGATAATGCTTCTAACTTATCTTCTGTTGAACTAATTGGTTTTTTCTATGGTTATGGAATCTTTGTTGCACATTCATCATACTACTATCCTTAGGGTAATGGTCAAGTAGAATCCAATAACAAAAACATAACTACCATCATGCACAAGTTGGTTGATGAGAATCATAGAAACTAATAGAAAAATCTATATGTTACCTTGTGGGTTGATCAGATAACACCTAAGAGAGCAATCAAGATGTCTCCAATCTATCTACTCTGTGGAAGAGATGCAATGAATCCTATCTCATTGAAATTTCTAGCTTTGAAGCTAGCATAGGCCATGGAAGATGACTAGTTCAAATATGCCCTATAAAAGAGGGATATGTACCTAGTAAAGATAGAATAAGAATGAGTAACAATGATTGAAAAAATTATGGTGCATCAGGAAAAGGTAAAGGAACTATTTGATTAAAAGGCTTAATATCATGATTTCCAAGTAAGAAACCCAGTCCTATTATGGGACAAAATAAGAGAACTACGAGGAAGTCATGGAAAATTTGACTTCTTATGGATGGGACCATTCAAGATTCAAAATTTTTGTGGTGAAGATTCATATTATTTGGCATACAGATATGGTACCAACCTCCTACTACTAGATAACAACCAATATCTAAAGCTCTACAAAGAGTGAAGGTAGGTTGTCACCTACCATCCCCTTATGTGATTTTAGTTCAATTGTGTGTTTCCCTTTAGTTGCGTGTTTCCCCTTCTTGGCTCTATTTTTCCCCCTTCCCTTCTTTCCTATTGCCTTCAACTTGATTCCGTAGCCCAATGAACAAGTCACTTGTTTGTGAAATCTTGAGATTATGAAAGTTTATCTAGTGTCTTCTTGAAAATATACATCCCCAACCTGAGTTAACTGTTGTTCCCCAATTTTGCAAGGCCAATTTGCCTTGAAAATTAAAGAAAAACATTTGATTTTTTTCAAAAGTCAAGATAAATTATACAATTTTAATAAATGACTAAGTTTGATAGGAAAGCACTTGAACCATATCTTCACGTATCATACGACATAATGGTAGGTAACCTAACCCTCAGACTATGCGGGACATGCATACACACCCTATATGTCTCGCTCCACTCAATCCTCCATGCCAACATGACTGATGTGAGCTTGCAGATGTTTGTCTGTGCATTATCGATGGACGTAGCCAACTAACATGTCCCCGTTGATGTTGTGGATGTGTCTACATGAGCAAGTGTGTATATGCATTTGACATGTTAATATGGATGCACAGGTCATCCACCCATCCACCTAAGATGCATGCACACAACATCGATATATTGACACAACGTGCCTAGTCATTTGAAAATGGCTATATCAATCTTCAATTGGCTCATTTTTCATTATTATTGATTTATTTTATGCTCTAAGAGAGGTTTTCCTACCTTCTTATTTTCTCTATGCTATTGAAACTTTGTTTATTTTTTTCCTTTTTAACCAAATATCTGCATTAGACATCCTTGCAACATTTATAGAGCAAATTGTACCCTATTCCCAAACTTTTTACCTTACACTAGATCCTCATTCTAAAGGTGTTCTTCTAGATTGAGTAACCTATCTCATGACCACTACAACCTAATACTTCCAACCTCATCAACATTTCCTCCCTCCAAACTCACTCAAACTACTAACCCTCACCTATGAATCAACGTTTAAGTATCTAGAGTCTGACAAAATGAAGTGAAAGTATATGGGATATGAGCCATTACTAGTGTTAGATAAAAAAATTCTTAAGATTTCCTAGTCACATATCAAACATGTAGACTTGGAGGAGTTCCACAAGAGACTAAAGGTAGAAAACCCAATCACATTGACTATTTGGCTAGCAGAGAGTGGCCTCCCTCAGGCATTAGGTTTCCCCACTTCAGTGCAGTATTCAAATTTAGTGTTCACTTGTGCAAGGCACTATGACCCCTTAACCCAAGAAATTAAAACAAGTGTTGGGGCACTAATGTCCAAAATTTATGGCATGACCATGGGAATGACAATAAGAATCCTGGTGCATGAATACCATGTCAACATGGGTACCTTCCAAGGGAAAAATTAATGGGACAAGAACAAAAACAATTTGTTAAAATACATAAATGTGATAAGCATGAATCTAAAATAGATTTAATGAGCAAAGCATAATATAATGAGCCCAAATCAATAAAATATAACACATGTATTTATCTTGGAAAAACCTCAAAAAGGTAAAAAAGCCATCAAAGTGATATTCAATATTGAGAAACAATAATAACCCCAATACATCAAATCTTCTTCATCTCACTTCCTAGATAAATTCTTCACAAGTTTGTCTCAGACAAGTATTTGCCACACACAGAAATACTTGAATATTTTTTGTGTTTGATATATTTAACAATAGGGTAAAACCCTATTTATAATGATTCACAAGGGGATGTGACCATTGTGAAAATAACGGGTCCATACACCCTGATAAATCTAATAAATAAACATTTGGTAAATATTAAATAACTATAATAAGATATTTATTTTCCCAAAGTTTACACCTCGAGTAAATAAATAATATATTATCATTTATTTAATTACTTACCAATGTAATCCAAGGGTTAATAATAACCACTTAAACATTAATTTCTCTAACATAATTACTTCATAGTAATCAACAACTCCTAGTTAAAACACAAGAGGGAGTGGATTTCAAAGTTTCCAAAGAACTTATTCCAGTCATATTTCAAGGAGGAACTCTCTAACATGAACACCCTCCTAAACCATGTGGTGGTTAATGAGAATAACCATAAATTCTACCCATGGATGCTCATGCCAATGAACATCATCAACAATGGCAAGCTATCCATTGATTAGGGAGAAGTTTCAACAAATTTGTGCATCACTAGTTGTTGAATGTGCATTCAACAATACAATTCTTCATAGCTTCCTACCTAGTGTATTCACTAGCCTCTCAGAGGATATATCCAGGACTATCCCAGTAGGTAATTATCACTAATTCCACTCAAGTCTATGAATGTTTCCCCAAAATAAGTTTGGAAGGAATCAATAAGCACTTTAGAATAATAAATGATGCATTCACAATGTGAATAGTGCAATCCCTTGAAAAAGATTGGGGAAGAAGAATGACTGATGAAGTAGATGATTTGATCAACAAATACAACATATACTATATTCAATATCAAAAGTACACTTACATCATCGTTGGTAGATTTGAAGGCTATCCTCTAAGGCTATGAAGACTAGCCAATGACAAGATCATACTAATAGAGTTGTGCAAAAAAATGGGAGCAATGCACAAACACTGTAGATATAAACATGTCTTAGGTATCTCTTTCCCAATTTAATTGGGACACTTCTCATGTAAAATATCATTCAATGCCCAAGACATAAAATCAACAATCTCCACTTCACTCTAGATTCATATGATAATATATATTCTATTGATAAAAAAAGATATGTAAGGAGATGTCTTGGAATTGGCTCATTATATGATCATATTCCTCACCTGGAGGATTACTAGGCAAATTGTTTAGATGAATTTGAGGTGGTTTAGAGAGATTGGTGCATAATGATTATGGATCAAATCAAATCCCTCATAGATGAATGGGTTCTTGAAGGTATGGTAGATGATATGAGAGACCTTATTGACACCATGTATACTAATCTAATTACTACCCCTTTTCCAAACATCAATTTGTTGATAAGGGAGATAACAGATATACAAGGAAGAACCAAAACAATATGGACTAGAACCAAATAGTGGTTTGATAAGAAAGTAGAAAAAATGACTAGAGTAGGTGGTTATAAAAGATCAAAGGCTTTAACCCCACCAAAAAAAGCACCCACAACCATTCCTAATAAGAGAAACACTAGTGTGATGATTAAAACATTTGGTTCTTCAAGCTGTAAGAATGGTGACGATGAGGACCCTAAGAAAGGGAAACAACTAGGGAAGACATGTGAAGAAAGTCCTATTGTGGGAATAAAATTGAGATCAAAGAAGTTCATAATGCTAGATACTTCTTCCACTCTTGGTGACCCCAATCCTGATTTCAAATACAACACAATAATACCTTGCCTCTACTCAAGGAGAAACTCAACATGTACTTTGATAAAGAAGCTGAAGTTGTAATTATTTCACCCCCCTCAGCCTCTCATAACATTCCTCCACCTCTAGAAGCTACTCATTTGAATTAACAGACACCCCTCCCATTAGATCCCAAATGACCACTTTCAATGATATGTCATTCAAATAGATGCAACAAATACTCAAAAAAAGGAAAAGGGTGGTGGAAGTTGATATTCCTGACTTTGATGTGGTAGCTGAGCTTCTCAAGGCCCCTTATCCCTAAGAGGATAAAACCACTTCTAGATTGGTGTCAAATGCCTTTAGCATATATTTCATTGAAATTTCAAGGCCTAATGTAGAGAAGGATGTTAGAGAAATGGCTACGAGTGAATACTTTGAAGAGGATATCACTTGGAGAAGTAACTTGGGAGAGTGATGTTCTCAACCTATGTGAGACCACATATATATTGATCAAAAGATCAGATCAGGATGAGCTCACTCAAGAGAAACTCTAGGACTAGTTAAGGTAGTTGGTAGGATATGTCAACTACCTTCTCAATCTAGTTGATACACTTGCAACACCCCAAGTTGATGCTCCTTCTCAAGTGTCAGGTATAAATAAAGAAGCCATTATTGTATACATATAATATTTTCAAAAATTTTCAATTACTGATGCTTTCTTTCTTGAAAGAACCCATTGAGTCTCAATCTCTTTGAGTGCATGCCTTAAGGGGTGTATTGAAAAAGGGGTGGGTAGACCATTAGTGCTTTGAAGGGTTGTTGTCCACAAACTACCACTAGTTATCAATCCAACTTTATCCTAAAACACTTTCCTAAAATTTTTCTCCTCTATTACACCCTCCTCCAACCATTTTTCGACTTCATTAGCCCCTCTTTAAGCTTAAAACCCTTTCCAACTATTTACGTTATACTGTTATCCCCATAGACTCTGTACTCTAATTGATAAAACTCATTTAGGGTCTAGGTCGGCCCCTAGCTGACCTAAACCAAGACCTAATTTGTTTTTATCAATAACGATACATAGTTGATTGGGCCAACACTATTAGCTAAACTTTCAAAAAGGTTTAGGATTAGATTCAACTATATATACACATTCTTTTCATCATTTCTCAGAAAGATGACAAGAGTTAATTATTTATTTGCACTTCTTTACAATCTACTCTTCCACCATTCTACTTGAGGAGTTATAGATTAGGGTTTATACTTGGAGAAGAATATTTTATTTTGAAAAAGTCTTGGATGCTTTGACCTTTCTGAGTGATCCTTACAAACCATGACAACCTCTTGCGAAACACCTTTGGCCAAGGGAGAGATTGAGTCTTGATGGGTTTGTCTTAAAGGCAAGTATTTCTATCTTTACTCCTATATTTTAGTAGATAGAAGTAACATAATTAATGGATTTTAAATATATTTCTCTCTCCATGTATTAAGGGTTTTACCTATAACTAGACTATTTAGGATTCTCTTATGCATGTTTAATTTTATGTTTACTAACCCTCATTTGTGCCACAAGCTTTGGTGAGCACTAGATTAGGCTTTTACTTGTCATTATAATTTTGTGAATATGAAAACATAGGACCTAATTAAGGTTATTGCATACTTTCGCTTGAATGGAGGCTTTGGAACCCTCCCTAGTGATTTTATTGTGGTGAGAGATCCCTTGGCTAGGTCTAGAGGATCCATCTTGATCATGACCCCAAATATCTAATGTATCCACAATCAGAAGTGTAAGTAAGATTTATCTTCTTCGAGTTAGGATTGATTAATAGATTAGTTGCATTTTATTTTGTATATAATTTCTACCTTCAACAAGTATAATTCATATGGAAAAACATTGGAGGCTTGGGTAGATGAAGTATTATAAAACATGATGAAATACATTGATGAAGTGATGAAACTATTTGGAACCATTGATATCAAAGTTACCAATATGAATCGACAGATCAAAGCTCACAAGAGTGAGCTAAATATAATGGAAAACATAAAAGATGATTTCCATGAGATGATTGATGTTGAGATATCAATAATGAAATCTTAAAATAGAAGAGGATGAACCCATTTACAAATGGCTTGAATGTATTCTCCAGAAGATTGAAGCCATGAATTGAGTAATAAAATAATTGTAGTAGCATATCAGTATTGCAAAATAAAAGCAAAAGATGATCACTTAAAATATATATGAGATACATTATGACCTATTCAAATAAGATGCGATCACCCAGCATACTATAGATGAATTAAAGGATCAATTCAAGAAAGTGATAAAGGAGAAGTTATTCAAGGAGAATACTTTTAGTGTAGCCTCTATGTTTGTGATTAGTGAATTCCATGTTTCAATTATAAAAATGAACAATCAATTCATTGAATTGATGGAAGTTCTAATTGTTCTACTACTATGACACATTACAAGCATGTAGTAGACCCAAAAGGGAATGACACCACTGAAGCAGTAAATAAATTTAGAAAATTTAGAGATGCCTAGGATAAATAATGAACTAAAAGCTCCCTAGCCACCCTAGGTTCTTCAACACTAGTTGCCACACTTAAGAAGAATTCTCAGTAAAGTCTATGGATTTTTGTTTCCATTTTTGTCAATCTTCTATTGTAGGAAAGTCATGTTTTCCTTTTTATAAATGTGAAAATTGTATAAATAGAATAAGACAAAATATGGAATACCAAAAGTCATTTTGATTGTAAAGGGTTAGCCCATTCCCTCTTGCTATAAATATGAGATATGGTTATTGTAAAATGAATTTTTGATGTCCATGAGAATTGAATCTTGAAGAGGAAGGAGAAATAAACTTTGTGTTCAATCTTCAACTAAGAACCAAGGAATTTCAAAACATTGTCTTGTTCTTATTTACTAGTATGTGCTTTTCTAATGTTAATTCATGTTTCATAGTTCTAAGTAGTAATCATGTTTGATTTCAATAAGCATATTACTTCTATTTTGTTAGCATATATTCTTGGAATTAAACTAGAACATTCTAATTATAGGGATAAATTGTGCAATAGATAGTACAATAAGGCACCAAAGAGATAGGAACAATATAAACCATCTATGATGTCTTCAAATAGATCAAAGAACAAGATAAAGCAGATATAAATAGAACCAAAACCATAACTAGTATTACATCAGGTTACAAAATAAAGAAAAACAAAGTACTAATTGCGCATACACCATACATAAAATAAGATAAAGAAAACCATAACATGACAATTCTATTAATCTCTATCAACACATCGAACCAGATTCTGTTACATCAAAATACTATTTATAGCATTTTACCATCCTGTTGGCTTTTCACATTCCGTCTTCTCTGAGGTACAAAATGAAAATATTTTTGCATTCTTCAAATACCCAATTAGGCTTACAAGGTCAAATATGTACAAAAGTTATACAAAAGACAAAATCATACACTTCACACATGTGTTTATCTTAAATACTTCATGGTTTTATCAAGTTCCATTCTTCATCCAACACTTTCCTGGACTTAATTTTTTGTCTCATTCTGTGACAAAGTTGCAAGCTAATATGAACTGAGCTGGAAAGATTAATCACCAACATAAGTCATATTTATCATTCTAGTTACCATTTATTGATCTTCATTATTTTCACACTATTTAGCCTCCCTTTCAAGTTTTTAACTAAGTAGCATACTAGATTACTGCCCTTTCAGGTTTTCAATAGACTAACATAACTAGGTGGCCACCCTTTATGGGTTTTCAACCAATCTAGCCCCACTCCTAATGTTTAGACTATCTTACAAAAATTTGAATCTGCTAGAAGTTGCAAAAATATAGTGCACAAACCTTATTATTATGGCTGAAAGGTTGTTTTACTTGGAGACTATAGAAGATGTTGAGGTTGAGTAGCTGCTAGCCCAGTGGCTCCTGATGTATCCACTTCCAAAGGTATCTACGAAGATTGTGACTTTGTGTTTTTCTCCCTTTCCTGTATGATTTGTCAAAGTTGTTGTGGAGGAATGAACTGGGGCTCATCTATTATCTATGCAATGGCCATATCAACTTGAGCAAGATCCTACTTGAGCATTTTCCCATCAGTGAGTACTTTTCATACCATTGCAAGTAGAATGTGCATTGGTACCTAGATCATCATCATGTTTTGTAGATCTTCATTTTAGACAGTTGTAAGCAACACCTTTGCATTAGATTATTTCTGCTAAATGTCCAAGATGTGCTCATCCAATTTGTCTACTATCCTCTAGACTTGAATGGCTACAAAAGTGTTTCAAATTATTTCATGATGCCATAATTACAACTTCTATACCATAACATCACTAGAATATATTAGTTATTTGAGTTTACCACTTATTTTATCTATATTTGCTATTTGATCCTCCAACATGGCTTTAGCTTTGTTAGCAATGGAAAATGTAGGCTTCACAGTAGCCAAATATTAATTCAAATGTTGTCTCTAGTTTAACATATCTTGGGCTATCTTCTTGGCCTATGTTAAAGAAGTGTCTATAACCTATTCATATTCATCCAGGAGTTGGCACATGACCTCTATTTTTGATCTAATATTTTGTCCTTGTGTGCACAATGCCAATTGTTTTTGTGTAGCTCCCCAACTCTTTATAAGTTTCGTCAATAGTGCCATGAATTATTTATCTTCTAACATAATTTGATCACCTAGTACTTGTGTAACTAAGGTAGGACATGAATTATTGACCAACTACCTCACATTCGCTGACCTCTCTTCTACTTCAACCTTTTTAGCCTACAAACTCAGGACATCTTACCCCAAATCTAAAACCCCCTGTGCAATGGATTACTGGAAAGTGGTTTCTCCTTCAATTTTTTTGGAGATTGATAAATGAGTTATGTCTAATGATGTTTCCATTATATTCATGGAAAGTGCCATGGATGTAGTCATGAATGTCACAAGAGGAGGTGTAAACTGAGCAAATAAAGGTAAAAAAGTAGTTTTCAATGTTGATGTAGCAAGGAAATCCCATATACATTGACTAGGGATCTACACTGATTCTTCAGTGCCCTTAGTGTGACTGGTGGTTTTCACCTCTGATTGTACTTATACATATTTAGGTTTCTTAGCCTTGGTTACTACTTCTACCTTGGCCTTAGTATCTACTTCAACTTGCACTTTAGCTTCCTCTTCGGAATTAGCTTGATCCTCAACTTGGGATTTAGCTTTAGCCTATACCTCAAACTTGGATTTGGTTTCAACTTTGGCCTTAGCCTTGGCTTCAACATTATCCTTATCTTTGGCTTCAGCTTCAACCTTAGCTTTGGTTGCTTGTTCCTTCTATTTCTACTGCACATCTTGTGCTTCTTATTATCACCTTTGTGATTCCTCTTTATATTTCTTATTTGCCTATGCTTCTTTAGCCTACTTGTGCACAACTTAAACTTCCTCAAATTTCTTCTTTGTGGCTTCATATTCTTTGGCTTGCTTTCATGCAACCTCTACTTCCTCAACTTTATATCTGATATCTTTCACTTCTTTGGATACCTTTTGTGTAGCCTCTACTTCCTCAACTTTCCTTTGTTACTCCATGACTATGTCTTGCTACCTACATTGTGGACTTTATGTAGCTTCCTATTGTGTTAGTTTTGGCATGGCTATTTATTCTCATGTTTCCTTAGTCCTTTGTTATTATTACCTCACCTCAGGCTCAAGTGTACCCTATGAAATTTATTATTCTTTAACTTCCCCCACTATAACTATATCCATGGGTTCCTCCTCTCCTTTAGTGCCATTATTAGATTCAGTCTGATCAAGTGATTAGGCTTCACCCAGCTAATCTTTTTATACCAACTTCTTTCTCCTAGATTTGGTTGAAGGCTTGAGTGTCTAATTTTGTTTTTTTGTATGCTAGGGTTGAGGTTGTTGAGATGGCTGATCTTATTACACACTACTTTATTATACAGGTGAACCAAAAGATACCATCCTTTCCTATACTATTTATGATGGCTTCATAGTTAAATGTGTGTGTGGTCAACTGACCAAGGGTTGTATAAGATTATCTTTTGAAGATAAATCTACATGTGTAGTGGATAATCCTATAGTTAGTTCTTCTAAAAATATTTTTTCCTCCAACTTCCATCGAGTTGCTTCCTATCCTAAAGTGTCAACAAGGATAAAAGGAGGTGGCTGAGTGATATCAACCTAAATGTTTTGCCTTCCCTGATTTTGCACTTGGAAAGTGTGCACTACTTTCCAAAAGAAAAACTCTTTCTCCTCTTTTGCATCATACACCTCAATTTCAATGTATTCTAACATCGATTGGAGCACTTCTCATTCCTCTACCCCCATATATGATAGGTTACACTCAGTAGTTATTCATATAACCATGGGATACTCAAAACATGACTTTATTTGCTGAGTTATTTTCTTTGGAAAAGGTGGTGAGGCTCTGCATATATGAGATTTCCTCTTTCCTTTCTGTTTCTATGTAGGAGCTTATGGATATGCCAACTTTGTTGGTTGGGCTTACGATTGTGTGGGTTATTGTGAAAGTACCTAATCTGCTTGTTTTGATTGTGCTTATGGAGGGATGACTTGCAATGGAGGTATGAACCTTATAGCTAGGGATTTTTTCTAGTAAAATTCAACCTTCGCTTCGACCATCAAAATGAAAAATGGCATTGGAGTGATAGTTGGGATAGGTAACTCATGAATCTTACTCTGTATGCCATTATACATTTTGGTAAATGAAGCATGTTGACCCAGGTAATGCATTACATCTTGATGAATCATAGGATGTGATCAAATTAAAGCCAAGGATTCTAGCCACCATGTATTGAACCACCCCAATTATTCTTAATATTGATTTATTTTGGTCCATGCAATGTTTGTGAAGGCATTACTAGGCCAAAATTGATAGTTACCTATACTTGCCCTAATGGAGACTTCCACTGTGTGAAACATTATAACATAACTAAAAACTAGTATTGAAAGGTATACATGGTTCTTACAAGAACCTTTTTTATATTTATGGTAAGCTTAGTTGCCAAAAATTCAAGACCATTGAAATCTTCATGCAACTTCATCATTCAGTAGGCAATGCCAATGATGCCTCTTGTTATGTGTTTTGCTTGCTTTGTGGTTTTCCATAATCTCTTAGTAATACATTTCACCATGATGCATAATGAAGCATTATCAATTTAATTGATAGGAGTTCCTTTTCCTATCCTAGTGGTGTATTTTTATCTAATATTGAATGAAGTGGTGGCATTGTAGACTTATATAGAATTGGAGATTTTCTATGATTTGGGTAGGCTAGTTGCTTATGATATTGAGTGTAAATTAATACAAATTATAATATCTTGGGATAAATTAATATCTCCCTAATTATATTGACTTAATAATGTCATAATCAATTCGTTTAATTTCTCGAATGTAGGCAGCTTGAGTAACTATTCGATGTCAGAGCCTCATAGTGGATGTTGTAGTGTTAAAATTCCTAGTTATGCTAATCCTTGGGCCTCTTGAATAAATAGAGTAAATTATACCACATCTATGAAATTGAATGGTTCTAGATCATTATATTTTGTCTATGAGAGCCCTAGATTGATTCCCATTTCCTCTAATCCTTGGGCCTCTTGAATAAATAGAGTAAATTATACCACATCTATGAAATTGAATGGTTCTAGATCATTATATTTTGTCTATGAGAGCCCTAGATTGATTCCCATTTCCTCTTTCTGGGCATCGGATAGTGGAATAAATAGTTGACCTCTATCCATGGCTTGATGAATGATTAGTCTAAGAAATTATGCCTTGGTTTGAAATTTGTTTGTAAGGATATAGTTGATAGGTTAGTCACAAAATTATCTTGTTAGTTGGAGGATGTAATGTTTGATCATTGTCCATATCCTTCTCTTTATAGCTATTTGGCACCCAATTTTATATCATCACCTCCTTTAAATGCATTGATAGCATGTGCATGAACGTTCTCTTTAAAATTAATATTAGATGCTAGAAATCACCTTGACTGGGATGTTTGGTGCCTAGGATCTTTGATTTAGTTCTAGTAATTATTATTGATGAGTAGCTGTCCCTGTCCCTTTAGTTAATCAATTTATGTTACGCATCCACTTGTCATTTTATTGCTAAATCTGATTTGAAATCAATGCAATCTTTTGAGATGCCACATCATTAACAATCTGCCTTCCTAAACTTAATTCCAATGCTTGTTGTAGTTGTAACCAACTATCCTTGATGAGCTATTTTAGGAAGGTGGTCACATCCTACGGTGATAACTAGTTTTGATGGTTGCTATGTGTTGCACAATAATGAGAACAATAAACAAACATTATAACCTAATAAAATAAAACAAAAAACAAACAACATTAAAGGAAATCCTAACTACATTGTGCTACTCAACACCCACTCAATTTTTAGTAGAATGATAGAGATTAAAGATGATATGGCTTAAGCCTACAACCATTGATTCACCTTGGTAATATGGTTCCTTGAAAATCTTTCAGCACTATGGCACCTTGTGGTGATACTTCATGAATGATGTAGGGTCCTTTCCATATTACATGCAAATTTTTGAGGAATGGTTTAAATTTGCTCTTATAAAGCAATACTATTTGGTCAGGGTAAAATTTCTTAAATCATAAATTATGATCACACCATGTTTTTAACTTTGTTTATTGATTTGTTGCATCTATTATTCTCTTAATCTATTTTCTTCCATCTTTGTGAAATCCATCAATTTCACCCTTAATGAGTCTTAATCTCTTAATCTCATGATCATCATAATGTGCATACTTGATTTAATGTATTCCATATGCATTATTACCTCAAGGCCATATACCAATTGGAAGGGAGTAAAACTGACAACTCTCTTATAATGTGTATGATAGACCCATAGAATTATAGGAATTCAATCCTCCCAATCATCTCTTTGAATATTGCAAATTTTTGTTATCATCTTGCCCAAAACTTTATTGGATGCTTCTACCTATCCATTGGCCTATGGATTGTAAGCCATGCTTTTATGGTGTGATATAATGAACTCTTCACTAAGAGTCTTAATAGTATTATTGATAATGTGTGTGCCTTTATCAATTACCAGCTTAATTAGACATATAAACCATGTGATAATGTTTTCATATAAAAACTTGGCAGCATCCTTCACACTTCAGCTTGGAGTGGTAGCAGGGTTTTTTTAGTAATAAATCTTCATTAATTCATGAATATTCTATTTTATAGAATATAGATTTAGATATTTTTTGGACCCAAAAAGAATGTCGAATCACTAAAAAATTTGGGTTGTATATATGATTTATAGGTCAGCTCACCTACCATTGACAACTAATTCCATAATTTTGACTATAAATTATGATGTTGTAGGACATTCTGTACTATTTCACCAACATCTATTATACACTAGATATTTCATATCTTAATTTAATATATTTAATATATGATTGAGATTATAAATTTAACCCATCCCCTAAATACTATATAGACTTGATGGTATGGAGATGACAATAAGCCATAAATAGCGAACATAACTAAAAGACATACACAGGGTCTAGGCATCATCCAAAGGTTTGAACAACATCTAGATAGATTATCTAGTATCCACAGGGCTTAAATGTAGCCTACAACATCTGGATAATGACCAAATAGATTAGGCAATGTTCATAGGACCTGGACACCATCCATTGGGCGTAGATGGCATCCATAAAACTTGGATGGCATCCATAGAGTCTAGACACTGTCTACAGAGTGTGGATAACATCCAGATAGCCTGAATGATGTCCACAAGATCTAGATGTTGTCCACATAG
This sequence comes from Torreya grandis, assembly GCA_037957365.1. Classification (NCBI taxonomy): domain Eukaryota; kingdom Viridiplantae; phylum Streptophyta; class Pinopsida; order Cupressales; family Taxaceae; genus Torreya; species Torreya grandis. The sequence goes on from JARHVA010001062.1 coordinate 2,843,973, forward strand.
TTTGGATGGTAGCCAAGATGACTATACACCATCCATAATATTTAGATGGTGACCATCCTACCTGAACAATGTTCATAGGGTCTGGACACCAGCCACTGAGGCTAGATGGTGACCAGACCATGTGGATGATGTCCACAGGGTCTAGATGCTATCCACTGAGGTTAGATGATGACCAAACTATGTGGATAGTGTCCATGGGTTCCAAATACCATCCATAGCTCTGTATGGTGACCAAACAACCTAGATAGTGTTTACAGGATTTAGATGCCATCTACATGGTCTAGATGGTGACCAGACAATTTGGAGGACATCCACAAACTCAAGAAATCATACACCAAATTAGGATGATGACCAGATAGACTGGACAACATCCACAAGGTCTAGACATTGTCCATAAGATTTTTCTAGTGAGTAGGAAGAATGGATGACATCCATAAGGATTGGGTAACATCTACAAGTGTTGGGTGAAGACCATAAGTACTTGGCATTTGAAAGGAATCTCACTAATGACTACATATAAAGGATGATCGATTGCATAGTGTTGAAGTGGCAGGCCATAACTTGTTAGCAAAAAAATGTCTACAAGTTCATCTAGTGATAAAGGTAAGAAATCAGGTAAATTATCAATAACAAAGAGCATATTATCTTATTTTGGGTAGCCATCAAGAATAGCTAAGCAATGTCAACTTGTACCCTTGAAAAATATAGGTACTAAATGATTTGCCAAATTTCTTTATAAATTTGTAATAACTATTATTTAACATTTGAAGGATAATAGAAAAAATTTATACATGCATATCCCTCCACTGAGTGTGTTTTTTTAAATGAAATATTTAATCACAATATTACTTCATCATTTGAAAATATTATTGATGATGACTTGCCACCACTTGAAGACATACCTGAATATGGCATGGCTATGGTGAATGACAAACTAGATGATATAATACAAACATTAAAATAAACTTCTACATCTTAGAAAACAACTTTCAAGGCAAATAAAAATCCCCAATTTCTACTGATGAAGAGAAGACTCGAGTACATTCCATATGATGAGATTGATACAATAGATCAAAGTACTCATAAATTTGTGCAAAAAAAATTTCTTTCATTAAACCAGTAGAGCCAAAAAATAGTGTTGATACCCAAATTAAATGCAAAAGCATAATAAGTTCTTGTAAATTAGGAAGGACCACAAAATGCAACTTAAGCTAGACACAGTTGAGAAACATTGTGGCAAAGTTTATGTGTCCATTGAAAAAGATGGAAAAATTTAAAAGAATCATAAATGGAAAGATGCCAATGAATACATGCATGTTAGATACATGACAGAGTATGAAAAAGTCAAAAACATATGTGACATCTTGTCAAGAAAGGAAGAACAATTACAACTCAAATAGGAAAAGTTATCCAGTCAAATCAACATGCAAAAATACACAATTCTCAATGATCTATCATATTCTCAAAAAAGGTAGACCTATATCTGAATTTAAGATTATAAAACTCTATTTTAACATAATGGATTTAATAACATTCCATAATCACACTGGTTAGATGGTAGTGCTTGGGACATGGAAAAATGTCTTGTGATGATTGAGAAGGAAGTTTTGAAATAAAAAGTTAAAAATACAAGTTTTATATCAATGTCCATTGATGAGGTCATAATACTTTACAACACAACATAGATTTGTATCTATGTTTACAATTTTGAGAACAATTTAAGGACACCTCATCTATTAGCTATACATAAAAATGGTTGAAAATTGCAATACAGAAAACCTTTTCAAGTTAGTTGTTTCTAATTTGAAGGATATTGCTAGGATAGATGATTATGCTATAGCTATAAAATTAGTATGTGTTAGAGTTGATGGTGAAATAGTGATGCAGGGGAACATAAATGGTTTATGTGTTTGACTATAGTTAAAAGTTTTTCCATATATGATTTTAATTCAATGCATGACCCACATAATGAATCTTGCATACAAAATTATAAGTACATTTGAAAATGTTGCAAAAGTGGAGGAACTTATCTGTGATTTACATGCTTATATGTCTAACAGTCCTAAAAGATTTTTAGAGTTTCAAAAATTTGCAATTGGGGTTACCAATGGTAAAAATATTCTAAAAGATAATGAGACCAGATGGATTTCCATGTATGAGCTTGCATTCAGAATTTTTGAAGAATATCCATCACTAGTAGGTTTCATGTTTAAATACTGAATAAAAGTTGACAAGGTAAAGGATTTGTTGTACCATTTAAAAGATTTTGAAATGCTTTTGACACACTGTGTTATCCTCCCAATATTGAACAAAATAAATTATTTGATGAAACATGCTCAAGAGAGATCGATATATATTGTAGACTTCATACATTTGAGAAAATGGGTTTGTCAATATATAAATGTCTTGTATTGGGGCCAAAATAGTTTTAAGTTTATTATTTTTGCTAGTTGAAAAATTTTAACTGATATTAAGGATCCAAAATCCTATTTTAAATTCAATATTAATGATCATCTTTGTATCTTCGTGAATGGAAAGGAAATACACATTCCAAAAACAAGTTGATTGTGCAGGTTCAAAAATTGAAGAAGTCCCTATAACACATATTATTTATGAAACCATGATAATGGAAACACAAATAAAATTGATAAAGATAAAGGATAGATTGCTTATGGAAATTGGAGAACAGTTTCAAAGTGATTAATTGCTTGAAGCCATGGCAGTGGTGAATCCCATATTTTTGAGAGCTGAGGAAGGTAACAAACTAATCAATAATTTATTTCTTAGATACATGGGAACTCTTATTTAACATTTTTTCAAGCCCTTAGATATCAATGGAGTTGAAATTCTAGGTATTTTGTGAAGATATTTATTGACAACACATTCTACCCATTTTAGATTCACAATGATTGATCAATACAAGTGTCTAAAGGAGCCAACTAAAAGTGGTGCTATTACAAGGCTTTAGAAAAAATTGTAACCCTGTACCATCCTATAGGAATATATAAGTGAATTTTTTTGATTGTATGAAATTTTAAAAATAATGATTTTGGGCTCTGTGGAAGATGAAATAGTATTTAGTGCATTATATTTTATTAAATCAAAACTTTGTAACAGATTGGATAGAAATCTAGACACATGTTTGAAATTATATGTTTCATGTTATCCAATGGATGAATTCCCCTATGATATAACACGTCAAATTTAGAATTTGCTTAGTCAAAGAAGAGGAGTGACCAATACAACAAATGACACAACTAATCCAGATATTGAAACTCTATTTGCATCAGATACAATACATACAAGAGATAATGATGAAGAAATTTCTACTCAAGAATTGTTTCAGCTACCTGAATATTAATATGTAACCTTCAAATTTCAATTTTGTAATTGATTTTTATATTATTATTTGTATCATAAATCATTGAAAATTTATTATTATGTAAATTTCAAGAATCAATAAATTACGATATTGCATTATTTTAAAATAGTTGTGTTCTATTACAATTGTTTAAAATTCAAACTTTGTTAAACATGAATTTATTGTTTCATCATTTCATGTGGTTGTCAATATTATACATCAATGAATTATGATATTATCACTATAGATCTTAACTAATAAATATATGAAATTAACAAAACAAAGACATATTTAAACTTTCAAACTTTAATTTACAATATAAACTTTCCAGTTTCAATATAATATTTATAAAAATGCACATAATAAACTCATAACGGATAAAATGCATGGAATAAAATATAAATAGACTTAAATTTAATCTAGAAATCTTTAATTTACAATATAAGTTTTCCATTTTCAACATAATATATATAAATATGCACACAATAAAATAGAATGAGACTTATATTTAAGCTTTCAAACTTTGATTTACAATATAAACTTTCTAGTTTCAATGTAACATATATAAAAATGCACAGAATAAACTTGTAACAGATAAAATACATGAAATAAAATAGAAACAAAGACTTAAATTTAATCTTGCAAACTTTAATTTACAATATAAACTTTCCAATTTCAATATAACATATATAAATATGCACAAAATTAACTGATCTGTAAACTACACTGAATCAACTCAAAGTGAAGTTTTAAATACGAATACTGAATTTCTCAAAACTTAACAAATTCTCAAAAAACTCAAAATAACTTGCAAAATGTTTTGGCATAAAACGTTCTCGGTTGTTGAATCGGTTTTTTTAATAACGTTGTGTTATAATTGTCAAAATTTGAATTACTTGCATGAGTTCATTTACTAATTAAAATCAAATCAGCAAACTAAAATTAAATCATGCATCAAATGACAATTACCAAAAACATGAAATGTGATAACGGAGTTTGGCTCAACAATTGATGCTTACATCTCCGGGTTCTCCAAAGGAGTGGACCATTTCCATTAAGGGCACTTCAAACACCTGGAAACAATAAACAACTTTCCTGCAAGTTGATCTCTCAATGCAAAAATTCACCTTCACCGTGACTGATAATCAAGCCTGGCACCTTAGAATTCCGTGAGTCTTCACACCTGCAAGGTTGCTTCAAAAGTCCTAAAAATATCCTATATGGGCTTAAAAATACTCTTCTAATATGCCAATTGGATAAAAAGAGTATTAAGACTGAGTATTATGGCCAAAAAATGGATAAAAATCTATTACATAAGCTTTCCCAAAGCTTTTACAAAGTCTCAGCCTCTTAAAATAAAAAAACATAGTCCAGAATTTGATAAATTCAAATAGAAATTAGTGCCTTTTATAAAACTTTGACCCCCGTGGCTGAAGTGGTCAAGGCCTTTCCTTTTTACACAGGAGGTCAAGGGTTCAAAACTTATCCCTTCCTTATAAGGCGCGCTTAAGCATGCATTTGAAAACTTCCCTCCTTTTTGGGTGCGCTTAGGCTCTCCTTTCTAGGCACCTTGACTCCTTGGGTGCCAAGTTTGAATATTTCCTTGGGTGGCGTGATAGACATGGCAAGGTGGCGTGGCATGCTTGAAAATTTCAAATAACATGTGATAAATAACACCTAACCAATTTTTTTTTGCCACATGTCAAATGGCTATTGGCCCACTTGGCATTTCAACAGTGCCACGTGTTGACCTCCGATAGGTCCAAATGTTGAAACGTCCTCGAATCATGTGCCAAAAATTGCAAGTGACATTTTTCGAGAAATCTTCAAATGACCATATCTTGAGCACCCAGACTCCATTTTGTGAACTGTGAAAAGTGCTGAAAAGCTCTCGATGAGATCTACAGTTTACCACCACTGAAACTCTAACTTGAAACCTTTTTTAGAACCTAATTTTTGATCATTAACTTAGCATGGATAAAATGCTGAGAATAAAATAGAAACAAAGACTTAATTTAATCTTGCAAACTTTAATTTACAATATAAACTTTCCAGTTTCAACATAACATATATAAATATGCACAAAATTAACTTGTCATGGATAAAATGCCCAGAGTAAATAGAAACAGAGACTTATAGTTAAATTTGCAAACTTGAATTTACAATATCAACTTTCAAAGTTTCAAGTTTCAACATAACATATATATAAACATCAATTATAAATTTATTGACCCATTTTTAGTACATAGAGATAGATGAACTGAATAGATATCATTCCACATGAGTTTTAGTTTGTTGCTTAGATGTGGATCTTGTTGCCTCAGATTCCCCCTTCCTTGAATCTAAATGTAAAACACCTTATCTAACAAGATCCTCGACTGTAGCATTAATATTTTCAACTATTGATCTCTTTTCATGTGCTACATCTTCTATCAATAGGATAGAGGGATCTGCATCTATTTTTTCATTGAGAAGAACTTCTGGATCCATTCCATGTTCTTTGATTATACTCCTCAGTGTGTTATTCCATTTGCTAACTAGCAAATGTTTTTCTTTAAATTCAACTATTGCATTTAAGCTTTTTCACACCTTTTCTAGATGAATATTCAGTACTTGTGCTTCATTCTTGAGGTTATCATATTTTGACTATAATTTGGAAAATAAAATTGGTTAGATAAAAATTACAAAATTATGATAAAAAATATAAATAAGTAATTAATTACCAAAGCTTTATCCCTCTCTACATTGGTAAGGCGGCAAAGGTTTTGGTTTCTTGCCCATTTGTTGTAATAAGCCTATGCCTTTGCATTTAAATTTTCTAATTTATTAATCATAATATCTAAAATATTATCATTGTAGGGACTTGTCATAGAAATGGATCCCAATTTAGCTTGATTCACTAACACATCAATTTTGGACTAATCATTTTGAACCAAATAATATAAAGATTATCTTAGGGAATGGTTATGATAACCCTCATTGATTTATTTTACCAAAGACTTTCCTTGAATCTCCCACTATTTCAAAACTTTTAAATCAATCTTTACAATGTCATCTAATAAAGCAAAAACATTATCTACAACATGATGATTCAATGGAAAGGATGTCAATTCATCAATAGATTGCTCCTCATCATTGCTTGGTTCATGTGGTGAACTAGAAGAACCATGTCCAACTATTTTTTTTGGAGCCTAGAATTGAGATCCCTGAATAATATTATGTGCAAAAAATTTATCGAAAGGCATGGAATTGATACTCTCAAGGAAAGCATCATCAAGATCAATGTTCTGTAAAAGTGCTATGGCACCACTAGACAAGTCACCCATAGAGAAATTGTGAACTTTGAGGTTGTTATATGTAAATTCATTCCCCTACTGCCTCTTAACATTGGTAAAATTTCCCCCCTCTTCTGTACAACATGAGGGGAGGAAGGTGGCATACTAATTCTCATAGAATGTTGCCTTGAAATACAAAATGCCATCACTAATCAATAAAGAATCTTCATCAAAAGTAAACTGAAGTTAACCTAAAGGTCAAAGACAATAGACTTAGGATCCATATTCTGAGTTGCTGATATGTTTTGTTGTGGGTGTATTGAAAGGAAAGTCAAACCTTCAATTTTTGTGAAACACTCAAATTCTCATACAATCAAAAATTTAATTTAACATATAGAATTTCATGTAATATAAAAATAGCATAATTGCAAACATGAAGTCAAATACCTTGCATGGGAGGTAAATGTTATACAGGTTGATGGGTAATGTTTCCAATGCCAGATACCACTGTGAAATGACATGAAACATTAATAATTCTATTTTTTTTGCCATTGCATAAAATTTCAATAAACTTTTGAAATTTTCAAACCTAGATTTAAGGCAAAGGATGTGCCTAAGGGGCCTTACCGATGTGTAACAGTAGGTGCGACAGATCTCCGCATTCTCTAATACCTTGTCAATGGTGTCACCACAAAAAAATCTATATAATCATGCCTATCAGACTAAGAATCCTTGGAGCCCTCAATGAGACAATATTTGTTTAGTGCAGCTTCTCTTATGGATTGAGACATAAATTTTCTTTTCTATAACAAAGAAACATACATAATTAATTTTATATTTGAATTGTAAAAAACCTAATAACATAATAATTTAATGACTTAGAAGTACACTTAAAAGTTAAAACTTACCTCCAGCTCCACAAGGGACACTAAATTAGATTTCATATTTTCATGCAATATTGTGGGAATAGTTGTTCCCCTCAGCTCATGGTACACCTTGTAGTATAAACCTAAAATATAATTAAAAATAAATTTTTTGTAACTGTCACTTTTAAAGGCACAATCCAAATCATTTATTTTCTTATTAGAAATGAATGTACACCAATCGAATTGATGTCCTCCAAGAGAACAGATAATGTATGCTACATCCTAGAATGGGATGTTTGCAAGTCTTCCCTGTAAAACAATATTTGCCTAGAAAAATTCAAAAAGGGATTATAGATATGGGTTTTTTATATTATGAATAAAAAGACCCCTTATCAAAATATTAGAGGTTCATAAAATAGAAGAGAAAAATGATTTAAAATCTATAATTAAGACATTTGATTTTTAAATTGATACATAAAACATTGAATATTAATTAATGAAAACAAGATAAAGATTACTTGTCAAGGCAAATGTATCTACAACCAAGTGATTTTCTAGATAAATTTTATCTTTATCAGACAAAATAACTTTTGTGGCCACAAGCTCCATGTTTCTATGTGGTAGTCTTAACAATTGCTCAATTTTCAAAGGAGTGGTTCCAAAAGTAATAGTTTGAGAGTTGAGGCTAATAGAAAACTCTCCAGTGGAGGGTTTGTAACTAGACACAAAAATGTTAAATATATTAGTGTCTGTCTCATAGTGGGGCATGTAAATTAGGCCTCTCAAACAACATTGGTCGATCTAATCATTGTAAGTGTTCTGATCTTCCATAAGCCTTAATATTTTTGGGTAAATGAGATTCCTATAGATAAAATTTTTAATAGGTGCAGAGGATATGGGGTTGGAATTCATTAGAATTGAAAAATGAGAATAGAGGATGAGTTGTAGGGTAGAGGTCAAGAGGACAAGAGGGGTTTGGGCATACGAGAGAAATTAATAAAATAAATGAGGTAATGGATATATATAGGGCCCAAGAACTCCCCCCATGGAGTTTAGATGCCACCTATAGAGTGGATTATGAAATTTTATTAGTCAAGCATTAGTCAATAAAATAAAGAGAAATGCATAAATAACTAAATAAATCAAGCCAATCTATTCATGTGGGGGTTACTAATGATAAAAAGATACAAAAGAAAGAAATAAATCAATCATTACCTTCTCAAATGATTCTATTACTCAAAAATGGCTCCAAGCATGTTCTCCCCTTGATATAAAGCTCTTATCTTTGTCAACAATGGCTTCTTTGATCCTCCATTACTTCAAGAACACTATGTATAACCTAGGCTCAAGATAATAAATCTAATGTGCCTATCAAATTAAGCTTACCCAAATGCAAATAACATAATAATCAAAACATAAATGACTTATGAAGTGATTTTAGCATTATAAGTCTACACAATTTAAGCTTAATAAATGATGAGTGAGAGGTCTCCTATTTATAGATTTTTGTAATTGATCAGAATGAACCTAAATCATCCACCTCAAGATGAAGATGTGTGGCTAAGAGTCCATTTAATTTTGGAGGCTAAAATAAATAAATTCTCTCATAATTATTTGGGAGGAAAGGGCATTAATTAGGCATAGGTACCCATAATTCAGATATTTTATGCATTCATGGATTGTGGATGCCACCCCATAGATTATTTCACTAGGTGATACAGATATTGGGAATCAATTTTCAATATTGAAATAATCAATAACCTCCATGGAAAATCCACTTAAGCTCTTTATTTATGCAATTCTTTGTCGACTATATCAAAAATTCAAAATGGTCAGAAATTCATTTCACTGGGTCATAATTTGGCTCAAGGAGAATTAGAAGGTGATGTTAGATGCGTTAGAACCATATTCCCATTTAGGATGTTGCCAACACAAAATAACAAAGGTACGTGATGTGTACTAATGAATTAGAAGAAAAGAGTGACCCCGAGCTCAAAAAGGCAAAATCATAATTTTAACTCAAAATGAATTGATCAAAGTTAGGAGTCACATAAAATATATTACCCCATTTAGGGATACTTTGGACTAAATTGATACTTGTAAATGACAAGTTCAGATCATTTAGTGCATTTTAGTGATTTTAGCCTAATTTGGTCATTTGGGTACAAATTGAGTAAGATTGACAATTTCAACACAAATGGTGTTAGGAATTGGATGTTTACATTTTTCCCATGTTTGAGAAGGTGTAGCAAGACATTCAAGTGAATCAACATCTTTTCAAATAAAAGAGTTGTAAAAAATAAATTGGAAATGACCCATGATGCTCCCTCGAGAGGACATATTAGGATGAAAGAGAAGGATGGTGACTAGCAACTGATTCACAATCAGATGTAATTCTCTTGAACAAAATAGACAAAGAAAGTCATGATGGACCTATACCTTCTACCTAATTTAGATGTCAACCCGAGGACATAGACTTGATAAGATGACATCACTGTATGTGCACACTCAATCTTTAATTTGTTATTTTGCTAATTGTATTTAAGATGTTGAAGTGTCGTAAATGAATTACTTGAAATAAAACATGAAAAAAATGTTGTGAAATAAATTATTATGCATTGGAATCTTATATAAACAAATATAAGTAATAATGTAAATCACACAATTCAAAAAATCACACAATGCATAAAGGAATCAAAGAACATGCCTAGCTATTAAATTGGGTTGGATTGTTGCTATAAATCTTCCAAAGGGAACCCTTCCTCCTTCCATATTTCATCTTCAATATTTCTAATCACAACACTTAATTTAACTTAGAAATGCTTGTTCATATTAATCAAAACTGCAACAATGAATTACTATAGGAATTTACAATAATTACTATTTGACAAAATGTACTTATGATAATCTTTAATCAACATCTACTACATCTCAACTCTACTACTACATATTTATATACCACAGAGGAGATTATTTTATGAAAAAAAATAAACACATTCTATTCTAAGATACATTCAATTTAGGATAACCAAAATTGGTTCTTTTCACTAAAGTCATCATTCATGGGAGTTTTGTAATATTACTTTAGGACAAACAAGGTTGTTTCATTCTTCAATTGCTTTCTTATTGAGATCCATAGAGGTTAGAGTCATTTCTATGATTTGTTTGGATGAGAATCAAAATATATTCATCTGTGGCTTTGGTCATGTAATAGCTACATGATGGTCTGTGTTATAAGATTCTTTTGCTGTAGGATGTTCTACGCTATATACCTATCTCTCCAAAACATCCTTAAAACACATTTTGGAAAAAGCATCCTAAAGCAATTGATGACCATCATATATTTAATTCTAATACATAATTTAAACTATTTAAAAGATTATAGAAACATAATGCTATATGACTTATGAAAGTAGAAAACTATATGGAAAAGTATTCAAAAGCATTGTTAATCAGCAAGATGAGTAAAATATATAAACACAAGAACAAGACATTTATGGGGCTCATCACACCCCCCTTCCCCCCCAAATTAAGATCTTACTCAACCTCGAGCAACAAACTTGTTCATAACCATTTCATAAAGAACTCTAAAATCCATGGGATCTATAGTACCACTAGTAAGGTGAGCATAGAATCTGCACCTCTATTTAAATAGTTGCTAGATTTTGACTTCCCTAGTTTCATCCATTGGGGCCTTATCTTAGCAATCTAAAACAAGCTACTAGAATAGAGGTGGCTAGAACTTTAGGTTTAGCAATTGGGATCCCATTTCTCTTGTAAGTAAAATATATTTTGTGGTCCTATTAAATGTTGCATTCAAATTAAAAGGGGAATATGGCTCTCTCTTCTTTAATGTAGGAGTGAGCTCATTCCATCATTCATTACATGACTTTTTTGTTGCAATACTAGTAAAAGTTTTCAATCCTAAATGAAAATCTTGGAATTTATCACAATTCTTACCAAACGAGGTTATAACTTCCTTTTTCAACATGATATTATCTTATTTTGTCAATACAACATTAAGTACCATTGATTCTCTCCTGATAAGTAGATGGATTTCATTCTCTTTTTTCCTATATTTTGCTAGTTCTTTTCCTCATCTCTATTCATTCAAAAAATATGATGAAAATGAAATTAATTGATTATCTTCAACATATAAATGGGATTCCACTCCCTATTATAAGGAATAACATAATTATGTAGGTAGAACTTGCATAATTATGCTTGTTCTTCCTATGAACTTTCTTTCTATATAGAAAAGAAGGAAAGGGGATTAATAAATTCATGGGGCATATCACAATAAATTCTCATAAATCTAAACTTGTGTCATTATTCTTTAAGATACACTGAATAAACTTTTACAGGAGGCCTACGATCAAGGAGCTCTTGGGTAAGACCAACCATATCCTAAATTTTTTATTTCAGTTTGGTGATGCTCTCTTCCTTAAAATTATTCTCTTATTTTAATATCCTATTTTCTTTCCTCAGTTCCTTCAAAATTTTAGATTGAATATCCATCCAATTCAACAATTTATAAGATATTGTAAATGAGGAGTGATACCTAATTTTTTGGACAAATTTAGGTTCTTCTTGTTGATTTACCTCTACAAAATGTTGTAGAATGTTGGCTATAGGATGGTCTTCAACAAAGATCTAAAAATGATAAGATACTATATAAAATTCATCTAGTCCTCCACTAGATTGATCTTGCAGTTGCTTCCTTAGTTTCTTACTTTCTTGTAGGGCTTACTCAAGAGTGGAAAATTTCATTTGTAAAACAAGATACTCCAATTGTTCATATTATTCTTGCATGGGTTCCTCATACAAATATTAAAAACTATTCTCAAGTTGTTCTAATTCCTCTTTCATTAGTTCCTCATGTAATTATTTAAAACTAAGCTTAGCTTATTCTACTTCTTCTTGATTGAATACTAGAGAACATTCTTCCCTATCTGGTTCAGTCTCTAGAGATTCATCACTACTACCAGTCTGTTCATCTCCAAATTTTTTATTTATTTCAATAATAGAAGAAGGTTTAGTTCTTATTTTTCTCTTCAATATATGAGATCTATGAGGAGTAAGGGTTACCTTGGATTTTTTGGGAGAAGGTGGACGTTCCTCCTCAGACTCATCTAAATCAGGCTAGAGAATGAGTTTCTTCCTTTTCGTTCTAGATTTCTTGCCTATGGAATTCATTTATTTAGACCTTTCTATAGGTTCTTATGTTGCTATAGGAATACCTTCTTCTAAAAATTCTTGTGTTGCTATAGGAAGACCTTCTTCTATAGGTTCTTATGTGGATGTAGGAAGGTTTTCTACTGCAAGTTCTTATGGATTTGTAAGAAGGGATTCTTATGATCTTTGTTATTCAACCTCTAATTCTTATTCAACTTCATTTCCTTCTCTATCACTTTGCATTTCATAGTACTTGGAGAAATTGTTCCCAATTGATATTGGGTCTAGTTCTTTGCAAATAGTCTTAAATAATTAACTAGATGAGACAATGGTGGGAAAGAGATTTAGAATTACCTTTTTGAAATGTCTCTGATATTTTTATGATCATGTAGAGTAGTAAGTTGAGAATGCTTATCTCTATACCATTCCACAAATAATTTATGAACTTGAAGTGTAAGCCATGCAACATAGAATACCTTCCTTCACAAATGAAATATCTATAGATAAACTCAACAACTTTATCCCATCTTCTCGGTAGAGATAACCTTACAATGCCGTACTTTGAAGTTTTTAGGCATTCATTTCCTCTGATGAATTTTTGCCTCTTAGATTCAACATCAAATTTGTCTTGCCATTCCTTCCCTATTCTTGGTAGTCCTGTTACTCTACTAATGGCATTTTTTTTCAACTTTATTTCCATTTCCTTTACTATTGCCAAGCTATTATGCAATGTACTAATAAATTCTTCCACAATTCCTTCATTTAGGGCCTGAATTTTTTCAAAATAATGTGACCATCCTATATGTCAGAATAGGGCCATGATTTCTAGGCTATTGGTTAAAAGGGTGATATCCAATAGTTCATGTTTCAACAAATCTCCTTCCTATTGCGTGATTTGTAGGTCTGGGTGCTTGCAACAAGGGTTTTGGGATATGATGGAATGATTTGTGACTTTTGATTTGGGAATGAAATAATCCATTTGAATTAATATAAAATCTCCCCCTAACTTAATCTATCACTTATTCTCGAGGGACGAGGCTAACATTCACAAAACACTCATGGTAAGAGTAAGGGGTGGCAGTAGTATTGCATCAATGGTCACATTAATTAGTGAAAGAGATGGTAAGTGGGTGTGATAAGGAGAGGATATGGTGGCGTATTGATAGCATTAAGTCTCATCATATTTATAAATAATAAAAATGTATGACAAAAAATAAATATAGAATAATTACTATGTTACTTATAGAAACACCTTTCATAAATGTGCAAATGATTATTCAAAGTGGTAGTCATGGTGTATGCTATCATTTGAGTGGGATAAAATGATTGATGTAGAATGGAATATAGGAATATATCCTGTAGCAAGATATGTTTTTTGTAGCAATGAGTTTTATCTTACAACAAGTTTTACCTTGTAGCAGCAAGTTTTATTTTGTAGCGATAAGTTTTATCCTATAGTAACAAGTTTTTCATCCTGTAGCAAGAAGGAAAATATATTTTTGCTCCAAGGGAATGGATATATAAGCAAAAATAGATGAAAACAAAAAGCTTTATTGATGTATTACTCTCTCTCTCTCTCTCTCTCTCTCTCTCTCTCTCTCTCTCTCTCTCTCTCTCTCTCTCTCTCTCGTCCAAACTCAATTGGAATCACAAGAATCTAGGAGGTAGGATTTTATTCAGCCAGAACCAAGCCATTATGAATGACTTCTTCTTGGCTATAGGAATATTTTATTACTCTTAAAAAATATTAGAGAAGGGTTGATAGAAATATGCTTTAGCTGTAGGAACAAGTTGATTTGCTTCATGAAGAAGAGATGGTTATTTTTTTAAATAAGTTAACGAGTGAGAGTTTCCTTATAAAATGGTTTATTATATAGCTTGAGCCTGTGGCCATTAAAAAATAGTAAAAATTGAACAAAGTCAATGGCCATGATCTTTACAGCTCTATTGTTAAAAACATCTTCGATCTCATAAGGCCCAAGCCATCTAGACTACAACTTTCTTTTATGATCCTTGTATTTGGATTGAAAAAAGAGTGCCCAGTCACCAAGTTGGAAATTCTTAGTCTTGATGTTCCTATCATGCCATCCCACACATTGTATTTGCATTATTTTAGTATGATGAAGTGTTTCCTTTCTTAGTTCATCAAGTGCATTCAGTTGCATGATCCTGTCTTGTTAAGCTTGGAAAAGATCTAAGCCCAAATCAAGTGTTATCCTTAATGTTTTATGTTCAAACTCAATAGGTAGAACAACATTTAAACCATAGACTAGTTCATATGGAGTGAAACCCATTATAGTTTTTTAGGTGATTCTATAAGCCCAAACTAATTCTAGAAGATGAGTTAATCAATCTTTTCTATGTAGGATGACAATCTTAATGAGTATATTTTCCAATTATTTGTTTGACACTTCCACCTGACCATTTGACTGAGGATGGTAGGGGTAGATTTATTGTGTTTGATTTCATATTCCGTAACCAAGGTGGCTATGAAATTTGATGTGAATTGTGGGCCTTGGTCTGTGATGATCTCTATTGGAACCCCATAGCGGGTGAAGATTTCTTCATAAAGGAACTTAACTACCTTCTCATCTCAAGCATGGGTTAAATATTTGACCTCTACCCATTTGGTGACATAATCAGTACACACTAGTATGTATTCCTTGTATTTGGATTTAAGATCAATGGGACCTACAAAATCTAGTCCCCATTTTTCAAAAGGTTCTAGAACTAGTTATGGCTGTAATGACATTTCATCAGAGTGAGTGGGCTTTCCCATACACTAGCATTGATCACATCTACATGTGTACATCATGACATCCTTATGCAAAGAAGGATAATACTATCTAGTAGTGAGTAATTTCATGGTAGTCCATTTGGTAGAAAAATTACCCCCATAGGGTTCATCATGGCAAAATCTGAGAATGCCATAAGCTTCATCTTCTTAGATACATCTTATCATAACTGAATTTGGTTCAGTGATAAAGAGATATCCTACAATCTAGGAATAATGTCTGTTCTTTTAGATCAGGTGTTGTTGTCCCTAGATGAGAAATTTTTTGGTAGTGATCTTTCAACAAGATAGTAATATTTGTGAACCAAGGAGATTGAATTGTTACAGTAAATAAGTGTTTATCAAAAAAAGAATCATTGACAATAGAATTATGTTCATCATTTTGAAATCAAGATAAAAAATTTGCTACTATATTATCCTTACTAGGTTTATCCACAATGGTAATATCAAACTCTTGCAACAAAAGTAACCATAAAATTATCCTACTTGTTACAATAGGTTTGTTCATTAAATACGTTATTGTTGCATGATCTGTGTGGATGAATACTTTGGTAACATGTAATGTAGTGTCAAAATTTATTTATGGCATAGACAAAGATAAGAAATTACTTCTCTATTATATTGTAATTAAGTTTAACCCCTTGAAGATTCTTGTTGGTAAAATAGATTACATAACTCAGAGATTCATCTTTTTGGCCAAGGACAACTCCTAAAGTGGTGTCAAATGCATTTGTATGAATGTGAAAAGGTTTCTTCCAGTTAGGCCCTCTCAAAATAGGATTTGTTATGAGAAGGTCTTTGAGTTATTGAAATACCATGTGACAATTTTTATTCCATGTAAATTCAACATCCTTAGTAAGCAATTCAAACATGGGGTGATGATTTTACTAAAATCTTTGATGAATCATCTATAATAACCAACATGTCCTAAAAAACTTCTAACATCTTTCTAATTTTTTGGTGTGGGTAGATCCTTAATGATATTTATCTTTGCTGGGTTAACTTGAATTCCAATAGGGGATATGTGATGTCCCAACACAATCCCTTCGATCATAAGCATGTAACACTTTTTATTGATCAGAGATAATTAATGGTCCTAGCAGCATTGAAGAAATTTCTCCAGATTGGACAGTGTTTATTTGAATGTCTACCCATAGACAGTGAAATCATTCATGTAGATTTCAACAAAATCATGGGAGAGATAAAAAAAATATGCTCAAAATAGCCCTTTGAAAGGTGGCTGGGGCATTGTAAAGACCAAATAACAAGACAACATAGGCATAGGTTCCCCAAGGGCAAGTAAAAGTGGTTTTATCTTGGTCTTGTAGAGCAATTCATATTTGATTATAACCACTATAGTCATCTAGGTAGGAAAAGTACTTCTTCCCTACTAATGTATCCTACACTTGATCAATAAATGGAAGGGAAAAGTGATCCTTCCAAGTGGTAGCATTCAACTCTTGGTAGTCAACGTAAATATGCTATTTGCCCCTTTTTTTGGGACAATGACTAGGGGAAAGACCCATTTTCTACCTAAAATAGGATAAACAAAGCATGTATCCAAGAGTTTTTGTAACTCAATTTTGACAATGTCTTTGACTACAAGATTCTTTCATCATTGGGCTTGACAAATAGGTTTACATTTTTCTTTAATGTAAATGTGATACATGCATAAATATGGAGGTATTCCTCTCATGTCATGGTAATCCCAAGAAAATTCTATTGTGTGCCTTCTCAGAATTATAAGTAACTAACTTTATTACTGGGGTGTTAAAGAAGTGCTGATGTTGAGAGGTTTATTTGGTAGGATGTCTACTTACTTTGTTAAAGAAAGCATGGTCTCTACATTGGTGATTAAAGGAGCATAACTACATTGATGGGGAAGAAATTGATAGAATGTCTAAATGTCTCTTGTGGTTTTAGTGAAATTATTATCAAAAAAGGTATTCTAAAGAGGGCATGGTATACATTCCAAGAGGTTGGTGGCTATAAGATCCTATCGATAGGTGTTCTGCATGAAACCAGTAAAGATAGTGTCTTCTTCTTGGGCCTGTAGAGCTCAGCTCTGGTTAATTATGTAGGGAGTCTACAAGGAGATATATTATTCAAGATCATCAATCTAAGGGGTTGGTCCATCATTCTAGGAAGGCTGAGCTAATGGATACAACACCAAATTCTTGGTGTCATTTCCATTGAAAATTAGCATTTTTCTTGACCTACAACTAATAAAGCATCGGTGGTAGCCAACCATGGGTGACCAAAAATGAGAGGATAACCCACAAAATTGATCTTTAGCTATAGGAAAATAAAGTATGATATATATTACAAAGAATCCAAAATGATAACAAGGTCCTCAACAATCCCCTCAGGCTTAACAGTTGATCTATCAACCATTTGGAGGATGGTGGGTGTTGGATGGAGAGTGGTAAGTTTCAATTGTTTCATGGTCTCCATGGTCATCACGTTGATGGCTTCACCCAAGTCAATTAAAGTATTAGAGATAGGTTAGCTGTGGATGCTAACATTAACTACATAACTTCCTAGATCAAAATATTTTGGGGGAACTATATTTTCCAACATAATATCTGCTAGTAGGCCAATGACCTAGAATGTTTTAGGATCCTTCTTCTTTTTTCCTAGTTTTTTCAAACATAACTCTCTAATAGATTTATTATAGATATGAACATATTTTATTACTTGAAAGAGTGGGATTTTTATGCACATATTCTTGAGTTGTCCTAAAATATCAAATTTGGGCTCTGGTTCAGGATGTGATATGTTCAATCTCTTTGAAAAATGAGGATTGTCAATTTATTTTTGATTTTATGATGGACTTGGCTTAGGATTGACCATGGGTGGCTATTAATTAGTATGGAGTGGAGCTAGTTCAAAGTGTTCTATGATTATGGGTGAGGTGGGTTGTGGAAGAACACAACTTGAATGAAGTTGAACTTGATTAATATCTAAGGTGTATGCTAGATATTACATTATTTCAGTGGATTATGTCAGTTGAATCGACTGATTGGTAGGATTGGGGATGGGCTGAGTGAGTAATTAAGTTGTTTAAATAGGTTTCTAAGTGTTTGGAATTATCTCATGCTATTTTTATGGTTGTTGCATTTGCTGGGGAAAGCCTTGATTACCTCTCCATTGTTGTTGCCATGGATTAGAGGGATAAAACCATTGCTAGTTTTAGAATTGCCTTAGTTGAAGTTGTTGTCCATTTTATTACATCCATAACTGATTTTGGGATATCTACCAACTTGTTTGAGACCAATTTTGATTGGGTACATTCATCCAAGAACCATAGTCAAGATTATTTGAGAATTTATAAACATAGAGTTTGATGGCATACCTAATCTTTGTACCTATGGTTTCCATTGAGACATAAAAAAAATTAATTCTCATCTTCTCCTGTGGAATGCAAATCCACTATTTCAAGATTATCCTCAGTTATGATAGCTACCAAGCTTTCATGAAATGGCATGTGTAATCTGCCTTATTTATGCATTCAGGGCAATAGGTGGTTAAGGTTTTTTTGGTTTCTTCTTGCTTCCTCTATGTATGTAATGTATCAAGTTGAGTAGCTAGGTGACTAATGATGTCCTGATTCATGTCTTGGAGTAAGTTATTAACTTCACCTTTAGACAATCCTACAATAGATGCTATAGGAAGGGGCCTGCCCCTATTTTTGTTCATGGTTGATCTAGAGTAGTTCATAAATAGAATTGTTAGTTCATCAAATGGCAGTGTAGAAATATCACTAATAGATATTAGATATAGTGCCTTTAGACAATCATCTCTAATTCCTTTTAGGAATATCAGCTTAACTGATTCCTTTTCTATTGTAGTTTGCTTAGATTTTTACAAGCTGAACAAAAATCTTTCCATATATTCCTTAATTATAGTTTGATTTTTTGAGCATCTTAATTATAATCATAGCTATGGCACAAGATGTCAAACTCAAAAAGAAATGTATCTGGATCCTCAAATGCTTTTACTCTAAAGGTAGGGAGGGCAGACTGAGGAATATTCTTCATGGGTGAATTTCTATCAGGAGTAAGGATATGAAAATTGAAAGTAGTAGACTCATTGGTGGTGTTTTCTTCCTGGTGATCCCTCATGAATACTCTTTGTGTTGGTAGATGGAAAGTTTTTTCTACCCAACACTCAAAATTCCTATGAATTCTTTTATTTATTTGGGTGTAGAAAATGGAGACTTTATATTTTTCCTTAGAAATGTATGGTTTCCTATATAATGGGGATGGTGTGGATGTTTTAGAAGATTCTGCTAGTGTCTTGATAAGAGTCTCTCTAAATTGAAAGATTCTATTAGCCTAGTGTTTCTTCTAGGGGCAAGAATAGCTTTGAATGCCTCCTTAGCAAGAAAATTGGGTGATAGAGAGAATCAATCTTCATATTCCTAAGTATGAGGTGATAAGGTGGGAATTTTAAGAGGTGGTATATGTGGGTCTCTTCTATGGGTATGAACCTCTTCAAGGTCTCCACCTTGATCAACTAGTCTAGCCAAGAATTATTCCTTCTATACCTCTTATATTGACAACTATGAGTGATCTTCAAGAATTTATTTATGTCCCTCAATTGTTGTAGGATGAATATCTGATCTTACAACAATGTTCAATGATTCAGGCAAAATTTTTCCTATATAGTCCACTTCACTTTGCATACGTTAACCACTTTTTTTTAAAACTTTTTACCCACCCTGCCTACACAGGGTTAGTAATATGGGGTTTTTTGAAATTTCCACTATCTTACTTGTAGAAAGAGAAATTTGAAATATAAAAAAAGGAAATACTTAATCTAAAGAGTAACAAGCTTTGGAAATAAAAAAATAAGCATCCAAAGACAATTGCCATCAAGATTGAAGATTATAAGTGTGTGACACCCTTCCCCGACAACGGTACCAAAAATGACTAGCAATTGATTCACAATAAGATGTACTTCTCTTGACAAAAATAAATAAGGAGAGTCACTATGGACCTACACCTTCTACCTCATTTAGATGTCAACCCAATGATGTAGACTTGATAGGATGATGCCACTATATGTGCAAATTCAATCTCTAATTTGACATTCGGTTAATTGTATCTAAGATGCTAAAGTGCAGTAAATGAATTGCTTGAACTAAAACATGAAAAAAATACTATGAAATAAATGCTTATGCATTGGAAGCTTCCTTAAACAAATCTAAGCAAGAATTTAAATCACACAATTTATAAAATAACACAATGCATAAAGAAATCAAATAACATGCATAGCTATTAAATTGGGTTGGATTGTTGCTATAAGGATTCCAAAGGGGGCCCTTCCTCCTTCCATATTTCAACTTCAATCCTTCCTCTCAAAAAACTTAATTAAACTCATAAATGCTTATTCATATTAATTAAAATTGCAACAATGAATAACTGTAGGAAGTTACAATAATTGATGCTTGACAAAATGTACTTATGATAATCTCTAATCAACATCTGCTACATCTCAACTCTACTGCTACACACACACACACACAATGCAAAAGAGATTATTTTATGTAAAACAATATACACATTTTATTCTAAGATACATTCAATTTAGGATAACCAAAATTGGTTCCTTTTGCTAAAGTCATTCATGGGAATTATATAATATTACTGTAGAACAAATAAGGTTTTTTCATTCTTCAATCGCTTCCTTATTGAGCTCCATAGAGGTTGGAGTCATTTCTATGAATTAGTTGGAAGAGAATCAAAATTTGTTCATCCACGGCTTTGGTTACGTAGTGGTTGTAGGATGGTCTGTGTTATGAGATTCCTTTGTTACATGATGTTTCACGCTATATACCTATCTCTCCAAAACATCCTTAAAACATATTATAGAAAAATCATCCTAAAGCAATATATAACCATCATATATTTAATTCCAATACATAATTTTAAATATTTAAAAGAGTATAGAAATATAATGCTATATGGCTTATGAAAGTAGGAAACTATATGGAAAACTGTTCAAAAGCATGTTAACAAGCAAGATGAGTAAAACAGATGGAGACAAGAACAAGACATTTATGGGGCTCAACAGATGGACTCTTGAAAAGAGAGGGAAAGTGAGAAATTAACCCATGAAGTAGATCACATCTTGATGAGCTAATGCTTGCACTTGTGGTTACCATCAATGATCAAAATATAATTAGATGTATAATGTGTCCCAAAGATGGGGGGAATGGGAAGGATTCAATCCAAATATATAAGTGACACACTTTTAATGTACCCAATTTGAGAGGACAAGCTGCACGCTTATGACATTGATTAATCTTGAGATAAGTTTCATACTAAAACATTACCATAATGGGAAAAAGTGTGGAGACTTAGAACTAGAGGAAAAGGAAGAATGTGGTCTCCAAAAAGATGATAATAAGAGGTGCCCAAGTAGGATAGATTTGATTGTGATAAGACATTTATGCCTTAGTAGGTCTAATGTTGATCATTGATAAAGAATAAATAATGGCTTGCCCTTGTAGGGCTGATTTAGATTTGTTAACCAGTTTAAATGTTGTGCTTCAGCATAGGAAAATTGGCAAGTAATTAACTCAAGGTTATAACCTAAAACATATATTAAAGATGAGCAGGCATAAATGTAGATGTAATGGTATAATAGCTTAGAAAAATCCACAAAGAACTAGACATATGAGAATGCACAAAGAGATGAAAGAGATGAAAAGAAGAATGAAGATGGCCGATCTGACTTGAGATACATCATGTATCCAAGTGCTACCTACATAGTTTAAATGGACCTCAAGCCAATGTAGTTCACCTAGAAGTAGGAGAGAATGGAATGAGGGATGATGAAAACTAACCAAAGATTGATTAGAATCATTATGTATGTGAAGAGATGCATGTATAAGTATAGAGTTAGGTGCCAAACCTATTAATCCTATTTTATGCATAGTGTTCTTGAGATATGTTCATCAGAGCTGTGTTGATGTTAAGACTTGAGTCTAGAGAACAAAGTGCTTGCTATGGCAAAAGAAATTAGGCATCATAAGTATGATGAAATTAAGAAGACATGGTATTTCAAGTACGTGGAGTTGGTTTAAATATGAATACCTATAACTAAGGATAATGATAAATAATGACCATAACTAGAGTTATAGCTATTTACATTTAAACAAAAAAAAGCAAAGATAAATAAAATGTAAAACATAAATGAACCTAAAATAAAATCAAGATATGAAAGATCAAAATTCAAGTAGGAACAAGAATGTTGCAAGAATAACTTAATAACATGAGATCAAGATATAAAGAATCACGATCCATGTGGACCATCAAGATGTACTTGGAAAACAAAGCAAAACAAATCAAGACTAAACTATAAAATAAAAGACTAGACAACAAACAACAATCATATAAACAAATGTTTTTGGAATTTTAAAATGTTTTATGAATTTTTTTGGAATTTTTTAAGTATCTCAACTCGATTGAAAATTAAGAGATACAGAATGGTCTATCTCATGAAATGGCAAGAGCATGCCAACTTAAAATGCTTGGAAGATGATGAGAGCATAATGAAAGGCATATTGAGTTGACTTTAATATGAATTGAGAATAACCTGCATAATCCTATTGGGACCTCAAGTCATAGTAGTTTTGCTTACACAAAAGGTAATGAAAAACTGACCAGGTTATAACAAGTTTGTAAATAAAGGTAAATGGGAAGGCAAATGATAATAACAATGACCAGATGATATGACAATGCATGATAAAAAGACATTGTACCTAATTTTCCCATAGATAGTTATAATTAACAAATAATGTCATAATTCTAATTTTCCCAAAGGTGGTTATAATCAGGGGTATCAAATACAATACTAATTTTCCCATAGGTAGTTATAATCAATGATACTAATTAAGATGATAGATGAAAGATAACTTGCTAGATTAAATGTCACACTACTTACATATACTATCATTTAACATGGTATTCTAAAATTGTTGAAAATAGATTAGAATCCCCTCATGAAAGTGTAGGAAGAACCAAAGGAATCAAGATCAAAATGGTATAATCAAGATGGCTAAAAATAAGCCTTGGTCAATAGTAAAGGAATGGTATAATAAAATGGTATATGGAAAATGATCAGAAGATAATTTGCTATAATGGTAACAAAGATGCCCCCAAGTGATGATTGGCTTAGATTACTCATAAAACTATTAGAGCATGGCTTAGGTTGCTCATAAAATGGTGAGAGCATTAGTAAAGGGGTGATTGAGCTGACCTCAATAAAAATGAAGTGCTACCTACATAGTCCCAAAGGACCTCAAGTTAACGCAGTTTAAATAACATGAGACAAATGAAATATAATGGTATAATATTTCCTATAATGAGATGGTATATAGTGTTTCCCTTAAGAGATAAGGCATGGTAATGGACAATGGTAAATGAAAAATGAGTTTTATTTCTCTTACTGATGTGGAGATGCACATCTTAGTCAACATATGAGACAATAGAAATGATTAGTTATAAAAATTACTATCCAACACCTCATCGATAGAGATGCTCTATTAAGAATTTATTACAAATATAGATCTTAATAATGTGTTCATGATCTTCATTGGTTGTTGATTTTGATTCCTTCAAACATCAAGACAAGATATCCTTGTAGCCTCTTTAAATGAAAGTGCTGATATATATTGTAATTAATGTTAGGATAAATGATATAAGTGGGCAATGAATAGGTGGATGATAATGAAATGTGTAATGAATAGGAAACAAATGAAAATAAAGACTTTCAGTCACATTTAATGTTTTTGATGCTGGATTCAACATAATTTTGGTTGTGATAGGGTTGAAGACATCTAAAGATACTCTCGATAAGACCACTAGATTATTTTATTATTTTATCTTGAGAGTGGCTACCATCTGATTATGCTAGAGATTGGAAACAATTTTGATTTGTTCTTTAATAATGTTTTCATCAAGAAATGGAGAAATTTTGTCTTAGTTGTTGGTGCCTTGATGAGGTTTTCACCAATGAATTTGTCTTGATTATCCCATAGTACCTCCGAGAAGGTTTCAAAAAAAGATATTAACATTTAACTTTGATTTTATTCTAGTGCCTTCGGAAAGGTTTCACTAAAAGATGTTGAGTTTGATCTTTGCTCATCCCCTAATGCCTTTGAAATGGTTTCACTAGGAGAGTGATATTTTTTGCATAAATTTGGTCTTGATCCCCCTAATATTCCACAAATGGTATGTCACCATGGATGCAGTTCAATAAAGTGTGATTCTATCAGTCCCAATCGACATTTGTGAGAGGTGGAATGTCAATTAATGGTTATATTGGGTGGGAATAATGGAATTATGAACAGCACAATCCTCATAGAAACTCCTAGGAGAACCCATGTTGATGCTGAAGTAATCATCCTCAAAAAACATAGAAGGATCACAAATATATTTAAATTGATTTGTAAGGTAATTGTAACCAATGTTGTAATAACCAATAATGTACTCTATTTATAAATCTAATTCTGATATAAGGGACTTTGAATCTGATGTCATAACTAATGTTGATTCTAGTTCTAATGCTAAATCCAATATCAGTTCAAAAATAGAACCTAAATCTAATGTTGTTTTTTCATCTGATATGGTTGCTTCTATAATGATGTTCTGTTGAATTCTTGGCATTGAACAAGTAATGGCTTGTGATGGCATAATGGGCTCTATAAAAATTGATTCATCTAAGAAGGGTTTAACATAGATTGGCTCATCTAAGTTAAGCCCATCAAAGAGAGGGAACCACTCGAGGGATGACTCAATATAATCTTATCTGTCAAAAGGAGACTCCTCAATGAGTGAAAAAAGATTAAGAGACAACTCTATAGAGACTATCTTGTCAAGGAGTTGAGGCTCTTTAAAAATAGGTAAAACATGAATAGGTGATATATCATAGGTTGAATTGTCACAAATGGGTGTTTCAACAATAACATTAAGATTTTGGTTCATAATTGGTTATAAAATATCAATTTTGAACACATTATGGTCCTCATAAGATGAATTTGAGTAGGTAATGGTTCTTGTTTTGGCTCAAAGATCGGCACAAAATTTATAAAGTGGCAAACATTTGGTTTAATGGGAATAATGGTTTGTGGTTCAATAATGGGATCTCCAAAAAATAGACTATTGAAGAAGGGATCAACATTATATGGCTCACCAAATGGGTGATCTTTAATAATAGGCTCAATAAATATAGGTGATGGGCCTAGAATGGTAAAAATGGGGTGTTGCTTAGTTTGGTTGCTTGTGTAAACCAAAAGAGGAGGTCCTAAAATGGTAGCCTCCACACATTATAGAGATATATTTCTCACACAAGCTTAAGGAGAATAGATTAAAATGATAACCTTCACACGTTATAGATCTAGATCACTCGCACAAGTTGAAGGGGGATAATATAGAATGGTAACCTTTGAGTGTGGTGCACAAATTGAAGGAGAATATCCCAAATAGTAACCTTTGAGTGCGGTGTGCAAATCAAAGGGGTAGGATGAGGATGATGCACAAAAATTGGCATGAACTAAATGGTTTTCAACAAATAGGATCAAAGAGGGTGACATCCTCAAACAAGATAAAATACTCATATCACCATAAAAATGCTTTACCTCGCAACTAAGGCCATAAAAGACCCCATTATGAGTGTACTTTAGAGTCATGTATAGAAGATTGATCATTACATTTTCCAAGATTTGGAAATGTTTTGAAAATATTTGAACAAGGTATGGATTGTGATCTTCCTTCCAAATAAATTACTAAGGCACCAAAGAGACTATAAAATGAGGATGGCTTAGAACCAAACATAATTAGAAGAATGTGTTCATGAATTTACTCAACCTTTGTTAAAGTTGAAATCATATAAATTGGAAGAGGGTATGATAACTTGAAAATCCTAGAGTTTCACTAGTACACTAAAATTTATACTTTTGAGATACATCAATACTGTAAAAACTAATTCAACTTTAATGAGTTGCTACTGGAAAACTATAAGAAAGCCCTTCAGATTATGAAGGTGACAATATGAAATAAGAAACTCATGATGTGGAAACATGCAAGAATTCCTAAGTATAAAACTAAAACCAAATGGGGAGCATAATTTCACCACATGGTAATAAGAATGGTAGTATAAAATATGTTCTAGGACTCAAAGCATGAGTGATACATAAGATGACTTGAGTCCACCAATGATGACGATGTGATGATGAGTCTTTAAATGACCATTAATTCAAATTAGAAATTGAACCCAAGTTTCCTCAAGTTAAGTTCAAATGGTGAATCCAATTTAACACATCAACCTTATAAACTTATAAAAGTGCAATTTTGAATTAAATTATCAATGAAAAACTTAAATGTTTTTGGCAAATGGTCTAGACTCAAATGGGTAGCATAACTATCCCAATTAGAAGATATGACACAATGTTTGAGATGATAAATTTGAATAAGGAAAATAATGATTTTCACTTGGATAATGTAACATATTTTTGTTCAAGAAATTGGTGGATAATGTGTTTGGTATTGAAATTTTGTTAACAAGCAAGTTTTGACTCAAATCAAGACCAAGTAATATAAAACTAAATTAGACAAATAAAAATAAGTAATCATCCTAAGCCCTAAACTAACAAGGTGTGATAGAGTGGGGTTAACTAAACTAACAAGTTTCACACATTTTTATATGGATCTCATGTGTACCAAATTTCATGTTATGAACACAAGAGAAACATGTCAATTTGTGATCCATAATTGTAATCATACAAGCACTGTAGCAGTGGAAAACACACTTGCAATGGATTGAAACCTTAATATAATGATTTACTTAAAATCAACATTTTAAATCATTACAAAATTAAAATCAGTTTTTAAATATCCAAAATAGGCAAAATTTAAGAGTGCAATAAAATAAGAAACCAATTCCATAGAAAATACCACATGATTTGATAACGGAGTTCAGCTATATAGCCTACATATTTGGATCAACTCCAATGGGGGATCATTCCTTATTAATTGTAGCAAAAATCACTTTACAATATTAATAAGTCTTCAAAATTGTCTTTTCGAACTTTACTCTGTTGAAGAGATACTCTTGAAAGAAAATAATATTATTCGAGGCCTTCAAAAAAAATCTCTAAGTCTCTAAAAACACTCTTTACTTGCCTTGTTTTCTTCTCCACAAACAAAAACATGCCTTCAGATATTATCTCATCCCCTTTATATATTGTTTAAGCTCTATGGTTCAATGGTCAAGCCCTTATCCTTTTACCCAATTGGTCAAGGTTCGAATCCCACTTCCATCATTTTTGGTGGGCTAAGTACATCTTATATCCCACATTAGGAAGGTGGGAGTTTAGTGATATATTTAAATGCCATGAAGTTGGAGGTTTATAATTCCAAGTATTTGGCATTAGCATGTATTTCATGGAATTGTGGTGGAGTGTTGAGAGTATGTGGGGGGATCATGGGAAAATACATGGATGTTTGTGGTTAGTACATGGCATGTTCATGGAGAGTTTTGATGTTATATGGAAAAAAGGGTCTGGAATTTTGAGGGGCTTGGCATGAAATTTAATTATAATATAAAATTAGATCATATAAAATGGGGGTAAGCCATGTGGTGGCTTGAGGACCCATCACATGGTCTAATCTCTATTTTCCACTTATTGACATAAATCTATTGTTGACCTCTCATCGATTTTCGACAAAACCCAATTTTTTTTATTTGCCTGAAATGATCTTCTAGGTGCCATAACTCATGCATATAAGATCCATTTTTTAAACCATAAAATATGTTGAAAATATCTCGATGAGCCCTTTACCATGACATTGATAAACTTGAAATTTGAAGACTTTATTTTTGGAGTGAAATACAAATCCTCTTAGATCAATCCTCCCCACTAGGAGCTTTTGGACCTCAAAAATTAAATTAATTGGTAAAGAGGTGAGGTTATTGCTCCCTCACTCTTCCAACTTCCATCCATTTGGCCTTGTTCAAGTGCATCCCTTTAAGACCAACAGGAAAGATATTCAACATTTTTGTGATGTTTAAACCTCCCTATCAAGTATTGTATCTTCTCGTAGTTCTATTAGATACTCAAGAGCAAAATCATCAATAAAAGGAATAGATACACTCTCATCATGATCCAAAATCATCAAAGGCTCATATAATTTCAGATTTTCCACATTCACAACTGAATAAATCTACATGTAAGATGGTAAATCCAATAGGAAAACATTTTTACCAATCTTTTCCATAATCTAGAAAGGACCATACCGGATTGGTTTCAACTTTTTACCTTCACCAGTCAGTCTTTTCTTACTGATGTGAAGCCATACTAAATCATCTACAATAAATTGGTGATCAACATGATGTTTATCATGTCTTTCTTTGTACTTTGCTTGACTTTTCTCCAACCGATCTTTGATAGTTTGGTGTACTTGCTATATCTTTTCAATGAACTTCTTGGCTTTAATAGAATCTTTACATTCATCAACAATTGAATCTTATCCATAACAAATATCTAGAGGATATTTAGGTAAATATCCATGACAAAATTCAAAAGGAGATTTCATAGTATAAGAATGAAGTGCATGGTTATAAGCATGTTGTATATAGCATAAATTCTCATCTCACAACTTGGGATGTTTAATGTAATAACCCCTAAGCAAATGTACCACTATGCGGTTTACAACCTCTATTTGCCCATCAATTTATGGATGAAATGCAGTTATCTTATTCAACTTAGTATCCATCAATTCCCATATGTTGACCAAAATTCCCACGAAATAGAGAATCCTGATAAAAAACACTAGAAGTGGGCAAACCAAAATGAACCCATACATGCTAAAAGAATAAGTGTATCGTACCTTCCCCTGTAATCTATTTAGTGTAAGGAATCAATACACACATCTTACTAAATCTATCCAATACCACAAATAGTCGTGTTTCCTTCATGACTTAGGCAAACCCCCTATAAAGTCCATGGAAATACTTTCCCAGGGATGGGTAGGAATAGGTAAGGGAGTGTAAAGTCTTAATTTCCTGTTACTAGTTTGCTTGTGGCATAAAGAACACATCCCTTGGCAAAATTTTCCTACATATGGGGCCAATAAAAATACATTCTCAAATGTGCAACCATTTTACCAACTCCAAAATGAATAGAAATAAAAGAAGTATGTGCTTCCCTGATCATGTGCACCCTTTCATTTTGAGGAATGCAAAGTTTACCCAAATGATACAAAATTCCATTATGCACATGACAGTCTGACTCTTCTACCTATTTACCACTCATCAAGTTGTTATACACATTCTTAAAGTCAGCATCATCAACATACTATTCTTTATAACTTTCATGAGTCAAAGAACTATGTTGTAAAAAAATAGATGCAACTACCATAGGAGGCCTAGAAAGCATGTCAACAACTTTATTCTGAATACCTTTCTTATACCTGATCACAAGATGAAACTGCTATAGGAAACCCATCCAACAAAAATGCCTAGACTATTTTAGCTTGGCTTGTGACTAGAGATACTAGAGGGGTTGATGATCTTTATGTATCACTATCTCCTTACCCATCAAGTAATGTTTCCATTTCTTAACACTATGAACCAATGCATACAATTTATTATCATAAGTGAGATAGTTTCTTACCACACATGTGAAGGTCTTAGATTGATAGCATACTAGTTTCTTTCCCTACATTAGAACAACTCCCATAGCATAATCACTTACATCTAGGATCTCAAATAGATGCTACAAATCAGGAAGTTCTAAGACAGGAGTAATACTAATCTTTGTCTTTAAAGTGTTGAAGGATCTTTGCTACTTTCCTCCCACTAAAAGACCTATTTTTTACTAGTCAAATAATGTAAGGGTGATGCAATAAGTGAGAAATTATCAATGAATTTTCTCCAATATTATACTACACGAAGAAAAATTCTAACCTTAGTTACATTATTGAGTTTATGCCATTTAACTATAACCTCCACCTTTGTAAGATCAATTTTCAATTCACCATGTCCTACAATATAACCCAAGTAAATTAAAGAGGTCTTGCCAAATTCACATTTAGATAATTTGAAATAAAATTTCTCCCTTCTTAATGCATCCATGACTTTCCTAATATGCATCACATGATCTTCACATGACTAACTGAAGATTAAAATATCATCCAAGTAGACTATAATAAATTTATCAAGGAGTGGCTTGAAAACATCATTCATAACTTGCATGAATATAGTCGATGCATTACACAACCCAAAAGGCATGACAAGCCACTCAAATAATCCCTATTTTGTTTTAAAAGTAGTTTTCCAAATATCGCCATCATTAATCCTAACCTGATGATAACCACTTTCAAGTCTAACTTAGTGAAATAGATAGCATTTATTAACTGATCTAGTAAATCATCAATATAAGGAAGAGGGTAATGATTTTTAATAGTAATTTTGTTCAAAGCATGGAAATCAACACACATTCACCATGTGCCATCTTTCTTTGGCACTATAATGATAGGAGAACCAACAAGAGATGTACTAGGATGAATAACTCCATTTTCCAAAAGTTCCATTACCAGCTTCTTGATTTCCTCATTTTCTACCACTAATAACTTGTACATGCCAATGTTAGGGAGAGGAGAATCTTATAACAACTAAATTTCATGTTGAACTCCCCTTTTAGGGGGTAACCCTTTGGGATCCTGAAACACATCATCATAACTAGTAATGATTTCAACCAATTATTTCTTATGTTTAGGATCATAATTTTCCATAGCTTGGGAATATTATTTTTTCCTTAGACTTAATGAACACGAGAAAAAAATTCTTGCTTGAATTGACTAGTCTTTTCATTTTCCCTACTGTAACCAAGGAAAGACTCATCTTAACATGATGTGCTTTAACTATATATTTAATGCCATCATTAACAATCAAGTACTTATTCTCTTCCCTATAAAAGATTGATTTTCTATAAAAAAGATAAGAGCTTCCTAAAACCATCCCACATATGTCCAGAGGGACTACATCCAAATCAACTTCATCCATGAATTTAGATGTGATGAGAAATTTCAATTTACAAGTTTTGGTTACTTGAAATTTTGCATCATCACACACCCAACCAAGTGGATAGGGTTTTTAATGGGGAGTTATTTTTAAGCCTAACTTTTTAACAATCTCTTCAGAAATCAAGTTTACCTGTGATCCACTATCAAATAGGGTGTTAATCTTAGTATGTTTTGCAACAACCCTAATGTGGAACAACTCATTTCTTTTCTCATTATCATGTACAAATTTATATTTTTAAGAGGAAAAAACATTAGATGACTTAGTGCCAAAAAGAGAATAACAATTTTGCATACTCATAGCTATGATCTTAGTTTCATCCCTAAAATCGAAACCTAGGTCTTGAACTATAGTATTAGCTTTCTTATCTTTTTTCTTAAATCTGTTAAAAGGATTTAACTCAGGATGTAATTTCCAACACTTAGACTAATCATGATTTTTCTTGCAATGATTACAAAATAGCTTACTCTCTTCTTTATGAATAGTAACAGTGGATTTTTGTTTACCCTTTCTAGAACTTTGCCCTTTAAAATGCTTAACTTTAGATTGCTTACTTTTAACTTTAGGAAAATATTATTTTGTCTATTTTCATCTAGCCTCTAAATGAATGGCTTTAACACATGCTTCATCTAAACTAGTGTGATTGAGAACCAAAATCATGTGTTTCAAGTAACTATGCAACCCACCTGTATACTTAAGTAGTGTTTCCTGTGTATAAAGAAGAATATTCAAAATTAAAACTTTTTTCCTAAATTCTTATGTATAATCTTGAACACTTTGGCCTTTAGTTTGTTTGAAAGATTTTCAATCCATCATAGCTTGCTGCATATAGCCTAAAGGATAAAATTTATTTCTTAGTGCATCAAAAAATTCACTCCAAGTGGAAATCAAGTTACTTGTGTTAATCTCATTTTCCTTCAACTTACTCTCCCACTAGATGAGAGTTGTGCCTCCCATTCAGAGAGTAGCTAGGTGAATTTTAGCCTCATCATATACAATATTCTAGACCCTAAAATATACTTTAATTCAATTTATCTAGTTATCTATCTTTTATCCATTAACCTCACCATTAAACATCGGTAATTCAAACTTAATATCTAGCTTTAGTGAAGGAAGAGATTCAACAACTTTTTTATCTTTATCATCACTTGAAGAGGAGGAAGGTTTCTCAAAGTTTTTACCACCTCCATCATGCTCCATTTTAATTTGTCATTCCTGGTAAAGTTCCTTGACCATGTCCTTAATTTCCAAGAAGTATTGTAAAAAATCTTGTTCAGACTCAAAGTCATCTCCCATTTTTGTAGTATATCTTGATCCAATCTCTCGATCGTAATTTACTAATTCTCCTTCACCCCACCTCAATCTTGACCTTATCAACATACACTAGTAATCCACGTAGTTAAATATGAATTCTACTTTGATATCAAAAAATTGATCTGTAATTATAATCATACAAGTGTCGTAGTAATAGAAAACACACTTGCAATGGATCAAAACCTTAATATAATGATTTACTTAAAATTGAAATTTTAAATGATTATAGAATTAAAATAAATTTTTAAATATCCAAAATAGACAAAATTTAAGAGTGTAATAAAATAAGAGACCAATTCGACAGAAAATACCACATGATTTGTTAATGGAGTTTGGCTATATAGCCTACGTCTCTAGATCCACTCCAATGGGGGATCACTCCTTATTAATTATAGAAAAAATCATTTTACAATATTAATAAGTTTTTAAAATTGTTTTTCTATACTTTACTCTATCGAAGGGATACTCTCGTAAACAAAATAATATTGTTCGAGGTGTTTAAAAAAAATCTCTAAGTCTCTAAAAACACTCTTTATTTGCCTTGTTTTCTTCTCCACAAATAAAAACATGCCTTCAAATACTATCTCATCCCCTTTATATAATTTTTGAGCTCCATGGTTCAATGGTAAAGCCCTTATCCTTTTACCCAATCGGTCAAGGTTCAAATCCCACTTCCATCATTTTTGGTGGGCTAAGTACATCTTATATCCCACATTGGGAAGGTGGGAGTTTAGTGATATATTTAAATGCCACGAAGTTGGAGGTTTATAATGCCAAGCATTTGGTATTACCATGTATTTCATGGAACTATGGTGGAGTGTTGAGAGTATGTGGGGGGACCATGGGAAAATACGTGGATGTTTGTGGTTAGCACATGGCATGAAAATTTAGTATGTGGCATGTTCATGGAGATTTTGGATGTTATGTGGAAAAAAGGGTCTGGAATTTTGAGGGGCTTGGCATGAAATTTAATTATAATATAAAAGTAGATCATATCGAATGGTGGAAAGCCATGGGGTGGCTTGAGGACCCATCACATGGTCTGATCTCCATTTGCCACTTGCTGACATTCATCGATTGTTGACCTCTCATCGCTTGTTGACAAAACCCATTTTTTTTATTTTCCCAAAATGATCTTCCAGGTGCCATAACTTATGCATACGAGATCCATTTTGTAAACCAAAAAATGCATCAAAAATCTCTTGATGATCCCTTCACCATGGCATTGATAAAAGTACAATTTGAATACTTTATTTTTAGAGTAAAATATAGATCCTTTTGGATCAATTGGGTCTATGAAATATGGCTTGTTGTAAAAAGGTCTTGCCCTTTTTACAACCAGTACATCCATCACTTGATTAGTGTAGTGTAATGTATAACATAATCATACATCTCATGCTTAGCCTCTACTAATGGAGATGATTTAACCACTCAAAACATCATCCCAGTGAAGGGATCTTAATTTATATACCCCCTATGAAGAGGGGTTGAAGATGATGTCAGGAGATGAAGCCCCAGGTCAAAGCTTCCCTATATAACTTATGGGAGGTAATGAAGTTCTCCTCACAAGCCAAGATGCAATGAAAATAAAAAATAATTAAAAGAGATTTAAGGTTGTTTCTAGATCACCCAAGCCCTGCGAGTCTTGAGGAGAGCCTTCAAAACATCTCTTTTATGCCTTTGGACTAAGGTAATTTTAAATAAAAATGACACTTTTGATCCCACAAGTTACCTTTATAGGATGTGGGGAGAGCATACATGCACATCTTCCTTTTTACTCAAACAAATTTAAACTAAGAAAATAATGATAAATGACTTACTTAAAACAAAACTTTGAAGTGAGTTCAGTTTTAAAGCACTAAATTGAAATGTTTGGTGGTGTTTTTTGGCCCTTTGGCCTTAAGTGGTAATATTTTTTTAAATAATAACTATAAAACTTTCAACATAAATAAGCAAATTTTCCTTAAGCAATATATGGAAATGTTCCTAATTCCTTTTAAGCACCCAAAAAGAGGTTAAAAATACTTAATCAAGTATAAATGGATCACTTTTCAAGTAGGTATTGTAATAAATTTGTCAAAGTTTTGTTTAGCTTAGAATCTCTTTTTTAAATTAGATAAGCCACTTTGGTTTAAATACTCTCAGGTTTATATTTTGGAAAATACAGTGACCATCGACGGTCACCTCTAACTATTATCAATTTTTGTAGACTGTTGATGGTTGAGTTTAACTATGGCTGGTCAAAACTTAATCATCGGTGGTTACCTATCAACCTTAAGGCATCAACATTCTTGTCAAAAAACACTTGTTAGTTGTTAAAAAAAAAATATTTCAAGAGAAAATCTTTTAAATCACTAAAATAAACCCAAAAAAAAGACTTAAAGTTTTAGATTAACAACTATAACCCTGAAAACAAGCTCAAAACATTTAGGTAAGAAAGGATTTTTATCAAAAACTTTACTTATCCTTAGATAGTATAAAAACTCCAAAAGCAAGTAATTGGATTGTGATTTGGTTTAGACTAGAGACTTAAAACACCCAAAATGTTAGCAGTAAGTTTTAATAAAAGCTCAAAAATGAAGATTTTTAAATGGGTTTTCCTTTGTAACCCAATCATCGATGGTTTGACCTAACCATCGATGGTCACTAAGAACCATTGACGGTCACTAATAACCATTGACAGTCACTAAGAACTATCGATGGTCACTAAGAACCATCGACGGTCATTATGTAACCTGTAGGTGCACAAAAACCATGGAAAAACAAGTATAAAAATGTTTTTAAAGGAATTTTTAATGATTATAATGGAATTCTAATAATTCCAACTTGTCTTCCTTGCTGAAATGGACTCAATGGTCCGATTGGGCATGCCAGAATGTAGAGTGGATTAAAAAATTTTATTAGTCAAGCATTAGTCAATAAAACAAATAGAAACACATAAAGAACTAAATAAATCAAGTCAATCTATTCATGTAGGGGTTGGTAATGATAAAAAGATATAAATGAAAGAAAGCAATCAACCATTACCTTCCCGAATGACTCCATTACTCAAAAGTGGCTCCAAGCATGTTCTCCCCTTGATTTAGAGCTCTTGTCTTTGTCAACAATGACTTCTTTGATCTTCGATTGCCTCAAGAAATCCATGCATAACCTAGACTCAAAATAGAAGAAATATCTAATTCAACCTATCAAATGAAGCTTACCCAAATGAAAATAACACAATAATCAAAATACAAATAACTTGTGGAGAGATTTTACCATTATAAGTCTACATAATTTAAGCTTAAAAAATGATGTTCTATGTTCTCTTATTTATAGATTTTCCAAATGGGTTAGAATCAACCATGACCATCCATCTCAAGATTGAGATGTGTGGCCATTAATTAATCTAATATTTATAATTAAATCAATAAATGTTCGCATAATGATTTAGGGGGAAGGGGCATTAATTAGGCAAGGGTGCCCATAATTTAGATATTTTATGCATTTATGGCTCGTGGATGCCACCCCATAGATGATGTCACTAGGTGATATAGATATTGGAAATCAAGTTTTAATATTGAAATAATCAATAACCTCCATGGAAAATCCACTTAAGTTCTTGATTTGAATTAATTAGCCTAAAACAAGATTAATCAATATTTGTGCAATTCTTTGGAAATTGGCCCTCAATTAATCAAAATGGTTAGAAAGTCATATTACTGGGTCATAATTTGACTCAGGCAGAATTGGAAGGTGATGTTAGATGCATTGGAACCATATAACTATTTAGGATGTTGCCAACATAAAATAACAAAGGTACGTGAGGTGTACTAATGAATTATAAGAAAAGAGTGATCCAAAGCATAAAAAGATGAAATCATCATTTTAACTCAAAATGAATTTATCAAAGTTAGGAGTCACATCAAATGTATGACCATATTTAGGGATACTTTGGCTTAAATCGATACTTGTAAATGACAAGTTTTAATCATTTAGTGCATTTTAGTGATTTGGGCTTAATTTGGTCATTTGAGTGCAAATCGAGTAAGATTGTCAATTTCAACACAAATGGTGTTAGGAATTCGATGTATACACTACCTACATCCTATAAACAACATCCACATGCCATGGATGGTGTCCAAAAACCAAATATGTCATCCACCCCCACTAGACATCATCCATGGTCTATGGATGGTGTCCACCAGGTCTGGACACCATCCACTAGGGTGGACATCATTCACCAAGCCTGGATACCATCCACCAATCTTGGACATTGTTTACCAGGCCCAAACACTATCCACATAGCCTATATGATGTCCACTAACTTTTTATGATATCCACACCCTCTGGATGGTGTCCACAAGTTCAAGATGTCATCCATGCCCTTTTGATGTTGTCTAGCTTTGGTGTGTATGTAATAAAAAATACATCAAATCTATGAATCAATACTAGCTCAGAGAAGATAGATCCTACTTACACTTTTGATTTAGGATACATTAGATAATAAAGAACATGAACAATATGTGGATCTGTTAGACCCAATTAGGGGATCTCTTATCATAATAATATCACTAGGGAGGGTTCTAAAGCCTTCAATCAAGCAAAACCATGCAGTAAACCTAACTAAGTCCTATGTTTTCATATTCAATATATTAATAACAAGTAAAGAAAAATATAATCTAGTGCTCACCAAAACTTGTGGCACAAATTAGGGGTAACAAACAACAAAAGTAAACATGCATAGAAGACATACGTCAATATATATAGAATCCTAATGATTAGAAGAGAAGTATAAATGCATATCTATCTACTCTTACAAATGAGGAACAAATTTAGGAATACTTAAATTTGAATATGAAATCACCAAGCCTCAATCTCTTCCTTGGCTAAGGTGCTTCGTAATATGTTGTTGTGGTATGTAAGGATGGCAAGGATAAATTAGCTCTAGGCTACACAACCTATCAATGCATCCAAAAGACTTCTCTATAAGACAAGATTCATATATTTGAATAAAATATGAAACCCTAATCTTGCTCCTCAAGTAGAATGGTGAATAAGCATATGAGTAATAGCTCTTACTTCTTCTTCTCTTCTCTAGATAATGGTGAAATGATCTTGTATATATAGGAAAATTTAACCCTAAGCCCTTCTAAAAGTTTCAGCCGAGAGGGTTGATCCAAACTACCTAGTATCATTATTGACAAAAAATCATTAGGTCATGGGCTAGGTCAACCAAGAGTTGACCTAGACCCTAAATGAGTTTCATCAATAAGAGTATAAGGTCAACCCAGTCGACCTAGTCATGTAAATTGTTGAAAGGGGTTTTAGGTTAGGAAAAGGAGAATGGAAAGTGGCAAATGACTAAAGGAGTGTACAAGAGATAATAAAAATATTAGGGAATTGGTTTTCAGGAGACAAGTGTGTAGATAACAAGTGAAAAAAGGGACAACAATCCTAAGAAGCACCAATGGTTTGCCCACCCCTTTCCCAGTGTACCCCTTAAGGCATGCACTCAGAGAGATTGAGACTCAATGGGTTCTTGCAAGATAAAGAGCATCATTAATTGATAAAAGTTTGAAAATATTATGTGTATACATATGCCCCACTCAAAGCTCATCATATGTCATGTAATTGTAAGATAAGATGATACTTCGAGAATAGAACATGATGACACATAATATTGATGATAAGTAAAATACAGTAAGGAATAAATAAGATAAATGAAAGGATAGAATTGAAAAACACATACCTTTACTTACCTAAGTGCTGTAGATTAAGGAGTCTATGAGAGATGTGAAGGTTTCAAATGTAAGGAACATTATATGAACCTGTAGAGATTAGTACAAAAAAAAGCAAAAAATTATTATTTTTTCAATATAGGCATATATTAGTGGAAAATATTCTCTACAACGTCATGATTCCAAATTTTTTTTTGGTTTGAAAAATAAGTTAGTAAAAACAAAGATATGATCATTATAAGGAATCTGACAATAAATATTTGAAAAGTAAATAATTATGAATAGTAACTTTAAATAGGGTGAAAAGAAAGTTATTTGATATTATTTGACTATTTTGAGATCAAAATAGAGTTTGAGAGACCTATAGAAAGCTGAAAGAGCCAAGATGGTGAGGAGATGATAGTTGAGATGAGGAGGATGCCTAGAAGTCATAACAGATATAATACAGGTAGGTAACTAAGAATTTCAAATTTGATTTGAGTATTTTAATTAAAATTAAGTGTTTTATAAAAATTTATAATTTAGACCAATTTGAGAAATTAGAATAAACCCTAAGAAGTTGTTAAGGTAACTAAAGGTCAAATGGGGAAGATCGAAGAAATAAGTGTTGAAGGTGTTTATTACAAGAAGTCAAAGGGTCAACAGTTTTAAAGAACTAGGTCAACCTAGTCAACTTAGTAGGTTGAAAATTAGGTTTTAACATGGCCAACTTAGTAGGTATGGGTTGATTTAGTTGATTGAAGGAGATGGATGAATTAGTACCCCTTCGCCAACTTAGTTGATTAAGCCAAATTGTTGACTTGGTACAAGAGGGGGAAAATGAAATGCTTGACTTAGTTTATTAAGTCCAAATGGTCAAGTTAGTACTATTGGGTTGACTTGGTATGTTACTAAGTGGCTGGTATAGTATTGAAATGTAGGAAATTGGCCAAAATGGTACTTTTAAGGCCCAGGGTGTCTGACTAAGTATTAAAATGGCCAATTAGGCTAAAAATAGGTGGAATTGGTAAGAAATGAATAAATTAAGGCAGATTAGGTTTGTTTTTGTTAAAATTTAAAATAATGTATTTTGATTATAAGTGACATAGAGGTCTAATACATCTTTTATTGTTTGATGGTTACAGGGACACTTAAGATTTGGGAGGTTGGTAGATGTATCTTGGCTACCAGATTTATTGGAACACCTAACGAAGGTAGACTAGGCTAGATTAGTTACATAAGGCTTAGGAGTCATCACAAAGATGTGACAAGTTCCACCGAGTGTAGATCTAGTGGTCATGTTCTTGTTGTAGTTTTAACTCACACCCTTGGGAGAAGTGGTTTTAAGGCTTCCCTCAGTTGAGCTATAAAATGGGAATAACCTTAGGCTATGGGTATCCTTTGATGGGTTTGAACCTTTGAAGTAGGTGGGTTTCTCTTTGATGCTCACCTAAAATAAAACTAAGCCTAACACTTCACAAAAAAGGGTTAGAAGGGGATAAGGGTTCTTAAGAAAGCTAACAGGTGATGTACCAAAATTACAGGTTAATCCTTCCTACTTGACCTAAAGAACACTAATGAGATGAGTAGAGTCTGAGATAAGAATCCAACTATCTATTATACATCCATGTAGAGGCTTACCAAATAATCTAGGCTAAGGGAAATAAAAGGAGAGGTCTAAAATAAGATAGTAACTAGTAGCAATATCTACATATGGGCTTCGATCAAGAGATGCAGAACATAACATATATGAGTGGATGAACTAGTAGCTAGATGAGATAAGTACACACTATACCAAAATAATGAAATCAAAGCACAACCTTCTATTTATTTCAAGAGGTTATAAATTCCTTCTTGGTAGAGTGTGGTCTAACCAAGGGAGGGAATTGAGAGAAAGATAGAGAGAGAACTAATGATCTATCAAAATAAGTGAGAGATATCTCTATTATTGTTCCCAAGGCCTCTATTTATAGTAGATAAAGAGAGAGAAGGGAGAAGTTAGAAAGCTTATTATTCTTTATGACCCCTGAGCTGTCAGCTCTCAAGATGTGCTATCATGCTTTTGGTCTAATTAGGACAAGCTATTATGAGTGAGATATATGTGATCTAATTCAAAATAATTCTATTGATTGAGTAAGGTGTGTTGAAGATAAAAGTTAACCATAGGTGGCAATTCTTAATCTAGATAAAAGTGAATGCCCCAACTACTTTCCAAATCCCCAAGTTTTGGACTAATGATTTTCCACCAAATTTCATTGAAAGGATAAAATCCTCATACCCATCTGGGACACATCATGCCTATTCTAAATGGTGGCTTATCGAGGCATTACTCAAGATGATCTTTTAATATTTTATCTATGCCTTAGGTCTTTAATCAAATTAATTATAAAGGGAAACCAATCTAAGGACATTAGTTTTCTTATAGTAGCTTATCTAATAGTCAGTCCTGTTTGTATTGAGTTTTGCTTCTCTTGTGATCAAACCAACTCATCTCCTTGATATAACTGTTAGCAATCCAACTATTTAACTTACTCAAGATCCTATGGTTTTGACATTTGTTAGCCACACGCTCTTCCCTAGGTTTCTACCAAGGACTTTTGAACCCCATTGGCTAGTTCACAGAACTTAAATTTGATGTTTGTAAAAACATCATTTGATGTTTGCAAAAACATTTTTTAACATCCCACAAACTATCAAATTTAAACTCATGTGGATTTTTGCCTAAGAATAAATTTGACACTTGCATGAACATCTTTCATTTTTTAGATAACTTTTCATATTTATAACTTGAAGCATAGAAATCACGATGACATGAAACTTTTAGGGGATGGTTTTAATGCTACAAGGAGAAAACCCATTTGATCAATTATCCTAGAGGGATCCTTGAGTGAAGATATTAAATGCACAAGTTTATTATCTTGCTCGATCTTCATTTGAAAATGGCCAAGTGTGAGGGCTTGATTTTCTTCGTTTGTGGATCCACTCTCTAAAAGTGCATAACCTCTATCTTGCCTCATCACATGAGCTGCAACTTGGCATGGATGAAATATGAAGAAACCCATATTTATCCTAAGCATCATAGATATCCATAGAGCTTTAGTAGTTTAAGACCTATCTTTACAAATTTTATAATTTACACTTTAGTCATATCTCAAGTGTTTAAAAAAAATTATGAGATTCAAGATCTCAGTATTCTACTCATAAACATCTAAATTTTGTTCAAACCACTAGTCAAAAACTTTGCCTCTTTCCTTGCATCAAGATTATTATCCACTGGGCACTGGTTTGATATATGGGAAAAAAAGGGTCAACATTCTTGGAAACTCATAGGGAATCATGCTTTCTATGCTTGAGAACCTAGTACTAGTCTAATCCATTAGGCATGGATTTGATCCTGCTTAACCTCTTAAAAAAATAAAAAATAAAAAAATAAAATAAGACAGGTTCATGCAGACACCTAAAAAGAGAAATGACTAGCCTACGAAATAAAATGTGAAGAAACACTTAGAGGAAAACTTTGAAATATATTCTAATATATATAATAATTTACAAATACACCCCTAGATCAAATGGGAAACTATTGTGTACATGTCAGAGCTTTGAGATATACTTAGTGTTCTTGGATAGATCCATTCTACAATTGAGAGTGATCAAATGCTTAGGTCTTCTTAGAAAGGTGATTAGATCCTCTAATATTACCTTTAGGTGTATAGGTTGGAAGTATGGGTTTAAAACCTAATCATTACACTCCTATATCTATGTGCCTCATAAGAACATGTTCAATTTTCCTTTATTCATGCACTACCGGTCATGATTATATGGACCAATTTGATCTATCCCCTTTAACATGTTTGAAGGACTGACCTCTGAAGCTATGACCTATTGAGGACATTTGAGTTCACCTTTGGCTTCCAAGGGTAGAAATATGTCCAATATTTAAGGGAAAAGTTGATAACCATGTTTAAAAAACTCAAACATGTCATCTCCTATGAAAACAATTGCCTTTGAAAATCTATTTTCATGGAGCTACAATTTCATTGGTGTTCCTTTAGGGTTAGATATATCACTCCCTTGACCATGATCCTAGGGCCAAAATTCTTATTTTGATTTCTAAAATGTGTTGGTCAAGAATACTTCTCCCTTATTTGATAGAGATATTGTGTCACCCCCCACCAAGTCCATTTCTTTCATGAAGTCATGGTACAACTATCACTATGACTCCTCCTGATCCTCTCCCTCCTCTTCATTTCATTTCTTCAGAATAGGCTCTTCTTGAAGGGGAGAGGGAATGGAAGGTTGGGGTGGGGTAGGGGGTAGAGGCTGTTTGGACTATTTCTCCTTACCCTCTCATTTTACCAATCTATCTGTCCATTATTGGATTAGGGTCTTCATCTTGTATAGATCATTACTAATAGCACCCTACTAAACTTCCTCACCGATATCCATCCACTCTTTTTCCAACATCTGAATTGATTCCCTCATCTTTTTTATGAGATGAGGTGAGATTATCTCAAACTTTGTGTCCCACTTTCTCATCATCTCTTCTAATTTTATCATGTTTGGTTTAAGGGCCAACAGGGATGTAGTAGTGGAAGGGTGGCTAGAGGGATAAATGGGTCAATATAAAGGATATGTATGCTCATTATAAGGTTGAAAAGGGTGATTAAATTATTGGAAGGATCCATTTAGTTGGTGATAAGGCTCACTAACTAGGCAAGGGTGGAACTCTACCTTAAATCCAGCCATAGAGACTCATAAAAGGAGATTAGATGAAAATAAAATGCTTGAAGGCTTACCTAGACTTATGTGACCAGCTAAATCTTAGAGTCACCATTAATGTTTGTGAAAAGTGCCTCCAAAGGCTGATATGCAAAATAATAACACTAAAATTCTTTCTATGGCCTTAGAATTTTAGTCCCACTGAGCATGTTAGAAACTATTATAACTTCAACTTGCACCCTTGGGAGAAGTGGTTTTAAAGCTTCCCCTAGTTGAGATATAAAATGGGAACAAACCCAGGATGTGGGTATCTTATGATGGGGCTAAATCTTTGGAGTAGGCCAGTTCCTATTTGATGCTCACCTAAACTAAAACTAAGCCTAGAGTTTCATGGGAAAAGGGTTAGAAGGGGATAAGGGCTCCTAATAAAGCTAACAGGTGATGCACCAAAATTATAGGTTGATCCTCTTTTCTTGACCTAAGGAACAATAATGAAACAAGTAGAGGCTAAGTTCAAAATCCAACTATCTGTTATACATCCATGTAAAGGCTTACCAAATGACCTAGGTTGAGGGAAATGAAAGGAGAGGTCTAAAATAAGACACTAACTAGTCACTATATCCATATATGAGATTCGATTAAGAGATGTAAAACATAACATATATGAGTAGATGAACTAATAGCTAGGTGAGATAAGTACACACTATACCATAACAATGAAATCAAAAGCATAACCTTCTATTTAATTCAAGAGGTTACAAATTCCTTCTTGGCAGATTCTAGTCTAACCAAGGGAGGGAACTGAGAGAAAGATAGAGAGATATAATGATCTATTAAAAGAAGTGAGAGATATATCTATTCTTGGCCTCAAGGCCTCTATTTATAGTAGAGAAAGAGAGAGAAGGGAGAAGTTAGAAAGCTTGTTTTTCTTGATGACCCTTGAGCTGTTAGCTCTTAAGATGTGTTATCATGCTTTTGGTCTAATCAAGATAGGCTATTATGAGCAAGATATCTTGATCTACCTCAAAATCATTCCATTGATTGAGAAAGGTACACTAGAAGACAAAAGTTAACCATAGGTAGTAAGTCTTGATCTAGTTGGAAGTGAATGCCCCAACTACTTTCCAAATCCCCAAGTTTTTAACTATTGATTTTCCACTAGATTTCATTGAAAGGTAAAATCCTCATGCCCATCGAGGACACATCATGCCTGTTCTAAATGGTGGCTTGTCAAGGTATGACTAAAGAT
This sequence comes from Torreya grandis, assembly GCA_037957365.1. Classification (NCBI taxonomy): domain Eukaryota; kingdom Viridiplantae; phylum Streptophyta; class Pinopsida; order Cupressales; family Taxaceae; genus Torreya; species Torreya grandis. Next base: position 2,888,517 of record JARHVA010001062.1, read on the forward strand.
GATCCTTTCATATTTGCTCTATGCCTTGGGTCTTGAACCAAATTAATTATAGAGGAAAACCAATCTAGACATTAGTTTTCCTATAGTACCTTGTCCAACAATTGATCCTATTTGTATCAAGCTCTGCTTCTCTTGTGATTAACCCAACTCACCTCCTTGCTATAACTATCAACAATTTAACTATTTGGCTTGTTCAAGCCCTTATGGTTTTGATATTTGTCAACCATGCACTCTTCCCTAGGTTTTTACCAAGGACTTCTAAACCCCATCGGTGAGTTCATGGAGCTTGAATTTGATGTTCATGTGAACATCATTGACATCTATGAGAACATTTTTTGACATCTTGTAGACCATCAAATTAAACTCATGTGGATTTTTTCCTATGTATAAAGTTGACACTTGTATAGATGTCTTTAATTTTTAGCCAAATTTGTGTTGGAAATATTGTCATTGATGTCAAAGTTCTAGCATTATTGGTGATAAAGGCCTCATTGCATTTAATGATGTTTGTAATTATTATATCTTGGCTAATGTGAGTTAATATTTATTTAATATTAATGAATATATTTTTGGTTGCATATGAGACAAAAGAAGGGCCCATGGAGAAGTCAAAGAACCATGGGGTAAAGACAAAAGAAGGATGGGATGCATTTTCCCATGAAGAGTCATCTTGGGGAATTCCAAGAGTCACCAAGTGAAGACAAAAGAGGAAGGGCATAATTTCTCATGAAGGAACACTTTGAGGAATATGAAAAGTCACCAAGATAAGGACAAAAGAGGGAAGGACGGTTTTTCTCATGAAGGGTCACCACATGACTTTTCAAAGGGATATGATGGGTCATACAAGTTTGGCACCATTTTCCATGAGGATTGAAGGGTCACAAAGGGGGAAGGCCAAAGGTCATTTGGAAAGCTAGAAATAAAGGCTTGAGAAGCCATTTGTTATAGGAAAGATAGAGGTTGATTTGATATTGTAATATCTATCTTAGAAGAGCAATTATGAGAAATGAATATGATTTATATTTGTTATATCTAGCTTAGAAGAGCAAAGGTGAGAGAGAGGAAAGAGATGTTGTAATGAACTATCATTTGTTGAGATAGCAACATTGAGAGATAGGTGTGTGGTATACACAAAGGGGTTGGTGCGCCTGTGGGTTGGTGCTTGGCAAAGGGGTTGGTGCTCTTGTTGGTTGGTGCTCACGAATTGTTGCTGGGTTGGTGCTCAACAAAGGGGTTGGTGCTCACGAATAGTTTTCAGGTTGGTGCTCAGCAAAGGGGTTTGTGCTCCTATGGGTTGGTGCTCACAAATTGTTTCTATGTTGGTGCTTGGCAAAGGGGTTGGTGCTCTTATGGGTTGGTGCTCACAAATAGTTACTAGGTTGGTGCTCAACAAAGGGGTTGGTGCTCCTGCAAGTTGGTGCTTGTGAATATTGTTTGGGTTGGTGCTCATTCATATACTTGAGATTGTTCTCCATGGTTTTTCCCACATTGGGTTTCCAAGTTATATCTAGTGTCTCTCTCTATCTTGTGTGGTGTTTATTGTTTGAGTTTTATTGCATATCTTGAATGTTTGATTAAGTGGAATTTGGTTAAGAGAAATTTTTATAAGATATATGATATACTGATTCACCCTCACCTCTTAGTATATCCTGTGCTTAAAAATTGGTATCAGAGCAGGTTCCTTCAGAAAGGGTTTAATAGCTTGAAGGTAGATCAAAGAAAAGCATAAGATGGCCATGCAGCTAAAAAGGGAGAATCAAGAGTTGAAATCTATGGTTGAGGCTCTTAAGGAACAGGTGTGTATCTTAGATTCTAAGTTGGCTATAGAATTAAAAGAAAATAAGATATTTATTCAGGATCTTAAGAATCAATTAGAGGTTGCAAATTCAATTTTAACATCAAAAGAAGAAGAGTGTAATCAGTTAAAGGATGAGTTAGGTTATTTAAAGGATAATCATGAGAAGCTTATAATCAAGGTTGAGAAAGATCATGAAATATTGGTCCAAGGAAAGAAGGATGTAGGTTTTGAAGGCAAATCAAAGAAGCCGATCAGGTAGCCCAATGCTCTTAAGTATTCAAATTATTTTCATGGCCATTGTTTTGTTTGTCATCATGTTGGTCATAGGGAAAGAGACTGTATGAGGAGAAGCAATTAGTCAAAGGGAGATCTCAGTCACATTAAAAAAAAGGTATGAGAAATATTGTTTGCTTTTGTTGTCATGAGCTCGGCCATATTGCTAAATTATGTCAAAATAAAGTAAAGAGATATTCAAGGTATATCAAAGGATATAGAGCCCCTAGAAAATATGAGAAAATACAAATTTAGGTTTGGAGACCTAAAATAGTAAAGGTTGATTAGGTTGAGATTAAAAGTGAAAATGAATTACTTGCTATAGTAGATAAATAATCAGATAAGAAGGATTGTGCAGAATCTCTTGTTACATTTGAGCATGAGCTTTGTCAAGATAAGATAGTTACAAAAGTTGAGAAGATGAAAAACATCATAAATTATAAGGTTAGTATGTCAAAAAGGCTAGACATGCTTAAACGGATTCTAAAAGAAAAACACAAGAAGATCAAGGAAGAAACAGAGGAGATGTGGGAATCTCTTGATATTTGTTTCTAGGACCCTTTTGTGTGGGGTGTCTCTTCTAGGCTTTAAGGAGACACTTTTAAGAAAAATTGAAGCATGGTGGATGCTATTGGGTCTTGGCTATGTTTCATGACAAGAAGGTGAGTTGGCAGATTAATTTGTATATCTTTTGAGGGAATAGATTTTTAAATAAAATTTTGCATCAGTATTATGGTTTGAGGCTATTAGAATGATTCTTGCATATGCAATGTTTCAAATGATTATGGTCATAAGAAATTAGAATGTTGAAAAAGAGTTAACAGTTTTAGAAAGAAGAAAAATAATACTTATGTAGATTCAATGAATAAGGATTAGAGTTTCAAAGCTCCATTCATCAAGAAGAAGGTTTAGACATGTTCATGGCAGAAGAAACAACCTGAAGATTCTATGTTGGTGCAAACAGCTTTGCATGTAAGAAATAAAGATTAGCCATGGTTTGTTAATAGTGGATGTTCAAGGCATATGATAGGAGATAAGAGTAAAGTAGATCAATGGTGGCACAATGAGATTCAGAGATAAAACCACTGCCAGGATATCTGGAAAAGGTATTTTGAGTTTGGATTATGATAAAACCAAGACTAAGAATGTTTTGTATGAAAAAGGTATTAAGCATAATCTATTGAGTGTTAGTCAAATATGTGATTAGGGAGATACATTAAAGTTTCATGCAAAAGGTTGTGAGGTTAGAAGAAAATATTCAAATGAGTTGATTGCAGATTCTCAAAGGATAGGTAAAGATTTATATGCATTATCAGATATCTTCTCAAAGGCACGATCAAAGGACACATTCAAAGATCTGTGAGAGGAGTTGGGAGTAATTTCTATTACTTCTTGCCATTGATGTTCAGCATTAATTGAGGGGGAGCTAAATATTAGCTCTAGGTAGGCCCTTTGCCATTGATGTCAAAGGGGGAGAATAACAAGTACAGGTGCAGAAATAGGTACAGGTTGCTACAGTAAGGGAGAGTTTCTATATGTTTTCAGATGATAGTATGTGCAGGTGATAGGATGTGGTAGTTTCAGGATTGAGGTTGCCTTCAATGATAAAGGGGGAGATTGTTGGAAATATTGTCATTGATGTCAAAGGTTTAACATTATTGGCGATAAAGGCCCCATTGCATTTAATGATGTTTTTAATTGTTATATCTTAGCTAATGTGAGTTAATATTTATTTAATATTAATGAATATATTTTTGGTTGCATATGAGACAAAAGAAGGGCCCATGGAGAAGTCAAAGAGCCACAGGGTAAAGACAAAAGAAGGATGGGACGCATTTTCCCATGAAGAGTCATCTTGGGGAATTCCAAGAGTCACCAAGTGAAGACAAAAGAGGTAGGTCAAAATTTATCATGAAGGGATGCTTTGAGGAATATGAAAAGTCACCAAGATAAGGACAAAAGAGGGAAGGACATTTTTGCTCATGAAGGGTCACCACATGACTTTTCAAAGGCAAGGATATGAAGGGTCATACAAGTTTGGCACCATTTTCCATGAGGATTGAAGGGTCACAAAGGGGGAAGGCCAAAGGTCATTTGGAAAGCTATAAATAAAAGCTTGAGAAGCCATTTATTATAGGGAAGATACATGTTGATTTGATATTGTAATATCTATCTTAGAAGAGCAATTGTGAGAGATGAATATGATTTGTATTTGTTATATCTAGCTTAGAAGAGCAAAGGTGAGAGAGAGGAAAGAGATGTTGTAATGAACTATCATTTGTTGAGATAAAAACATTGAGAGATAGGTGTGTGGTATACACAAAGGGGTTGGTGCTCCTGTGGGTTGGTGCTCACAAATTGTTGCTAGGTTGGTGCTCGATAAAGGGGTTGGTGCTCTTGTGGGTTGGTGCTCATGAATTGTTGTTAGGTTGGTGCTCAGAAAAGGGGTTGGTGCTCCTATGGGTTAGTGCTCATGAATAGTTACTGGGTTGGTGCTCAGCAAAAGGGTTAGTGCTCCTGTGGGTTGGTGCTCATGAATTGTTGCTGGGTTGGTGATTGGCAAAGGGGTTGGTGCTCATGAATAGTTGTTAGGTTGGTGCTCAGTAAAGGGGTTGGTGCTCTTGTAAGTTGGTGCTTGTGAATAATGTTTGGGTTGGTGCTCATTTATATACTTGAGATTGTTCTCCATGGTTTTTCACACATTGGGTTTCCACGTTATATTTGGTGTCTCTCTCTATCTTGTGTGGTGTTTAATGTTTGATTTTTATTGCATATATTGAATGTTTGATTAAGTGGAATTTGGTTAAGGGAAAGTTTTATAAGATATATGATATACTGATTCACCCCCCCTCTCAGTATATCCCATGCTTAACAATTTGTAGATTTATAATTTAAAGCATAGAACTCATGATGGCACCAAAATTTTAGGGAATGGTTTTAATGATATAAGGAGTAAACCCATTTGATCCATTTACCTAGAAGGCTTCTTGAGTGAAGATATTAAATGCACAAGTTTGCTGTCTTACTTGATCCTCATTTGAAAATGGCCAAGTATTAGGGCTTGATTATCTTAGTTTATGGAGCCACTCTCTAAAAGTGCATAGCCTATATCTTGCCTCATCAAGTGAACTTCAAATTAGCATGGATGAAATGTGAATAAACCCATATTTATCCCAGGCTTCTTAGATATCCTATGGAGCTTTAGAAGCTCAATACCTATCCTTCTAAATTTGATAATTTACACTTTAGGCGTACTTCAATTGTTTTAAAAAACTTGTGAGATTAAATATCACACTATTCTACTCATAACCATCTATATTTTATTCAAACCACTAGTTCATAACTTTGCCTCTTTCCCTACATTAAGATTGTTAGCCACTGGGCACTAGTTCGATATGTGGACCTAAAATGGTCAACCATTCTTAGGAGCCTAAAAACACTTGACCAATACTTTTAGGTGGGTGATGGATGGGGATAACATAGAGTTTGGTATCACATTAGAGGATTTCCAAACTTTACTTGGACTTCCTATAAGAGGGATGCTGATGATCACGAAGAAACCAAATGATCAAGAGGAGAGACAAGCATTAGCCTGATGGATGACTTGCTTAGATAGGATTTATCTAGGTCTTAGGGTGAGTTTATTTGATGTTCATATTTATTATATTTTAGATATATAAAAGGTTATGATAAGACTTATGATAACATGATTACTATGTCACAAATCAGATGGCAAGGTTCTACTATATGTGATAGCCTTATGCTAGTCGATATTGGAGTATAGGGAACTCTATGATTTAGTTTCTATCATATGGGTTTAGTTTATGCATGATATGTATGGGATGCTATCCAAAGGGTAGAAGACTATGGGGCCAATGGTATTATTGAGTGTCTATATATATGAGAGGTTTCTGATGTACTGACTAGCTGGGTTACCCCATGTGGTCAATAATCAGTTGCCTTATGTGCTAAGATGAATATAGGATTAGGTGGTATGGGCCATGCTCCACATAACAACACTATATATGGTAATACAAGGAGATATTGTGTGGTATAATTATTCATACATTATGACAATTTAGCTGAGTTGGATGATGGTGGCATTAGAGTTGGCATGAGCATGGATCACATGCCACTACACTAGGTGGGTATAGCCACATCTAGTTTCATAATTGATAGGATAGTTTGGAATCCCTCACCTATTAGATCCTATAGTGGTGCACAAATTTGGGCTATTAATGCAAGAGGTTCAAGGGAGAGATGAAGAGGGGGACCACCAATTATGATATTAGAGATTAGACCGCAACATGAGAGGCCATGGACAGGTCGAGCATGATGACCATTAGGTAGAAAGGACATGAATGTGGATGCAGGAGTGCTATAGGTATCATAGTTGATACCATAGTAAGATGAGTGGTGACCACCTCAGTCACAACACTAACAAAGATGCCAATGATGAGAGACAACATAGAGGGTGGTCATTTAAGATGACCCATTAGTGGGCCCAAGGTATAACTGGTCTATAAAGGCACCACTGAGGTGAGGCTTGAGATGAGAATGGGTGGTGACCCTAGGGTTTGTGTTGATTGGGAGGAATCCCATAGATGAGGTACTTAGAGGATGAGTTATGGAGAGATAATTCTTGGTGGTTGAGTAGATGGGGAGACAATACTTATTGACACTAGGATAGGTAATAAATGGTTACAATTTGCTTAAGCTTTAAGAATAGAATACTAAATATAAAAGATTTGATTGATATATTGTATATAAATATATTTTGAGATATATATATGATCTAATATCTATTTGGTTTGAATTTATAGATCCTATGAATGAGGACAAGACTAGATGGGAATACTTGGTGAGGTGAGAACTCCATGATATCTTGGATGGGGTGCTGATGCCATACGACCCTATCACATTCAATGATACTTTGGTACCATCTAACCCAACTCAAGTGAGATAGTTCAAAATAGAAGGGGAGGCCAAAAGGTAGCTATAGGCATGTAGAGATGGAATACAACCATCAAAAGGGGTGGGAGTGAGAGAGGCATATGAATGGTAGGCCTTAGATCAGGAGAGAGCTATGCATTTGGCTACCACTATTTAGCTAGGATAGGTATAAGCCTAGGTGGCCAACCTATAAGGATAGGTATCAGGGTTGAGATCTCAAACATCCTCTTTAAAATATACTATTCAAAGGGGACTATCTGAGGCACCTATGGGTAGTGTGGTTAGGCCATGAGATATAAATGATAGGGCCCAACCTTAGAGTTGTAGCAATGTATTTTTTTACTTTGTATAAAAAACATACGATATATATAGATATCTTATTTTGACAGTTGGATGTTGATCTTATGTGTTTGTATTATGGTTGTGGTTGTGGATGTATGGATATATTTATTTCTAGCACATGTATTTTTCTATTGTTATAAATGCTATAGAAAATATATGTGTTATGTTTTCTTTTCTAGCATTATGTAGTATACATGCATGGTTAAAAAGAAATAGTTGAAAAAGAATTGGAAAAATATAATTAATAAAAAATAAATGTACTACACAATATTTCACATTAGGAAATGTATAATAATAAAAAACTTGAATAAGTATAAGAAACCAATGAGTGGTAAACAAGAGGATAAAAATTTGTTTTTAAACCATGAAAAAGATTGGCACCAAATTAAAACAAGTAAAATCACACTAAGTCATGTTGGGAAGTAAGAAAATAATGTAATAAAATGAAAAGCACATAAAATAATAATGGTGTAAAAAAAATCAATTAAGTAAATCAATCATACTAAATCACGTTGGGAACTATAAAAGAGAAATAAAACTGACAAAATGGTCTTAAATCAATCACACTAATTCAAGTTGGGAAGTATGAGAAATGTAAGGAAAATGGTTGAATTTTTACATACAATCAAAAAATAAAAAGGTAAAAGATGAAAAATTAATGAAGTAAGAATAAAACATAATAAATCAAGATCAGAAGCATGTCAATGATATGTAACTCATAGTCAATCACATTTTATCTATTTAACACAATTTTATTGTGACTTGGTTATTGGAAAATTTTGTGAGGAAGGTCGGGTCCTATCCATGGTCTTACACTACAAATCACAAAGAGAACACAAATAAGATGGAAATAATGTGAAAATATGGTAAAAGAGGATGTTTTTTATGGCAATGCAAAAATGTTGGTAATTTGTGAGGAAGGATAGGTCCTATCCATGGTCTTGCAATGCAACTCATAAATGGAATCCCTAGGGGAGTGATCAATGAATAGAATAATATTTATCAAGGAAAAATATTAGGGTTGTAGGGAGTGAAAAAGGGAATGTAAAAATCATAATGTAGGTGTCTTATGAGAAGACCTTATGAGACATGAGGCACACTAAGGACATGAGTAAACACTAAGTGACTAGTGACCATCAATATATATATGATACCTATTTGCTACAGACACAAAGATGTGTAAACAAATAAGTGTGCTACTAAGATAAAATCATGTAGGTAGTTTTGAATAGGAAAATTAAAATGGACCTACCTTCCCATGATGTGTTCCTCATTCCTTAGGACCTCTTATAGAACCACTAGTCTACTATGAAGATTGGGTACTTGTGTGAGAAAGTAGGTAGCACTAAAATATTTTTCTATTCTCACACAAGTACAATATTGACCTTGACTCTATTGCAAGGCCAACTTTGGAGTTTGATCTTTCATTAAAATAAAGAGATGTGATTATAGTCATGTCTTTTAGTGTGATTTGAATTTTGAGAATTTTGAATGTTACCTTGTAGATCATTTCCTTTTGTTAAATGATTTAGATTTTACATATTTTTATGGATTTTAAGATTCCTCCATATAGAATTAGAATGACCAATCATGAGAGATAGAGTAATACACATTAATGGGATGTATGCTTAGGCTAAAGGAAACTAAATATCTAAAGACAAGATAAGCTAGAACACTTAGTATTCATTATGAACTAACATGTTATCTCAAGTCTCAACCATGTATATGATTAGTTTATGAAAGGTAATAAAGGGAGATCCAAAGTAGATGATTAAAAGTAGGTTATAATGAGATGAATTGTTTGCTAACTGATCACATGGTAAAGAAGGAATGACTAAAGGGAGCAAGGTTTATATAACCAAGTCAAAATAACTATTATCTGTGTGTATAGAGATAAGATAGCAAACAATTATGAAAAAGAACAAAGGAGTCATAAGAAAATGCACTCAAGAAGAAAAGAGAAGGCAATGAGGAAAAATAAATCCATAATAGAACATAATGACATCATAAGCAATTTAAAGAGTGAAACCAAAGTCACCATGTAAGATAAGAATTTGACATAATGTCAAATGATATAAAATAGATAAATGTAAATTTGGATCACACATTAAATCTAAATGAAAATGTAAAAACACCATGCATGTGTTCATAAGTACTAATATATTTATCCATGCACATTATCCATATCATTTGATAAGTCTCTATGAAGTTTAATGCAAAACACAACTAATGTCTCATCAATTTTTAGTGAAAGTTGAGAAAATAATTTACGTTGAATCTCCTCAATGGAAAATGTAGGAATGCTTGAAAGATCATTCTTATGAGGGCTATCATGTAGAGGATGCTCAGGAGAATACATGGGATTGGTTTCTATAGGAGATGAAGGGGTCACCAATGGGGAAGGTACCACAAGTGAGGGACTCACAAGTGGAGAAGGATCCATAGGTGAGGGAAGGTCCATAGATGAGGGACTCATAGGTGGAAGAATAATAGGTGGAGAAGGGACCACAAGAGGAGATGTAACTATTGGTCATTTTGGCCCACATACTAAGCTTCTTTCTAGTTTAAACAGATGAATAGGGTCACAATTGTTGAGTGGATTAGGTGGTTTAGAGGTAGGCTCAACATTGTAAGTGGAGGGATTTAAGCAATTTTTCATGGCACTAGACAGTTGCAAGAATAGGTCTAGAAAAGGCCCAAGTTTACACTTTTTCAAATTTTGGCCAAGTGTAGCATCCATAATTCCTTCAGAGAAACTGTTCCACACAAAGCCCACAACAAAATCACAAGGCTTAATTCTTTTAGGAGTTTTGTCCCACCTTATTTGTCTAACTTTTGGAATTATTTTAGGAGTTTTATTTTAGATTTCTTGGCTAAGTATCAGGAATTGTTTCAAACATTTTGTTTGAAATAATTTCTCTAAAGGGTCATTTATTTGAAGAGGGTCCTTTTTAGAAGTTCCAAAGGGTATCTTTTGAAGAAATTGGTCCAAAAGACTTTTATTGAAGGATCATCCTTTGATAAAGTAGACCTTTTCAAAAATATCGAAGGATATCTTTTTCAAGCAAAGTGTCTTATGTAATTTTCTTGAAGGGTCATTTCTTAGAAAAATGGTCCAGTTCAAGTGTTTCGAAGGGTATTTTATTGGGAATGTGTCAAACACTTATTAAAAGGATACTTTTCTTTGCCAGAGAGTCCAAGACAAAGGTTCTAAAGGGTAATTCTAGAGGGAAAAGGGATATTTCAAAAAAGTTGAAGGGATACTCTAAGGACAAAATTCCTTCATAAAAATTATCCAAGACAATTTTCCCTAAGGTAGATTTCTTTCAGAGTTTTATTCCAAGCCATAAGACTAAGGATGATTTCTTTTAGACTTTTTGTCTGAGATAGAGATCCCAAAGACATGAATTATTTTGGACATTTTGTCTACAAGAATTATTCAATTCAAATATAAGGCAAATACTTTCCTTTAGATAAAGTGGCCAAGACAAAAAGCCCAAAAGAATTATCTAGTAAAAGGTCCAAAAGAAATAGCCCATATAATTTGTTGATCTAGACAGGTGCGTAAACATCAATTTTAGGTTATGAAATAGATTTTTGAATTCAAAATGTCTAAGATGGCCCTAGAAGTGTCAAATTTAGGCATATAAAATGATTTTTGAAGTTCAAATATCTTAATATAGTTGCATGGATGTCAAGTTTGGGTCCCTATAAATAGTCATTTGGATTTGAAATTCTAGAGATGTTCATGTAGACATCAATTTTGGGCCTCATAAGATAGTCGTTTGCATTCAAAAATCATCAAGGGGGTCCCCAAATTAGTGTAGGCTTGACAAGTATCCAAATCTTGGGTTCTTGAAGCAAATCTAATAGCAAGTGGGTAAAGATAGGATAATGGGCCTAGATTAGATTAATTGCATGCATTCAATCATGGATTCAAGATCAATGACACATGAGCAAGTCATAGAGTTAGTGAAACCCAAGTGTAGAGGCATGATCGATAAGTGGCATAAGTTCATGAGTCCTAGCAAAGGATCTATGTCTCATATTCATTCACATTAGGTAGATCAACAAAATGAGATTAGTCAAGGGTTAATGATCAGAAGTAGTTTTGATAGCTAATCTAAAAAAAGGTGAGCTAAAATGACTTATATGGAGGTTAAAGGGTTAGTTTTCAACCAAGATGAACAAACATGAATGGAACCAAGTTCAAACACAATCCAATTTGGGTCATGAACAAATATTTTGGGATCAGATGATACCATTAAGACTCTTCAGGGGCTTCTCAATGAACTGCCACTCAAAGAACACATGGCATAGCTTTGTCAATATATGAAGATATGGTCCTCATAATGAGTAACAAGTGGTGTATGGCATGGAAAATAGAAAACACATAGACTTCAACAATAGTCACCAGAGCCAACTGCATGAAAATGACTCCTCTCTCGACTTTGAAATGCATCAACAAACCATCATAAATAGTTTGCATAAGGACAAGGTAAACATAACTTTATTTCTCCATTTCAACCACCATAAAACATCATAAATATAATAATGTAATGATGCAATATATAGGAGTGACTTAGATCAATCAATAAGGGTTTGTGTGAGCTTGATTTGTAGAGGCAATTGCAATATCTTTTCAAATGGAGTTGAGCTCATTTGATTCCTTTTTGAGTGCCAAAATTTCCTCTCTATTTCTTCCTTTATATTATAAATATAGCCTTCAAGCTCTTATTTTGCATCCCTCAGGTTGGTATGACTAGACTCTGTTAGAATTATATTCGACACCTCTTAGAGTAGTGAATAGAGTATTTCTACAGTCATTCACTGATCTATATTTAGTGTATCATGTTTATTTCATATGAAAATGTGATTGTTATCTTCCTTTTGTATGATTAAACTTAACCTAAGTGATAGAAACTTTATTTTTAGCTCATATAGTATGTCTCAACATTGATCTCTCAAAGATATAGTGGATAACCAAATTTAAATGTCTTCAACCAGACCTTATTTTAGTTGATCCCTAGTTTGAGTGTATCAAACTGAACTCTATATGAAATACTATTGCATATAAATTATAGTAAGAATTGCATTATCATATTTCATAGTTCATTAGTGTGTTAAAGAGTCCAAGCTTAAGAGTGGATCTAATAAATTCTTGGTGCATCACCATATGTTAGACTAGGTTTTACTTTGTGCAAATCTCTTAAATTTTTTCACCCCAAGCAATTTTAGATTTTATAAGTAAAGGTCCAAATTATAAAATTTGAGGAGCTAGCCTCATAAAAAATCCTAGAGGTTTGGTCTAGTTTTAGGCCTCCCATAGCCTTAGACCATTCCCATGTTAGTCCAGGTATGGGTTAGACTTGAATACACCTGACCTTTATTGGGTGCTATCTAGATAGCTAATAGTTATAGCATGCCTGGTGGGACCAATTATTTTCATATCTAAGTATTGTAGTGAATTTTAAAGTTTCATTTCTAGATTTGCATAATTTTCATGCCCCTAGATTTATCACAAGATCCTCTTTAAAAGGGAAGGAGATAGATTTTTCTGAGCTACCTCTTCAATAAACAAAGAAGAAGAAATCCTCTTAGTCAAAATATACACCTACCCCTCTTATTACCACTATTTCCCCCCAAAATCCTCTTGTTTAAGCCATTATTATTTAGCCAAACATTGTTATAAATCCCATACCTTGGAAGGCTATTCCTAAAAGGGAAGACTTTGTGCCTTTCAATGGTGGTAGTCCTCTGAATCTTACTCAACGGGATGATATTCTAGTCTTAGCTTTGAAGGCTCTTACCTATTATATAGGAGAAAATCTAGTTACTCCTATAGACCATATTGTAGATATTTCTAACCTTTGTTCAGTGAATCATATGACTCAGGAAAATGTAGCAATGAGCTTGTTAGCAACTTATTTCAAAGGGAAATCACTTTAGTGGTATAGAGGATTGGCCACTAAGTCAATTATAGATAGGATGAGTTTGGAGAGGTCCTATGCAATCACTTTGAGGAAAAGAGTGATCATATTTCAATTATGGAGTAGCTTACAATGATTAAGATATTTAATCATGAATTCATGGCTGATTTCAATGATAGATTCCAGAAGACATGGGATAGAATTCCTGTAGTGATCAAGGCTATGCCCAATGATGCTTTTTTATACTATTTGAAGGATATCAATTTAGATGTAGCTATGATGATTCAATCCATGGAAGGGAACACCCTACTTAGAGATTTTGAAGTAAAAATTAAGGTTGAAAATTACCTTATACAAGTAGGCATGTTGGCCCCAAGGCCACCAAAGTCTCTCTTCTCAGAGATACATCCTCCTACCCTAACTATTGCTCTAGTTATATATTCAATTTTTTTTATCAAACAAAAGGTGAGAAAACTGATAGACTAGGGAAGATAGAGAGTTTTCTCAAATCTCAGAACAATAAATTAGTTCCAATGGATAGGCAACAAGCTCTACTATACAAGTCTTACCAAAATAATAATCAAAATTATCAATATGATCAACCACCCTATCAGTGTAATTAGCAAAGACAAGGGTAGAAGCCTCAGTCAAGGTAATACAATCTTAATGCTCTAAGTAATTCTAGAGTAGTTGTACCAACTCATAACAACTATGCTCAAAAAGGTCAATGGTAGTCAAAAGGATAGTCTAATGAGATGGTGATGGCCACTACTAGAGACACATATCAAGACCTTAGTTGGCAGCATGATCCTTCATTCCAAGGTCATGATATGATCCCTCCAAAATAATTACCCCAAATGATTTAAGACAACATGCCTACCATGTCATTATTAAAAGCTCAAAGATAACAAGGGAACATGGGTAAAACACCAGTTGATACCACATGCATGAATTTTCAAGGGGAATATGTGTCTGAGCATGTAATAACCAATATGGGATAAGATTCATAAAGGATAAATGAATCAATTATAGCTTAGACAAGGGATAAGAAGAGGATGTTGGAGGACAACTTGGGGCAATATAATACTTATTCATCATATTTATAGACTAATAAAAACCTACTCCTTCAGATGTGGTTGATAAAGTGCCTTTAAATCAATAAGTGCCCTAATCTCATGGATAGTAGTAGAATTCCCCCTTTGTTCCTCATGTTACTCAAATGTCGAGTGATGCTTTCACTTCTAAGCTGTAGTCTAAAGGTACCACTATTCCATTTAATATTATGGATCATTTAAAGACAGATAATGTAACTATGTCCATGTATGATGATCTATCTATCCCAAGGCAGAAGCATATTCTCCAACAAGAGCTCTCCAAAATTTCTCATGTGGAAAAGATAGCCGATAAAGTAAACTCTATTTTCATCAATAATAGTCAGCCTAATAAAGCCCTTGGCCAAGTTCCCAATCAAATTCCAAGTAAAATTCAATATAAAAATGTCATTCATCCCTCTAAGGTTGTTAATCCACCATTTTTATCTATCAGTCATTATAGGGGATTGTTTACTACACAATTGCATGATAGACTCAGGTCATTCAAATTTAGTGATGCCTAAAGATATAACAAATAAGCTTGGGCTCAAATATGTGCCCAAAAAAAAGGGGGTTATCCATTTGGATGGATCCCCCACTAATATAGTAGGCATCTTTAAATATCTCTAGATTACATTAGCTGCCTGTCTAAATTGTGTCATTAATCAAAATGTAATGGTGGTAGACCTACCTCCCTATTTTCCCCTATGCTTGTCTATGCACTTTAATACTAAGATTGGGGGATATTTATCCTTTGATTGGTCATATATGTTTTTTATAACTTGATAAAGAACCAAAGTCACTATAAGATCTAAGCCTATTTCCAAGTTCCACTTAGAACCATATATGCCTAATCTTGCAAATACCAACTGTGCCATATTTGAAGAGGTTAAAGAGGTTAATGAACAAGAAGCCCATGATCATCTTGAAGGCATCTTAGATATATACTTATATGAGTGGGAAAATGATAACCATGGATTAAATCCATATAGAAACATTGAGGAGACATAATTAAGTGTGTACTGCATGCATGAAGAAGGTGTTGCTATACCTTGCTTGACTAACACTGCTCAAGAAGAGGATGGTATATGGAATTTGTTCTTTAATGGCTCAAGGTTAAAGAATGGAAGTGGAGTGGGATCCATGCTGATTTCATCCTCAGGTCAAAATTACCATTCTACTTCAAGACTCTAATTTAGTTACACCTCCAATATAGTTGAATATGAAGCTCTTTTGTATGGTTTTCAAGAAGCAAGAAAGAGAGGTGTCAAGCTCCTCAAACTCAAGGTTGAAAATGAAATTGTAGTGAAACAAGTAAAATTACTAAGTGTAGTCAAGATTCACAATTTGAAAGCCTAAAATCATTGATTATGGGACCTTAATGAGGATTTCTTGGCATTTGATATCTAGTCCATACCAAGAGAAGCAAACTAATATATAGATAGGCTTGCTGCCATTGGTGCCCAATATGAGATAGTTGAAGGATTCAAAGGACACCAAATCAAAGATAAGGTCAAGGTTATATGTATACCATATATACTTAATAATGAGGTGAGTTGGTAAGTCTTTGACAATGATGATCAAATCATATGTATTCTAATGCAAGAGGCAAGATTCTACCATAGAAACCAAGAAAATTTCCAAAATCAATATGATGATCAAATAGTATAGCTAAGATATAATAAGCTACCCAAAGGGCTTGTGACATTAGAAAGCATCTTCAATGAGGATGACCAATTAATAAAAGGGAAAGCATGCATCTTATCTAAGGAAGAATACTATGAAAAGATAGAGATATTTAAGGGCAAGCTGTTGAATCTAGGAAATGTCAATACAATAGAGGAAAGAGCTACATTTGTTGCTTTATGTTTATCTAAATTTTATCTATTTTAAGTATAAATAAAACTAGAAATACGGATGGGAACAAGTGATTAGAAATAACCTAGATTTGGTTTGCACACCATATCCAGGCATTGTGAGCACTCCTCTTTAGCTAGGGAGGACTACCTGCAAGTAAGAAAACACTACCACAAGATGTTTGTTATTAGTTAAATGAGTGGGATGACAAGCTATGTACTTGTTATAGGAAGTGTGAAACTTATTTAGAGATGACAGTCCACTTTTGAGAGATAAAAGAATAATAAATAATTGAAAGAGAGGTAAAGAGAGTGAAAGAGAGATAAGATTACCATTATTAACAACCTGTATACATCAGAGAGTGATAGGGTATAGGTGATGTATTCTATTTGTATTTTATAAGTTATTTGGGTAGGTTTTGAAGAGGTTAGGGAACCCACAATCACCGACATCGATAGGTGAGTGACCAATATCAGTTCTACTAGTGAGGTTGGTAATGAGGTGATTGATGTCGATTACGTTGTCAAGGTTGGTAGGGTAATAATTGTCAAGGAGCTTAAAAAAGGCTTTTCCAAGTCTAGGAAATGGTTTAGATTAGGTCTAAGAGGTTGGGAAGTTATAAGAGAGAGATTATGGTTTGGGTAGATCTAGTTAGAGGTTTGGTGTGTCAGGCTGAGGGGAAATAAGTGAGGAAGATTTGTAACTCCCTCATGGGGGTTTGATCAGAAGTGCATAAAGTAATGCACAATAGATATAAAGTGATATCAGAATGAATATTTAAAAGACCTACAGGATAAGTGATGTACTTAGTTGTAGTGGTCACTAAATGATAAGTGCCAGATTGATGGTCCCTATTAGGGAGTCTAAACTTGAATACCTGAATAGAGAGAACCAACAAGTGCTATTGGTCTTCAAGAGCTTAGTTTCTGGTTATGATTGACTTACATATGATGAATGAAAGCCAAGATGTCAAAAATAGAATTCCTAGAGCTTGAATGTGAGTAAGAATGAATTTTATTAATTTTTGTTGACCTAAACTTTAGGTTAGAGTTTGGCTTATATTATCAACGTCGATGATCCCACTGACATTGATCATGGGTTGAATAATGTTAGTGGCCATAGAATAAGTAAAACTTACTATTTTTGGCATTTTTTCTATTTTTGCTCATGCCAAGTGTGACACCTATTGTTCTCAAAATTTGTCACTCATTTTTGGGACAATGTATGAACTATTTTGGTCCTGTAGGCCAAAATTATCTCTTTCCTTCTCAAAAATTGTTTTGAGCATTCAAATTATTCATTATTCAAAATTTTTTATTTAAGGGACTAACAAGTTCAATAGGTTTAATGGCTTCAACAGGCGAATTCTCACAAAGGAACAAGTTCCCAACACTTAGGCAATTTCAAGATGGGTTCAATGCCTCAGTTCAACCAAAAATATTCATCGGCAAGCTTCAAAAAAAGGATTGAACCATTGAACCATTGAACCCTGCTTCCCAAAGGTTCAAAGGTTCAACGAGTTCAAAGGTTTAACGATGTCAGCAAGCTTAAAGAGTTAAGCATTTCGGCAAAAGTTCAAAGTTCAACCGCTTTGGCAAGTTTAATGGCTTCGAAAGACTTAGAAGGAAAGAAGAAAGATTGAACCCATTAAACCGTTGAACATTGAACCAAAATGGTTCAAAAGTTCAAGGTTCAATTATTTCAATCGAAGTTCAAAGTTGTTGGTTCAAACGGTCAGTTAAATGAGGGGAACATAGTATTGAACCATTGAACTGTTGAACCATTGATTGGTTCAATTGGTTGGTTCAAAGGGGTCCCCCCAAAGCCAAAAGGAAAAGTGCCCTTGCAGAGGGAATTGAACAAAAGACAGGTGCCCTTGCAGAGGGCAGGGGACATTTGCTCAAAGATCAAAGAGAAGGCTGAAAGGTTAAGGAATTCCTTTGGACTTTTTGTCTAAAGAAATTACCAAGTAAAGGAACCGAAAGAATTCCTTCAAAAATATTTTCTGTGGAAGAATTTCATAAAGGCAAATCATTTGGACAAATTGTCTGAAGGAATTCCTTCAGACATTTTACTTGAAGAAATGATCAAAGGCCAAGTGGAAAAGTGGCTAAGGCAAGGGAAGATTTCCTTCGGACAAAATGTCTGAAGGAATTCCTTCAGACATTTTTTTTGAAGGATTTGAAGGAAAAGGTTGCCCAAAGAATCCTGAAGGGTAGGTACCCTTGCGAGGGGCTCTCGTCACCCAAAAAATGTACCTTTATCAAAGACCTGAAGGGACACCTTCCCTTTGGGGTGTTCCAAAGACACTAAGCTGAAGGAATTTCAAGGCTTCAAAAGACTTAGCCAAAACAAAAGATTCTGAGAAAGAGATTGAACTGTTGAACCTTGAACCAAAATGGTTCAAAGGTTCAAAGAAAGCTCCAAGAAAAGGAAGGAAGCGGAATATTCTAGAGACTAGTTTAAGAAGATGGTTCAACCAAAGAGCAAGAAAATGATGGAACCAAAGAATTGATAAAGACCACCTGAACTGTTAAACTATTGTACCAATGAACTTTCAAAGGTTCAAAGGTTCATGGTTCAATATGGTTCAAATAACCAGCAACCATTGATGTCCCACAGATGTCAAATTTAAGGTAATAGAATATCTATTAATTTTCAAATATAGCACGAAACTTAAAAGATGAACCAAGCGACCAGCTAAAAAAGATATCCTGAGAGATCTAATTGCAATAAGAAAGAAAAGACTACAGGAGATATTGAAATATCTACGAGAGAGTTATTTTTAGTAGGTGAAACAGTTCACCAAGTAGTCATCTGAGCACACCAAATCAAGGATGCAACTTATTTTTCTTCCATGAAGTAAAGGCAAAGTGGATAGCTGCACAAATAAGAAGGAAAGGACTAGGCAGCCTATACTTTGGAGGAGACATATGAGATGAATTAGTACACCACAGTTAAGGCTGATGCACTATTCCAAGCATGGCCCCTTGACATAACTAAAAATGCATTTAAGGCATTAAATGCAGCATGGACCATTCCATGGAAAAAAGTGCCAATCCTTTCTTGGCTGCTATAGATTGCAATCTCTTGTTTTATGCAAAGGAAATCTTTTCAATTATAGAAGCAAAACTCTGCCAAAATTGAAAGATGATTACTGAGAATTTGAGCTCAGGTAGTTAATCATATTTCTTTGTTTTCAATGAGAAAGCGAGTTACTTTCAGACTTTGTGCTGTTATAGCTTGGGTCATTTTAGGAGATTATTCTTATGTCTATTTCTTGAATGCATTCTTGTCCATTTTATTAAAATAAGTAGAACTAGTGGAAGTAATCAGGAAGGTGTCCTAAAGCCAACTATGGAGAGACTTTGTGTTGCCACAATTGCCTTTAGTGTGTTTGTCTATTTTCTATTTCTATGTAAAGGGTCTTGGGATGACTTTGTGCCCCCATTGTCTTTTGTATTTCACTCTTTGGTAGTTGAGGGGGAGACTTTGTGCTACACCTCATTCTGCTAGTTACTGCACCCCTGTTCTAGTTACTTTTACTACCCAAGAAGGAATCTGGCTGTTGACTGAGTATTACTTTTGAAAAAAGAGAAGTACTTCTAGCAATCACCTAGGGTTTCTCTTTTGTTTATGAACATCATCTCTAAAAAAAGAGATATGGATGGTGTTGTCCTATCCCTAAGTGTTATTTTCTACTTATATATATAGTATATAGTACCTCATAGTTATAGGGAACCTCCCCTTGATGAGAGGAGAGATTTGTCCCCTTCTGATATGGTAAACTTGCACATTTGGCTGACCAATCTCCTTATGCTATGGTTGAAATCACCTATTTTGCCCATCAGTTAGTTGGTGACAAAATATTCACCTAACAGTTTTTGGCGACTTTGCTGGGGAAGAATGTGCAGTTTGAAGCCTCAAGCTTCAAGCTAAAGCAGGGCCAGTTCTTTTCCATTTTTATTCTACAATCTGGCAACTCTATGCTATACTAGAAACCAGAGAGCCCAAGGAGTTGTTGACCCTATTTTTTGAGTTGGTGTAGTAGGGAAATTTTGATTTGTTCCCAACTTCAAGTTCAATGATCCAGGAGTGTTCCTCCTACCCATACTAGGTCCCCAACACAAGGTAGAGCTTCTTTTTCTACTATCAATAGAGCTTCGCCTATACATACTCCATCTAGATTTGTTATCCCCCTTTTCCATAATCAAATCATGGTGGTTCAAGGCCCCTAGGGTAACTCTTTCAGCCCACTCAATTTAACCCCACCTCTACATGAACTTCCACGCAGTTTAAGGAAGAATTTCTCCAAATTCTTTGGTGATGGGAGAGTTCATCCTGATGAATATATTGCTACCTTCAGCATAGCTTATGGTGTGATAGGCATGGAGTATGATGACATAACAGTTAAGATGTTTGTGGAAACATTGTAAGGTGCTGCTACAGACTGGTTCTACCATCTATAAGCCCAAAATATGACCAATTTGGACACTGTTAAAGCTAAATTTGAATCCAGGTTCAATCCTATAGAAGATGCACATGCCTTGTTGGCCCAGCTCACATAGATGAAGAAGGAACCTCATGAACCTATGAGGGACTTCACTTACAAGTTTGACATGCTGAGGAACTGAATTCCTACAATTACTCAACCAACACCTAAGAACCTTAAATGCTTCTTCATCAACTCACAGCTGCTTGATGTGAGTTTTCTTCTGAGATAGGCTGGCCACATAGACCTTGCTGCTACTCAAGATTTGGCTATTGAGGTAGAAGATGACCTTATCTTGGTAGGAAAGATAAGGAGAGATCTTAATAGAGGTAAATCCTCTTCATCTTCTAAATACTTACCTATCATCACCACTGATCTAATGGTGTAGAAGTTGGCAAATGAGTTGCTAGCTCTTAGAAAGCAAATGGCACAAGGGATGTCATCTACTCCTTCATACAGAGATATACCAAGGAGGACATTCCCTAATCAATCATACCAAGGCCATGCTACCAAGAATCAAGGGCAAACAAATCATCTTCCTCCCCCACAGGGGAACCTTGCCATTGAAGCACCTCCAACCAATTCAACAGTCTGATATCTTGAAGCAGAATTAGATTTCTCCTTCCAACTTGAGTCGAACCCAGAAGATGATGCTAATCTCTTCATAGGGGAAGAAAAAGAATTAGCTGGTGACTCCAACATTAGTTTCCTAAATTACCAAGATGAACCCAAAAGTGAAGATATAGTAGATGAGGGATCATATGCTATGTTCACCCAGTCTAAGAATCAATTAGCCCAACAAGCTGATAAATAAAAAATAGAGTGACTTCAACCAACAATTTCAATTGCTAAGCAGGTAACCACTCTACCTTTTGAGCCAAAGGACCCAGTGATTGTAAGAAAGGTAAGTACATCAAACATCCCTACACCTTCTACTTCAAATCACAGACTAGTCCTCCCCCTCCCAAAAACGTAAAGGATGAACTCCCATCCTCTGTACCTAGTTCATTTCAAACATTTAACATAATTAACCATATAAAGAAAACCAAAATTCAAATGTCTAAATTTGAATTCCTGCAATCCAACCCTGAGTAGTTAGATAAGTTGGTTCAATGTGTAAAGAACCAAGCTATCCTTGTAGGACAAACAATTCTAAAGGTAACTCATGATCCCCCCAAGAACACATCCACCAAGAATAACCTTATCATTACTCCTCCTGCTGCTCCTGGGAGGACTGAACCATTTTATGTCTCTCTACTGATAAATGGACACCAATTGAATAATTGCATCATAGATTCTAGTGCATCTGACAATGTCATGCCTACCAAAGTGGTGGAATCCCTTGGTCTCACACTGACCAAGACATTTGGGAGATGTTTCTCCATGGAGAACAAACAAGTGCCACTACTAGAACAAATCAAGGATGTTTAATTTGCATTTGCAACATTCCCAGACAAGAGAATCAAGATGATTGTCCTGGTGGCCGACGTCCCAACATCATATGACATCCTTTTTAGGCAAAATTTCTTCAAGGATGTTGGTGGAGAATTAAGCATGGACTTAGCTGAGGTGAGGATCCTAGTCAAAGGCATTATGCAGAGATTGCTCCCTAAGAAGGAAGCAAAATACGTGGTCACTCAAACATCAGCGTCTGAAGCTCAAATTCTATTTGAGTCTTCAGGGATGGGTAATTACATTTTATCCATGGAGGAATTCTATGAGAAATTTGATGAAATTACTGAATGTCTCAACCTAAAAATTGGTTTAGATTGAACAACAGAAGGATTGGTGGGGTACAGTGCAAGTGTAGAAGAATCTCTCCCTCCAAACGAAGAAGAATATAAGGAAAAATTAGTGTCTAATGAGGTATGGATTTTAGAATTTGATGGTAGCTGCTCCTCTACCAGTTCAGGAGATGAGATTGTGTTGATATCTCCTCAAGAAGATATTTTTCCTTCTTCATACAAGTTTTAGTTTAGCAACACCAACAACACAGCTGAGTACAAATCTCTATTGCTTGGATTGAAGGCTGCTCGAGACAAAGGCATCAAACTCCTTCATGCCAAAAGAGATGCTGAATTGGTGGTTTGTTAGGTAAGAAACCTTTATCAAACCAAAAATTAGAGATTGTGCCACTACCATAATCTAGTCTAGGATCAAATTGAAAGCTTTGATGCTTTCAGCATCTCTACCATACCCAGGGAATTCAATAACCAAGCTGATGCACTGGCTATTTAAATAGCTCTCTTGGTTCCTCACCCTGATTTTAAGGGAGACAGGTACATTATTGAACTAGTCTTTTGACCAAGTGTGCTTGACAATGCAAATTATTGGCAAGTGTTCAATGGTGACAACCAAATCATTGCCTTCTTGGAGCAAAAAGATAGCTTTAAAGAGCTTCATTTTGAAGGCAGTGAGCCTCACAAACTTAAACTAGCCCCTGAATCAAGTGCAGACATAGGTGAAGAATTTCTGCAACTTAAAGGAAAGAAAATCCCAAAAGGCCTAGTTTTTTTTGAGAAGTTGTTTGACAAACATGACAAGTTCATCAAACAGTAGCAAATAGATTCAAGCTCTTCCCAAGAGTTTGATCAAATAAATCTAGGTACCAAAGAAAATCCCAAGATAGTGAACATTGGGAAATGTTGCACTCAGGAAGAGAAGTTCAAGCTCACTGTTCTGCTTCACCAGTATATAGATGTTTTGGCATACTCCTATGACCATCTGAGGTCTCTCAGGCCTGAAGAAATTTGCCATGAGATTCCTCTCAAGAGTGATTTGGTACCTCACAAGAAAAAATCTAGGCACTATAATCTAAATATATTAGGTACTATTATGTCTAAAATACAAAAAATGTTGAATGCTAGGATAATTTTTCCAATCCATCATTAGACATGGATTTCCAACATAGTACCTATGAAGAAGAAGAATAGCAAAATTTGCCTCTATGTGGACTTAAAAATTTAAATTAGTCATCCTTAAAGGATAACTATCCTCTGCCCATCATGGATCAAGTCCTTCAGACAGTGACTAGTTCAGAAATGTTATCAATGCTAGACGGCTTCTCAGGATATAATCAAGTTGAAGTTGTTGAAGCAGACTAGCATAAGACTACCTTCACCACACCTTAGGGAACCTTTACATATCGAAGAATACCATTTGTCCTGATAAATGCTGGTGCCACTTTATAGAGAGTAATGGACCTTACTTTTAAAGATGAAATGGCTAAGTTCATTGTGGTATACTTTGATGACTTGACCATCTTTTCTAAGCATTGTCTTGATCATGTGCACCATTTGCAACAAGTGATAGAATGCTACCACTAGAATGGCATTTATCTTAATACCAAGAAGTATATTTTTGGAGTAATGGATGGGAAACTTCTCAGACACATTGTATACTGAGAAGGCTTAAAGATTAACTCAGAAAGAGTCAAATCCATCCAAGAACTTACCTTGCCCACAAGTAAGACTGCAGTTCACTCTTTCTTCGAAAAGGTGATTTTTTAATGAAGGTTCATCCCTGAGTTCACTGAGAATACTTGCCATATTGTAAACATGATGAAGGGAAAGACCACTTTTAGTTGGATTGAAGAAGGCAAATTGGCATTCTAAGACATTAATACAATTATTGCCCACGCCCTAATTCTGGTTTGTCCAGATTATACCAAGGATATTACCATGTACAATATGCTTCTGAGCACATGCTTTCAGCAATTTTGGTTCAACAGAACCAATAATGTGTATAATATCTCATATCCTTCATGATCTATCCTCTCAAAGCTCATGAACTAAAATATTCAAACATGGAGAAGCATGCTTATGCAGTGGTAAAGGTAGTAAAGCACTTCTATTTTTACATACTGAATTCACAAGTTACTGCCCTGGTTCTTGATACCACAATTAAATCCATATTAACTCAGCAGGAGTTTGGAGCCAAAATGGGCAATTGGATTGCTAAAATCTAGGAGTTTGATCTAGCCATCAAACCAATGAAGCTGGTGTGGGGAAGGGGCCTATGCCAATTGATTGTTGACAATAGACTAGAAGAAACAAATCATGGAGAAGAAAAAATTGAAGACATGCCAATAGTCCTATTTGTCTCCACCATGAATGAGTGGTATTCAAGTATTGCTCATTTCCTTACTTATGGTGAGTGTCCTGCTCACCTGTCTCATAAATAAAGGAGGACTGTCAAGTTAAAAGCTGCTAATTTTATCTTGTGGGACAATGGCCTTTATAAGAGAAACCTTGATGGAGTGTTCCTTCACTGCGTGGATAAAGAGCAGTAGAACCAACTTTTGAAGTCCTTCCATAATCTAGCCTGTGGAGGACTTTTTTTGCTCCTGTAATAGCCCATAAGATTTTGTGAGCCAGGTATTACTGGCCTACTCTATTTCAAGATGCATATAAATGGGTATGAAGATGTGAACTATGCCAACAATTCATTGGAAGACCCAAATTAGCTGCTTTGCCTATTAAGCCAATAGTGATAGAAGAGCCATTTCAGCAATAGAGAATCAATTTAATTAGTGTTATAAACCCATCTTCAAGTGCTAGACATGATTATGTCCTCACAGCCATAGATTACTTCACCAAGTGGGTAGAAGCTATTCCAACTAAGCATGCTACTTTTGAAGTAGTGTGTGATTTTCTCAAAGAGAACATCATTTCCAGGTTTGGGGTCCCAACCAAGACTATCACAGATAACATAGCTTGTTTCTCTTTCTAGGAGATTACACAGTTCTATTTTTACTATGGGATTACCCTCTCTCACTCTTCTGATTATTTTCCACAAGGGAATAGCCAAGTTAAATCAAGCAACAAGAACCTAGTGACTATCATCAAGAAGCTGGTATATGACAACCAACGAACATGGCATAAAGCATTGGTTGATGCTTTATGGGTAGACAAAATTTCACCTAAGAGGGAAATTGGTATGTCACCTTTGAAAATTTTTTATGGTCTCAATGCTGAGATACCAATCACCCTAGAATTGCCAGCATTGAAATTGGCTAAGGCAGTCAAAGATCAGACATATGAAAGATCCATCAATAAGAGGATCATGTGCTTGACTTGAGCTGGATGAGTAGTGAAACATGGTGGTGGACCAAATTGCTGTGCATCAAAGTTTAGTGAATAAGCTCTTCGACCAAAAAGCAAAAAACTATGATTTCCAGATTGAAGATCAAGTCCTATTGTGGGACAAGAGAAGAGAACCAAAGGGAATGCATGGGAAATTTGACTCCCTTTGGAGGGGCCCTTTTACTATCCATCAGCTCAATGGTGAAAATAGTTTCCTATTGAAGTATCAAGATGGCACACCCTTTTCTCCACCACACAATGTGTAGCATTTGAAGCACTTCAATTCTTGAAGTATCAGATAAGATCATCTGTACATATGTATATTTGTATAGTATTTAGTTCTATTTTGTGCTTTTCATTTTCATTTTTGGCACCTTTATTTTTTGGGTAGCATAAATCTGTGGCCCAATGGCATAATTAAAGGCACTGGAGATTTTGGTTTCTACTCCCCTCAGTTGTTCCAAGTTTTCAACTGAAGGAAGTTCCCCAACTGGAGCCAACTATTGTTCCCAAAATTTGTCACTCATTTTTGGGGCAACATATGAACTATTTTGGTCTTGTAGGCCAAAATTATCTCTTCCCTTCTCAAAAATTATTCTAATCATTCAAATTATTAATTATTCAAGCTTTTTCAGTTAAGGGACTAGCAGGTTCAACAGGTTCAACAGCTTCAATGGGTGAATTCTCACAAAGGAACAAGTTCTCAACACTTAGGCAATTTCAAGATGGGTTCAATGCCTCGGTTCAACTAAAAATGTTCATTGAAAAGCTTTAAACAAAGGATTGAACCATTGAACCATTAAACCCCACTTCCCAAAGGTTTAAAGGTTCAATGGGTTCAATGATGTCGGCAACCTTAAAGAGTTAAGTGCTTCGGCAAAAGTTCAAAGTTCAACCACTTCGGCAAGTTCAATGGCTTCGAAAGACTTAGAAGGAAAGGAGAAAGATTGAACCCATTGAACCATTGAACCTTGAACCAAAATGGTTCAAAGGTTCAAGGTTCAATGAGTTCAATCGAAGTTCAAAGTTGTTGGTTTAAATGGTTAATTAAATGAGGGGAACATAGTATTGAACTGTTGAACCGTTGAATTATTGATTGGTTCAATCGGTCGTTTCAATCAATCAGTTCAAAGGGGTCCCCCCAAAGCTGAAAGGGCAAGTGCCCTTGTAGAAGGTAGTGAACAAAAGGTAGGTGCCCTTGCAGAGGGTAGGGGACATTTGCTCAAAGATTAAAGAGAAGGCCGAAAGGGTAAGGAATTCCTTTAGACTTTTTGTCTGAAGAAATTACCAAGTAAAGGAACTGAAAGAATTCCTTTGAAAAGATTTTCCATGTAGGAATTTCACAAAGGTAAATCCTTTAGATAAATTTTCTAAAGGAATTCCTTCAGACATTTTGCCCAAAGGAATGATCAAAAGCCTAGAGGAAAAGTGGCTAAGGCAAGGGAAGATTTCCTTCAGACAAAATGTCTGAAGGAATTCCTTCAAACATTTTATCTGAAGGATTTAAAGGAAAAGGCCACCTGAAGAATCTTGAGGGGTAGGTACCCTTGTGGGGGGCTCTCAACACCCAGAAAATAGACCTTTCTCAAAGACCCAAAGGGACACCTTCCCTTCAGGGTGTTCCAAAGACACTAAGCTGAAGAAATTTCAAGGCTTCAAAAGACTTAGCCAAAACAAAAGATTCTAAGAAAGAAATTGAACCGTTGAACCTTGAACCAAAATGGTTCAAAGGTTCAAAGAAAGCTCCAAGCAAAGGAAGGAAGTGGAAGATTCTAGAGACCAGTTCAAAAAGATGGTTCAACCAAAGAGCAAAAAAGCAATTGAACCAAGGAAGCGATTGAACCAAGGAACCGATAAAGACTACCTGAATCATT
Organism: Torreya grandis; assembly: GCA_037957365.1. NCBI lineage: Eukaryota > Viridiplantae > Streptophyta > Pinopsida > Cupressales > Taxaceae > Torreya > Torreya grandis. The sequence goes on from JARHVA010001062.1 coordinate 2,916,211, forward strand.
AAATTATTGAACCAATGAAATTTCAAAGGTTTAAAGGTTCATGGTTCAATATGGTTTAAACAACCAGTAACCATTGATGTCCTCGTGGATGTGAAATTTAAGGTAATGGAATATTTGTTAATTTTCAAATATAGCATGAAACTTAAAGGACGAACCAAGCGACCAACTGAAAAAGATAGCCCGAGAGCTCCAATTGAAATAGGAAAGAAGAGAAGGCTACAGGAGATATTGAAATATCTATGAGAGAGTTATTTTTAGTAGGTGAAATAGTTCACCAAGTAGTCATCTGAGCACACCAAATCAAGGATGCAACCTATTTTTCTTCCATGAAGTAAAGGCAAAGTGGACAGCTGCACAAATAAGAAGGAAAGGACCAGGTGGCCTATACTTTAGAGGAGACATATGAGATGAATTGGCTCGCCACAGTTAAGGCTGATGCACTATTCCAAGCATGGCCCCTTGACAGAACTAAAAATGCATTCAAGGTATTAAATGTAGCATGGGCCATTCCATGGAAAAAAGTGCCAAGCCTTTCTTGGATACTATAGATTGTAATCTCTTGTTTTACGCAAAGGAGATCTTTTCAATTATAGAAGCAAAACTCTACCAAAATTGAAAGGTGATTATTGAGACTTTGAGCTCAGGTTGTTAATCATATTTCTTTATTTTTGAATGAGAAAACAAGTTACTTTTAGACTTTGTGCTGTTATAGCTTGGGCCATTTTAGGAGATTGTTCTTGCCCCTTGATAGAATTGAAAATGCATCAAGGCATTGAATGCAGCATGGGCCGTTCCATGGAAAAAAGTGCGAAGCCTTTCTTGGCTATTATAGATTGTAATCTCTTGTTTTATGCAAAGGAGATCTTTTCAATTATAGAAGAAAAACTCTACCAAAATTGAAAGGCGATTACCAAGACTTTGAGCTCAGGTTGTTAATCATATTTCTTTGTTTTGAATGAGAAAACAAGTTACTTTTAGACTTTGTGCTGTTATAGCTTGGGCCATTTTAGGAGATTGTTCTTATGTCTATTTCCTGAATGCATTCTTGTCCATTTTATTGAAATAAACAGAACTAGTGGAAGTAATCAGGAAGGTGTCCTGAAGCCAACTGTGGAGAGACTTTGTGCTACCACAATTACCTTTAGTGTGTTTGTCTATTTTCTATTTCTATGTAAAGGGTCTTGGGATGACTTTGTGCCCCCATTATCCTTTGTATTCACTCTTTGGAAATTGAGGTGGAGACTTTGTGCTACACCTCATTCTGCTGGTTACTGCGCCCCTGTTCTAGTTACTTTTACTACCCAAGAAGGAATCTGGCTGTTGACTGAGTATTACTTCTGAAAAAAGAGAAGTACTTCTAGCAATCACCCAAGGTTTCTCCTTTGTCTGTGAACATCATCTCTAAAAAAAAGAGAGATGGATGGTGTTGTCCTACCCCTGAGTGTTATTTTCTGCTTATATATATAGTGTATAGTACCTCATAGTTATAGGGAACCTCCCCTTGATGAGAGGAAAGATTTGTTCCCTTTTGATGTGGTAAACCTACACATTTGGCCAACCAATCTCCTTATGTTGTGGTTGAAATCACCTATTTTTCCCATCAGTTATCTAGTGACAAAATATTCACCCAAAAACACCTTTTATAAAATGGTAAAAATAAGAGGTTAAGAAGAAGGTAATTGATTAGGAAATTAGTTTGGAAGTGGGAATAAGTCTTGGGTAGTTAGGATGAGGGGACTAGGTGTTGAGGTGACTCATTAGGTGGGAATTAGTCATAGGGTGAGGTGGTCAGGTAAGGTGTCAAAGGGGGTTTTTAATTAACTTAATTAAGTATTTTAAATTAATAAAATGTGTGAGGGGTAAAAGCATGGGTTAGGGAGATTAATTGTTATTATTAAAATAGGCTTAAGGAGGGTTTCAACATAGGGAGTTATGCACATGTGTATGACATAATTTTGGTGTCTACATTTTCCCCTTTTTGTCTTGTAATTTTTACTGACATATTGTAAGACAATTATAAGAGTTAGATGCTCTAAGTATTGGATGAGGTATCCCCCCTCAAAATGGGAATCGACAGAGGGGAAACCAGAATCAGGTAACGATTTGAGAAAAAGGTAATTGGATGAATGGTGGATAATTTAGTATCACTTTGTATACATATACTATAATTATATATAGTTGAAAAAGTTAAGAACATGCAAATTTAAAGAGTACTCTGATAGAAGTAACCAAAGCATAACTTGTAGGTGATAGTTGATAGGTCAAAACAATCAAAGTTGTAGCTCTAATGGTTAATGTGTCCTAGGTATTTGAGGTAGGAAGTGCCCCTAAGAAACAAAAAAGGGGTGAAGGTGATAGGATGAGCTTGGTTTCCATCCACAATACCTAATATACATGCATGTGCACAATATCCAACTATAGCGAAATAACATAAATGATTAAGATAAACAATGCAAGGTTGGTGTAAAAGGGTCAATGAGTGAGGAGATATTTGTGATCTCCAAGAAAAGTCATCATGGGTGAAGAAGTAAGTGATATTTAATGTAATTTTTCATAGTTGGGGAGATATATGTGATCTCTAGTTGCCCTAGTGTATGGGTAAAGTCTGAAAAGTTAGGGGTTGCTTTATTGGAGAAAACTTTATTGGAATGGTGTCGACATTGGTAACATTACCGATATCAATAATATAAAGTGCCGACATCGGTAAACTAGGGAAATATTGCTGATGTTGGTATGCATAAGCATCAATGTTGATAGGTTAAGTAAATAATTCTGACGTCAGTGGTTGACCAAACCTGACAAAAGGGGTTTTAGCAGTTGACCAAACTCATTTACAACTTGGTGTTTAGAGATAAAAAATAGAGCTTGAGAGCGACCAAAATGGCAAAGCAAGGAGGGGACCCAACAGGGGTGCAAAACCATAGGAGCTAGTTGTGCCAACTAGGAGGAGATAGAGAGACAAGGTAAGAGTCTCTGCTAGTTGGTTTGAAAGTTGATTTGGGTATTTGTAGTTTTTAGGTTAATTTAGAGGTGAGGGTGTAGAAAACATTAGTAGATGGGTAGAAAAATAGGGTAGGTTAGTTTTAGGACAAGTTGGATGGTTTTGTGAGTAGGTTTTTAGGTGAAATTAGAAAATTTGGGTTTGGGTCATTTATCCTTAGGGTTGAACCAATCACCAACATTGGCAAGGTCCACTGATGTCAGCTAATATGGCATCAAGGTCGACAAGTGCCTACTGACATCAACTACTACTAAGGCCTATAAATCACTAATGTCAGCATTAATGCCAACATTGGTGATTGTAAAAAAGTAGCAAAATAAGAGAAAGGGTGAGTGTGGATCCCCAATGGAAGTAGCCAACTAGCTTAATGGCTGAGCTAGCCTTAGAAGACCTTGTGTTGATTGAGGGCTCCCTACATAGCCCAGTTTAGGGCCTCAAGCTAATGTAGTTCTCCTAGAGCTTAGGAAAAATATCTAAAAAGGTGTGATATGGGAAAAGGTAAGTTGAGATAGGTTGAGAGGTCTAGGGCTTAAAATATAGGTCATAGTGTCAAGAGTCAGGGATATAGGCTGTGAGGTCTAGAGTTTTGATAGGCAGGTATGCATTGGGTAGAGAGAGAGAGGTAGTGAATCCTAGGGTAGTTAGTGAGGTGGGTATATGGCTGAGATAACCTCAAAAGACCTCGTGTCAACTAAGTGCTACCTACATATCCTAGTTTGTGGCCTTAGACCAATGTAGTTCTCCTAAAGAGAAGGGAAAAAGGTGGTGATAGAGTATATTAAAAGGTATGTGACTTGAGTTGTTTGTGTGTATGGATGTAGACAAGGATGGAGCTAACATTATGAGATCATCTACTAAGGTTATTGACATTTATAAGGAGAGATGCTACTCTAGATGAGTGGGAGCATATGATGGCCATGGGGTTAGAAGGAGTGTAATGGTACTATCGAGTCACTTAGGATGTGTCCCTAATGATAGCATTGATTAAGAGGTGGGATCACACCAATAACACCTTCCATCTACCATCCAAAGAGTTGATAGTGACTCAGAGGGATATTTATAGGATTTTATGGCTACCACTCCAGGGTGAGGAGCTCTTCACATGTTCAAGAGAGGAGCATGATATACACATGGTTGCATTATATAGAGAGCATGTTAGTGAGGTGACTTACCATTCTATGAGTTTTGTATATGAGCCACTCTATATGGCTGATGAGGAAAAATATCATCTGAGCATCTTGATATGATCAAGATCACAATGTATGCATTACCAAATGAAGATAGTGGTAGATTTATGATTGCATTGATAGGTGTGCTTGTATAGATGGTTGAGAAGTGGACCATTTTTGCTTGGGGCCCAATATTTTTAGTGTAGTTATATAGAGAGCTATAGGGTTTGAGGCTACAATAATGATATAGTTTGTGTGTCAGCCATCTATTACACTATTGGGCATATGAGTATATCATGGTGACATGCCCATTAGGGTTACCTACCATGATCCTAGCTAGCTTCAGGATTGGGTTTAGATGGTGGAGAGAGGGTATGGCATAGACCCAAGTGGATGGCATGGTGTGAGACATTACCTATTAAAGGAAAATTATTGAGGGCTTAATACCTATAGATATTTTATGGAGATCATATCTAACATACCCAGTTTTTAAAGGATAGGCACAATAGCTCGTGGTTTTGTAAAGCTCACTATGGGTCAGGGGTAGATGAGTTGCTGAGTTAGAGATGGTACCCATGGAACATGTTAGGAGGTAGTTTGGTCTACTATAGGATATTCCACCTACCTTCCCTTGATACAAGAGGGATAACATAGAGGCACCCCTACCATTGCCCTAGCTGACAGATGGGCTAGCTACTAGTAGGGCTAGGTGTTGGAGACCCAGGGTACACAGTGGCCCATACATCTTGGTGGGTAGGGTTACATCTGATGGTGGAGGTCAAGAGGCCATCACTAGATTTACAAGGGTTTGTGTGAGAGAGGGATGCAATGGTACAAGCTTGAGATGTAGTAATGTAGGCTCAAGAGATAGCCCAAGCATAGGTTTTAGACTTACAGGGGTAGGTGGTGATGTTTTAAGGTCAGATTGGGGCTCTACAGGGCCAAGTTGTAGCACTACAAGGTTAGGTTATTGTTTTATAGGGTCAAGTGACTATAGTGACAATAAAGGGAGATAGTCTGAGAGCAATAGGATAGGCTACTCCTCCTCCTCCACCACCACAGGGACCAATATAGGATAGGACATCATTAGGTACTATGGGACATCCATAAACTATATCTATGATGAGATATTTGATCACCCTGGATGAGATTTCCTACTATGAGAAGGTGATTAGAGAATTCTCATTGATTTAGAGATATTTAGAGTTTAGAGAGTAGGAGAGGTCGATGTCATGTGCCATGGATTATAGTTCACACAGATGTAGATGGGTAGAGAGTGGTGATGACATGACTTCATCATGATCAAACAAAGAGCCTTGAGGACCCTGAGTGTAAGAGTTTACAAGTTTTGATGATATATGTTATATGTATATTGGCCTATGAGTTGAAGATGTGAGATGTATATTTTGAGAGATATATATGATTTTATGATGATGATTATTTTGATCTCTCTCTCTCTCTCTCTCTCTCTCTCTCACACACACACACACACACACACACACACACACACACACACACACACAAACACACACACACACACACACACACACATGAGATGTTCATTTATTGCTATGTTGAGATGTGTTTATTATGATTATGATGATGATATGGAAGATGATTATTTTATGCTATGTTAATTTGATGTTAATGATGATCATGTTAGTTGAGTTTGACTAACCTTTCCCATATATGTGATGGAATATGCATAGTTGGTTGGTTAGTTTTATCTTAGCATTTTTCCATATTTTATGATGGTGTATGATTAATGAATAAATTGGTTATATTAGTTTATTTCAACATTTTTTCATATTTGTGATGGTGTATGCATAAAATAAATTGAGTAGGCTTTGTTAATGTTGGTATGACATTGTTTTTTCATCTCAAATAAGGAGATTGACATGTGATGTGGATGGAAAAATAAAGAGGCAAAATGCTAGTGCTTTGGCAAAGACCATAATCATAACATAAATAGGCTCAATAAGATGATCCTCTTTCATGCCTTATATCTTCAAACCATTATGTTTGTTAGAGAAGCGTCATGTTTATCTTATGTTAAGTGAACTTCACAGTCCCTTGAAAGAGTATGAGGGGAAAAAATGGTAAAGTGAGGGAAAATGTTTGGGTCACATAACCTATAAAGTAGAGATGATATGCCCCTTTTGTGGGTGACCCGAGAGCTAATATAGGCAAGTCCATGACTTAAATTTTTTTTTATGTAAGCTAATCAATGTGGGAAGCTTACACTAGGATTTTGTATGGGTTAAGGTTGTCTAAAGCTATGAGAAGCCTTTTTCATTTGTTTTTTCCTTTGATAAAAAATCTTGGCTTAGCCATCCTTCAAGGGAGTGGTCTAAGCATTTGTTTTTAATTTTAAATAGCTGTCCTTCAAGGGAGTAGTCTATTGATAGTAGCAAAGGGAAGTTACGTAGCTATCCTTCAAGGGAGCAGTCTACATTGAGAAGTATGACTTGATACTTTATAAATTTTTCAAATATTCCATTGTTTTCACTTTTAGTCATGGACAAGACTATAGAGGCTTAGGAGTTTTCCACTATGAGGGAAAAACCATACCACTGTGTAAGTTAATTAAGTGTATAGGAGTAAGGGTGAAGAGGAAGGGAAATGAATGTAATAGGGATGCTCAAGGGATGATCTTAATTTAAGCATGAGGTAAAGAAACACTTGTTTAATAAAAGAACGGTCATAGGTGTAAGGCATTTAAAGGCTCAGGTTCTAGCCTTCCTTTAAGAGAAGACAAGCGATAAGTTCCTGAGTCATACTTGTGAGTTATGATATAAGGTCCAAGCCAATTAGGATCAAACTTACCCCGTTTACTTTTCTCCATGCTTGTCACATGTTGATTTTATTTTAATATGAGATCTCCTAGATTGAAATCCTGCTCTGTGAGGTTTTTTTTATAAGTGCGTTTGATATGCTCTTAATATATTTAGAGGTGGTTGAGGGCTATGAGATGACGTTCATCAAGCAATTCAAGTTGAACTAAATGTTATTGATGAAAGCCATCATTAGTATGTCTTGTAAATAAATGTGAAGAGAAGGAATCTGGACCTCAAGAGGCAAAACAACCTCCATCCCATATACCAATGAAAAATATGTAGCACCCATAGGAGTTTGAATGCTAGTGTGGTAAGCCCATAAAGTAAAAAGATTGTGTGTGTACCAATCCTTGCCCATATCGTTGACTACCCTCATTAGAATTTTGGTCAATGTTTTGTTAGAATATTCTAGCTATTTATTAGCTTGTGGATAGTATGGTGATGAGAAGCTTAATTTGATTCCAAATGTATCACAAAGATTTTGAATAGTCTTGTTTTTGAAAGATTTGCCATTATCTGTTATAATCTTATGAGGGACACCAAAATGATAGATGATGTGATGGTTGATAAAGTCAAAAAATTATTAGCTTTAGTGGAGATGAGAGGGATGGCCTCAACCCACTTGGTGAAGTATTTACTGGCACTAATGATAGAATGATGATAGAGGGATGAATGAGGGTTAATCTCTCTGATTAGATCTAAGCCCCATTGGGAGAAGGTCCAAAAGTCTTTGGTAACTTGTAATGCATGACTAGGAATGTGAAGGAGGTTAGTGTGTTGTTGACACTTGACATAACACAGAACATAATCAGCATAGTCTTGATGAAGTATGGGACAATAATAGCCAAGTCAAAGGATACGCTTGGTAACTATGTGACCATTGAAATGCCCACCAAAAATCCCATAATGGACTTATTTAATAGTGAAAGGGTCTCAATACTAGTGAGACATCTAAGGAGAAGACCATCAAAACCTTGCTTGTAGAGAATTCCCCCTAGTATGGTGTAATGAGTGACACATTTTATGAAGGCATGTCTTCCATTATTAGAGAGATCAGAAAGGGTAATAGAGAAGGAAACATAATCCATGAGTTGTTTGTACCATAAGTCATGTGGGTTGACTATTACATTTTTGACAAAGAGGATGTTAGCTAAGACATAGGAGGGTAATGTTAAGTGATGGATGGTGACATAAATTCTCAAGGAAGAGGTTGAAGAGGGTATGTGTGAAGCAATTGAATCCATCATGTTATCAAACTTGTTTGTAGATTGATGAACATTTTGCAAGAGATAAGAGTCAAATGATCCCAAGAGCGTATCTACATGATGTTTATACCATTATAGAATTTTGTTTTTGCATAGGTAAGAACCATTAACCTAGTTAATTACTAGCTGAGAATCACTAAAAATGGTTATGGATTTGATACCCAAGAAGAGAGTTGTTTGAAGTCCTAGAATCAAAGCCTCATATTCATCCATATTGTTAGTGCATTAAAAATATAGTTTAAATGACAAAGGCATAGGCTCACCATCTAGAGGAATAAGAATGACCCCCACACCCCCACCATGTTGGCATTTAGATCTATTTAAAAACATCATCATTGGATAGGAGTTGTCATTAGTAGAGAGCATTGCAATGGATTCATCAGGGAATTAAGGTTTAAAGGTTGATTATCAGGTAAAGAGGAAGTAGCTAACTGGTCAATGATTTTTTACCCTTTAATATACTTTTGCTAAATGAATTCTAAGTCAAATTCAGTAAGAAGCATGAGCCACTGAGCTCCAAATTGGTTTTGATATGGTTTGGAATGCATGTATTTGAGGGGATCAGTATGGGCGACCACATAGGTTTTGTGATTTAGGAGATAATGGTGAAGCTTAGAGGTGGAAAAGACCAATGCAAGGCAAACTTTTTCAATATGGGTATATCTAATCTTATAATTAATAAGTGTGTAGCTTATGTAATAAATTGCTTGCTCTTGATATTGGTCATCTCGATGTGCAATCATAGCACCTAGAGAATGATTTGTTGTAGAGATGTATAGGTAGAAAGGATAATTTTCCTTAGCTAGAATAAGAACTGGTATGGAAAGGAGGTATTGTTTAAGTGAATCAAACGCCTCTTAGAAATCTATATTCTAATGGAAGGAGACATCCTTTTTGAGGAGATGGTGAAAGGGTTGGCAATAATCTGAAAACTAGGAGATGAGGTGATGAATTGACTAAAGTTTGCCTTGTAGGTTATAGAGTTGCTTGATATTAGTAGGTGGAAGCATCTCTAGGATTTCTCTAACCTTAGTAGGATTGACCTTGATACCATAGAGAGAAATGATAAAACCTAAGAGCTTACCAGAAAGAACACTAAAGAAAAATTTCTTTGGGTTTAGTCAAATGTTATATTGGAGGAGACGAGAAAATATAATTTTGAGAATTATCAAGTGATCCTTATGAAGTTTAGACTTATCAAGTAAGTCATCCACATAATCTTCCATAATTTTGTGCAAGAGATCATGGAAAATGTAAGTCATGGTGTGTTGGTAAGTTGCACTGGCGTTCTTCAGGCCAAAAGGCATGACCCAATAATATAAAGTCGCCCATGGGGTAATAAGGGTTATCTTGTGTTAATCCTCAGGAGTGATCATGATTTGATTATATCCAAAGAATCTATCCATAAGTGATAAAATTTCATGTCCAGTTATTAGATCAACAAATTGGTCAATACTTGGCAATGGTAAATCATTTTTTAGATAGGAGAGGTTTAAATCATGATAGTCAGTGAAAAGGTGGATTCCCTTGGTCACTTTTGTGATAGGAACAATATTATAAATCCATTGTGGGTAGTCGATGGGTTAGACAAAGTTAATAGAAAGGAGGTATTGGAGCTCTTGTTTGACAAGGAGAGCAATATGAGGATACATCTTTTGAAGCCTTTGCTTAACAAGTGTAGCATCTCGATTGGTGACAATGTTATGGGTGATGATAGAGGGGTAAATAACAAGCATATCATTGTAAGACCAAGCAAAGGCATTGCTATGGTCATTAAGAAATGTAGCATAATCAACTTGCTCATAGGAATCTAAAGATTGGCCATTTTTTTGGATGTAAGGGTTATCATGAGAGGGTAGGTTGATGTCAATGGTTGATTCATTTAACATAGCTTGCGTTTTATATGGGAGTGATCGTTGGATATAGGAATCATTTTCACCCATGTAGGTGAGAATTACATCATCATCTTGAAATTGGATATTTTTAATAGTAGGAGAGTCTTCATCAATTATTTCAAGATGAATGAGAGGAAGGGACCTTGTTTCCTTACCCTAACAATAGGTGAGAGGCCCCAAATGGATGGTATTTATTGAAAAAAAAATTAGGAGGTATAGATACCTCTGATTTAGTAGGTGATGATGGAGAAGAAGGTGGATAAGAAGAGACTGATTCTTTGATAATTAGTTCATGGGAGGTTTTGGTGAGTTTATTTGGTTCATCATATTCCACTCCATGCCTCTTTTTGGCATTTTCAATGGTTTTGCTAGTAGGATATTCAATAGGCATATGAATACCTTGTTCATAGTGACCCAAACCAAATCCTTTCTAGGCACACCTATAGAGATAGGTGTGAGTGAATCTATGGTTACTCAAGAAAGAGAAGTCATAGGTAAATAGTTGTGGTGAAGAAGATGGATTGCTGATAGTGGGAGCTTGATCAATTCCCCCATATGTGAAATTGGTTCAAAGGTTAGGGGCCCCATAAGGGATGACCATCCTAATATAGGGATCATAATTTGGGTGCATGTGAATTCTTCCATACTCTTGTGGATTATAGAACATGTTGAGCATCAATAAATGATATTCGTTGAGTGACAAATGTTGAAAGGTCTCCTCCATGGGATCTTTGTCAAGAATTTATGTTGCCAGTATTTGTGTAACCATGGGATTAGAGCTTGTAGAAGATTTATAAGTATCATGCAAGGAAGATGATGTTTTAAATGGAATGAGAAAATCATTGAGATTATAAGTTATGTTGCATGTTTTAAATGGAGGTGGGTCAGTGGGTATAACATGCACTTGTCCATCATGTTCAAACTTGACATAGCAGTACAAAGTTGAGGGTACACATGCCATAGCACATATCCAAGGTCATCCAAGCAATATGTTATATTGTAACTCTCCTTTCACAATGTATAAGACCTTAAGAATAGTGTGGGGACCTACATGGATATGTAAGACAATAATTCCCACCGTAGTAGCTGTAGTATCATTAAAGGAATAGAGTACCACATTGGTTTGACACATGCAATTATCAAGAAGGGCTAGCTATTTGTAGATGTGGTTGGAAATAATATTAATACTATCTCCCCCATCAATCATAACTCTCTTGACATGAGTTTGATCAATATATGTGGTAATAAAAAGGGTGGAATCTTGATCTTCAGGGTGTTAAAGTGAAATTTTTGAATCACTGAAAGAAATTAGGGAGATGGAATTAAGGGAGTTGACCAAAGATGCAAGAGTTTTGGGATAATTTGATTGTACCTCAATCACTTACAAAGCACTAGTCAAAGCTTGATGATGTTGGGATGAGTTTTGGTTTAACTCATATAAAGACATTTTCATAGGAGTTTGGAGAATCTATTTTACCATTGAGCTTTGAATAACATGTGAAGATGCTGTTTTAGGAACACCCAAGATGGAAATCTTAGGATTAGGAGGAGGAGTGTCTTTGGTGAAAGGATGAGCCTAAGGAGTATCAACCTTTTCCTTATCTTTATATTTTTGGCTTTGTGACCATGTGGCCACATTAACTGTATTGATTTGAAATGTCAGTGAAGGAGGTGGTAAAGGGGTTACAATGACATCTTTGGGTTTGAATTTAGGTGGAATGGTAGGAGGAACTATAGATGCCAAAGGTGGAATAATATAAAGGTTAATGCCAATATCATCAAAGAGAGTGTCAACATCAAAGTGTTTTTGAATAACCATTGTGAGGGATTTACAACTCTTAGTATCATGTCCAGGTGAATGATGATATAAACACAATTGTGTATCATTAAACCAAGATGGATTCATTCCAAGAGGACCATAAAGATTAATGAGAGGAAGAGTTATTATATAAGATTTTAATAACTGATGTAAGAAAAATCTTTGAGAGCCTGCAAGTGGGCTCACAATTGTTGTGATAACAAGAGTGGACACTTTCTTGTGTTTCAATGTGGTACCTTGTTTGGTGATGGTAGAGTTATATGTTTTGCTATCACTTTCTTAGTGTCAAATGTAAGAGGCCTACCATATGGTAGAGGTAGGAGTGGAGGTAGCTTAAACCTTTTATTTGGCTTGGTTAGGCGATATTCCAACTAAATTAGAGGGGTGTGGTCCTAAAATAGATGGTAAAGTTAAAGGTTGAAAAGGGATCAACAAGATCTAGGGGGCTTAACATTTTTTTATAATTTAGGCCATGCAACTCCAACTTGTGATCAAGGAGTTAAATATAATTTCACCTCTAGATGAATTAAATAAGAAATAGGGCATACACCTAAGGGTTTGATCTACTTTGATGTGGTAGATTCTTATGAGGGTAAGGGTTCAAACATAGATGGATAAACTTTAAGTGCTTTTGGTGAAGAATCTCTACCTTTGTCAAAGACCTTAGGGTAAAGGGTAGTAAGGGGATTGGAAATAAATTTTGACATTCATTGTGTTGGATAAGGATTTTTTAGATGGTCCCAAAATGTTTCATGGTCTAGCCTCATGGAGTCAAGAAACTCTAGACTTTTCACCAAATGCAAGAAAGGTTTAGACAAAGTTGACGTAGGCCTTATGGTTATGTCTTTAGAAGGCTACGATGTTTTGGAAAGAGTCAAATTTTTGGTTTTGAGCCAAAGATGAGAAATAATCACAATGGGGTCCTCTTCTATAGAAATGCGAGAAGAGACATGGTCTACTATAGGTGGAGGGGAGGTAGGCAAAGAAGGTTTCTCAAGAGGGTAAAGCATAGGTATTATGGCTCCCTCAACTTGTGGGCAAGGCATGGGTAAAGTATGATCCTCCATAGGTAAAATAAGGGGTAAGATTGGTACAATTGGAGTAGGTACAATAGGTCTCTCATCTATTATGGGAGTAAATAATACTAAATCCTCTAAGTGTAAATGTGGAGTGGGTGGGGTACTACTCTTATAGGCAGAGGAGAAGTAGGCGAAGAAGTTCTTCAAGAGGGTATAGTGTAGGAATGATGTTCCCTTCAACATGTGGTTGAGGAAAGGTGAGGGTGTGGTCTTCAAATGGTAAGAGGATAGGTAATATTGATGCAAAAGGAATTGGCATTATAGGCTCCTCAGGTGGTAAAAAGAGTGGTAAAGGAGGCTCTTCCTCTCAAGGGAGTGGAACAGGTGAAATAGGCTCTCCTAGCTGAAGAGGAAGAATGAGAAAAAAAAATGCCACTGAATGTGGGGGATGAGTCGATGAAATGGATGTCTCCTATTGAGGGGAAGGTTAAAATAAACGTAAAGGAAAGGCCATAGTAATTGTATGGATATTATGTTCACTTGAGTTAGTTATGGACTGGATAATATTTTGATTTGGTGAATGGTTAGGAAAAGGGTGTTTGAACACATCCATACTTTGATTAGTGGGTGCATTAGGATTATCTAAGATGAGATCACCTCTATTAAGCATATCTTAAACAATGTTCTTGAGTGTCTTACAATTATTAGAAGTGTGGCCTTTAACTTGATGGTAATCAAAAAACACATCTTACTTATACCAAGCTGGGATAGGATGGGAAGGGTCAAACTATATAGGAGGTTTGATCTAAGGAAGGGTTATGACACCTTTTTTCAATAGTTTCTATAAGATAGATGTATATGACTCCTCGATGGGAGTGCTTTATCTTTGTACATACCATTGTTGGAATTATTTGGTTAGATTTTGGGAAGTCAAGGAATTTGATTGGTTTGTGGTTGTGGAAGAGGCTGACTTAACAACCATCACATTGGCAGAGCCTTTAGCTTTTTAGTTAGAGGGATAATTTTTAGAGGAGGAGTAATTTGACTTGGAATTGGGATTCTTATTTACAACTTGACTTTGCCTTCATAAAAACATGAACCTCAAGTTTTTATGCCATTGTAAAGGCCTCATCAAATGTGTACAAAGTTTGTACCTAGAGTGTGGATGAGATATGATTAGCACATTCCCTTGAGAAGAGATCAATAAGCTCAGGTGGGGGTAAGGAGAAGGAGAGTTGATTGATCAAGCTTCTCCAATGAGTGATAAAATCTATAATAGCCTTGTCATCAAATTATCTGATATAATAAAGGTCTGTTATAGAAACCTTCTTAGAAATGTTAATAGAGAAATGTATAAGAATATTTATGTGAGTTCGGTAAATGAGAAAAGGGAGTGTTGAGGTATAGAGCTATACCAATCCAAGGCAGCACCTAAAAGAGACATAGCGAAAGTGTGAAGTTGTCATGCATCATCATGCCCTATTAAATAACAAGCATGTCTAAATGATTGCAAGTTCTATTTTGGGTCCTCTTTACTATAAAAATGAGTAAATTTAGGGAGTTCCCATTGGCTTGGATAAGGGTGAATAGGCATAGAAAGATGGATTGGTTCATTATATATCTAATAATAGGATAACACATTCTTTGAACCAAAAATAGATGTCTCTAGATTAGACATCTTGTCCATCAACATCTTAATGAGGTTTGGAGGGGCATTAGTTTGGGGAATACCTCCTAAATTATAGGGAAGCTGATAAGAAGCAAAGGGAGTGTATGCCATAACTTGATGAGGTTGTGTCAAAGCAACATAAGGATAATGAGTCATAGGTTAGGGTACAAAAAGAAAAGGGGCTTATCCCATTGAGTTGGAGACTATGCCTTGGTTGGTTGATGTTATTTTAGGTTGGAATATTGGCATGGTTAGACTAGATGAAGGGTGAGTCATAACTCAAGTAATTATAGGCATGATGGTAGATGGAATAAGAACCACTAAATTCTAGAATGGGGTGTGACTTGACTGAACTAGTTGTGGTTGTGAAAGTAGGGAAGTCACACCAGGGTTTAGGTGGGATTAGGTAGTTGGAGATGTTACACTTTGGACATTATTTATAGCTAGGTTACTCATTGAAGTGGTGGTTTGGGTAACCATGGGGAAAATAGTGGAGGAAACTAAAATTGAGGTTGTCTCCATTAGAGAGGTTGGCATACCATAGATTGGGTCACCAAAGAATTATGGGTTTGGCTAATAGGAAAGTAATACTAAAGGTATGCCACATTACAATCAAGAAATTTAGTAAAATCTTGATCTCCCTCAGGCACAATGGGAATTTGGTTGGAGCTAGGAGTATGATCTATATCTAAAGTATGCTCCATGATAGAATCAAAAGTGAGAGGGGAAGGTGGAATTGGTTGTTTACTTATGTAATCGACAAGAATTTTGGCTTGAGCTCATGTCAATACCATGCAAGAGGAAGTATAAATAGTATTACTACCCTGTATTAAAAGTGGAATAAGGAAAAAGAAGGTTTTGAGTGTAGGTAAATGGGTTATTTTAACTTGTTATTTGGAGTAGATAAAATTACATAGTCATCGACGTCAGTCACTTGACTGATGTCAGTAATAAAAGTTAGTTGACATTGGTAGAATAACCAATGTTGGTAGGTAAAATCTATCAATGCCGATAGGTTTAATCGATGTTGGTCACTATGATATCTTGGGAGATGGAAGATTTGATGTTTTAAGAAACTAGAAGTTGAAACTAGGTAAAATGGCGGATGTAATATTTCTATGTAAAAAGGATGAACACTAAAAAAAATTGAGATAATAGGTTATACAAACTGAGTATTAAGAATAGTATTGATTTTATAAATCAATATGAAAATGTCCTTACCAACCCCAAAATATAGAAGGTAATAGAAAAATAGAAAAAGAGCATACAACTAGAAACTATTAAATCCTAGAGATTAATTTTTAGTCTCATGTTGGATTATGCCTTAATCAAATAGTGAGAAGAGAATTTGGTTATCGAAGGTACTAGAAAACAATCTATAGCTAGTTTTAGATTAGTTTTAGTGCTCAAGCGGAAATATATGTTA
This sequence comes from Torreya grandis, assembly GCA_037957365.1. NCBI lineage: Eukaryota > Viridiplantae > Streptophyta > Pinopsida > Cupressales > Taxaceae > Torreya > Torreya grandis. The sequence continues at coordinate 2,932,311 of JARHVA010001062.1, forward strand.
GACTAGGTACGTGGCTTATTATAGGAGCTTGCTCTCTGCACTTCATGAACCTAGAGTTGAGCCAAGCTGCTTAGCCAAAATATAGCTTCTGTCTAGAGATTATACTTTACTAGAGAATGGAGTGGGTTCTCCCCTTGATGGTGAAATCCAAGTAGGATAGTCGGGTAGGGTAAGGTGATCCACCAGGTGATGAAATTCTAATGGGCCTTTTCTCAGGTGAGTTTAGATGTTTATTTATGTGAATGTGATTTGGTTGTGTAACATAAGTGAAATACAATTTATTCAAAATACTTTTAATTAACTAAGTGAGTTAATATGCATAAAGAAAACAATGAAATGCAATAAGTTTTAAACCCAAATATTAAATGTTTAGATTAGAAAGAAAACAAAGATGAAATAGGAAAAGAGTATGAATTTCACTATCCTAATGTGCATGCAAGAAGAAGTAAACAAGATTTTTTTTTGTAAAAGAAAATGATAAATTGCTTTTTAGAGGCAAAGAGAAAAGAAAGAAAATGTTAGTTTAATGATTTTAAATAGAAAATAAGATATTGAATTTTTGTTTTAAGAGAAAGGAGAAGGAGGAACTGAAAGAAATGAAAATTTCACTATAATGCACCTATATGAATGCTTAAAACAAGAAATTAACCCAAGGAAAACTCCAGGGTCCCATCGGGCATGCCAAAAATATGTTTATCTAAATTTTGTCTATTTTAAGTCTAAAGGAAAATATAAAAAAGGATGGGGATAAGTGATTAGAAATAACCTGGATTTGGTTTACATGTCATATCTAGATGTTGTAAGCACTCCTATTTGGCTGGGGAGGAATACCTGCAAGTAAGAAAGCACTACCACAAGATTTTTGTTAGTAGTTAAATGAGTGGGCTGCCAAGCTACACGCTTGTTCCAAGAAGTGTGAAACTTTCTTAGAGATGACAATCCACTTTTGAGAGACAAAATAATAATAAATAATTGAAAGAGAGGTAAAGAGAGAGTGAAAGAGAGATAAGATTACCGTTATTAAAAACTTATATGTAGTAGAGAGTGACAAGGTGTAGGTGATGTATTCTATTTGTATTTTAGAAGTTGTTTGGGTAGGTTTTGAAGAGGTTAGGGAACCCAAAATTGTTGACATCAGTAGGTGAGTGACCAATATTGATTATACTACTGAGGTTGGTAATGAGGTGATCGATTTCAATTAGGATATCGAGGTCGGTAGGGGAAATAATTGTTAGGGAGCTTGTAGAAGGTTTTTTTGGGTCTAGGAAATGGTTTGGATTAGGTCTGGGAGGTTGGAAGAGTTATGAGAGAGATTATGGTTTGGGTAGATCTAGTCAGAGGTTTGGTGTGTCAGGTTAAGGGGAAACAAGCGAGGAAGCTTTGTAACTCCCTATTGGGGGTTTGATAAGAATTGCATAAAGTAATGCCTAATAGATATAAAGTGATAGTAGAATGAATATTTAAAAGACCTATATGATAAGTGATGTACTTAGTTGTAGTGGTCATTGAATGATAAGTGCCAGATTGATGGTCCCTATTAGGGAGTCTAAACCTAAATGCCTAAATAGAGAGAATAAGTGGGTGCTATTGATCCTCAAGAGCTCAGTTGTTGACCATGATTGACTTACGCAAGATGACTATAAGCTATGATGTCAAAAATATAATGCCCAGAGCTTGAATGCGAGTAAGAATGAATTTTCTTAATTTTTGTTGACCTAAACTTTAGGTTGGAGTTTGGCTTATATTATCGATGTCGACCATGGGTTGACTGATGTCAATGGCCCTAGAATAGGTAAAACTTACTATTTTTGGCATTTTTTTTGTTGTTTCTTGTGCCAAGTGTGACACCCTTTATAAAATGGTAAAAATAAGAGATTAGGAAGGAGGTAGTTGATTAGGAATTTAGTTTGGAAGTGGGAATAAGTCTTGGGTAGTTAGGATGAGGGGACCAGGTCTTGAAGTGACTCATCAGGTGGGAATTAGTCATAGGGTGAGGTGGCCAAGTAAGGTGGAAAAAGGGGTTATTAATTAACTTAATTAAGTATTTTAAATTAATTAAATGTGTGAGGGGTAAAATCATGGGTTAGGGAGATTAATTATTATTATTGAAACGGGCTTAAGGGGTTTTTTTACATAGGGAGTTACACACATGTGTGTGACATAATTTTGGTGTCTACACTTTGTGAAAATATATTTTCTAATATTTTTTCTTGGGATTATAAATACTTGAAAGGGTTTAACCCCAAGCTTACATAACACATCATTGAATTAGAAAGCAATGCCAAGCTAGTCAGGCAAAAATAGAGGCCTATCAACCCAAGAGTGGAGGACCTCATGAGAAGAGAACTCTATAAATTGATTAAACCAAGGATAATATTCCAATTAAACATTATTATTGGGTGGAAAACCTTGTGCCAGTGGGGAAAAATAATGGAAAGATTCATTTATGTGTTGACTTCAGGGACCTCAATAAGGTGTCCCTGAAGGATCATTACCCACTGCCATCCATGGATTAAATTATATAAAAGGTGGGAGGTTCTCAAAGGTTCTCATTTCTTGATGGTTATTCTAGCTATAATTAGATCATGGTGAAAGAGGAAGATAGGTAGAAGACTACCTTCACTACAAAATGAGACACTTATGCATATTGTAAAATGCCCTTTGGATTCTCTAATGTTGGAGCCACCTTCCAAAGAGTAATAGATGTTGTTTTTCATGGTATTTTAAATGATATGGTTTTAGTTTATCTTGATGATATAATTTTTTTTTCAAATAATCTTGATGATCATCTAATGCACTTAAGAGATGTTTTTGATAGATGTAAACAATTTGGATATTCTTTAAATATAAAAAAATGCATTTTTTCAGTGCATGAAGGAAAACTTCTCGAGTATGTGGTGTCCAAATATGGTCTTTACATTGATCCAAAGAGGCTAGAAGAAATCCTTGCTCTATAATTTCCTAAACATAAAAAAATGATTACAAAGCTTCTTGGGCCAGATCAACTTCAATAGGGGATTCATTTCAAGCTTTGCACAGATGGTCAAGCCTCTCACTCATATGTTGATAAAAGTCAAAGAGTTCACATGGACAAGAGAAGAGAAGCTTTGAGGCCATCAAGGAGGTTGTATATCATGCCCCCACACTTCTAAATCCAAATTTCAATAAGGAATTCTATTTGTATGCCTTGTCTACATTAGATGTAATTTTAGCTATTCTTATGTAGTATAATGATGAAGGTCTGGAGTAGCCTATTACTTTATTTAGCTAACCTTTATAAGGTTATGAATACAAATATAAATTTTTTGAAAAACATGTACTTAATATTGTAATAAGTTTGAATAAATTTAGACATCTGGGTTCAAGCAATAAGATTATACTAATGGTGGCTCATCCAAGTGTGATGGATTTTATCCTCAACAAAGACTTAAATGAAAAGAGAGATAAATGGGTCACTAAGTGTATGGAGTATGACATTGAATTCAGGATCACAAAGCTAGTTTGAGGTAAGGGATTATGTGAACATCTTGCATAATATGTGAGAGAAGAAAAAGAGATAGTTTTGGTAAAGAAGATGAAGCTACTCTTCCATCTAGCTAGACACATTATATTGCTAGATTTATCTAAACAAGGGATTGTTAAATGGGTTTCAATGCATCACAAAGAAGACACTTTAGGCTAAAATTAGTGCCATATATTTTGATTGATGGAGTGATGTTCAAAAAGGACATTGGATGTATGCTCTTAAGATGTGTTGAAACTAATCAATTTGATAAGCTTCTCAAGCAATTTCATGATAGTACTCAAGGAGGCCATTTTGTAACCAGGACCATAACTATAAAAATCATTAGAGATGGTTAATTTTGGCCCAATTTATTTAGATATGCACATGCATGGGTGAGGAAGTCTTCAAAATGTGCAATGTTTATAGGAAAACAAAAACTAGATGCTATGCCATTGAAGCCTATTCAAGTTGAACAACCTTTCATGTAATGGGGTTCAGACTTCATTGGCATGATTAATCCTCCATTCAGTGCTAGACACAAGTGGGTCTTGATATCCACAAACTATTTCAATAGATTTGTGGAAGTAGTTCCCTTGAAGGAAGAAAATGAGAACTATGTACTTGAGTTCTATGAGAGCCTAGTCACCTACTTTGGAGCACCTTATACCATAATATCAAAACATGCTGTAAAATTTAGTAGCACAAAGGTATGTGAGTGGGATATTGAGTAGGGTATCTATCTAACATCTTCACCTAATTATTATCCATAGGGAAATGGACTAGTTAATTCCACTAATAAGAACCTGATTCGGATCTTTAAGAAAATAATGGAAGATAATCAGAGATCCTGACACACAAAGTTAAAGAATACCTTATGGGTTGATAAAATCACCCCCAAGAAGGGAATTTGTAACTAACCTTATCTATTAATCTATGTAAGAGAAGTAAGGCTATGAATTTCATTGGAGCTTCTAGCTTTGGAGCTTGCACACCAACTAGAGCTTCTAGAAAGTGATGCAATGAGATCAGAATGAATGAACTAAGAGAATTAGAATAAATAAGGGATGAAGCCATGCATACCATGTGGTCTAAAAAATAAAAGGTCAAGATGAATTTTGACAAAATAGCTTCATCAAAGACATTCCATCAAGGTGACATAGTCGTCAAATGGGATGAGGACCCGTGTAAAACCAATAAAACATTCCAAGATTGGCATCCTTTGGAGTGGACCCTATGTCATCACAAGTTGCAAAGAGAACAATGCCTTTGAGATTTTTGGATTTAATGGATAGAGCCTTCCCATCCCTATCAATGGGAGTTATCTCAAGTTCTACTACTAGTTTCATATTTTTCCCGTTGTACATTAGCAGATAGGTATATTTTTCCTCCAAATACTTTTATACATTTCTATTTTTAGTTGTTATATTTGTATTTTAGGTTGTTGATTTATATTTTGTTTCATTATTTTTGTTTCCATCTCCATTACTCCAAAAGTGTTTACATAATTCAAGAAAAGTCTATTTTTAATTAGCTTTTCATTTGATTAACCATCATAAGCAAGCTTGATCAATATCTGAGTTCCTTGACTAGTAGGCTAGTCAAGACAACTGAGTCATTAGATATGTTGGCCATTTTGGCCCACATACCAAGATTATACTTGGTTTAAATATATGAATAGGGACCCAATTATTGAGTGGATCAGGTGGCTTAGAGGTAGGATTAACATTGCAAGTAAAGGGATCTAAACAGGTTTTCATGGTGTTGGACAGTTGTAAGAATAGGTCCAAAAAGGCCCAAGTTTAGACTTTTTCAAAATTTGGCTAAGTGTAGCATTCAAAATTAATTTGGAGAGAGTGTTACACACAAATCCTATAATAGAAACACAAGGCTTAATTCTTTTAGAAGTTTTGTCCCACTTTATTTGGCTAAGTGTTAGAATTGTTTCGATAGTTTTGTTTCGAGTTTCTTGGCTAAGTGTTAGGAATTATTTTGGACATTTTATCTAAAACAATTTCCCTGAAGGGTCATTTATTTGAAGAGGGTCCTTTTTAAAAATTCCAAAGGGTATATTTCAAATAAATTAGTCCAAAACACTTTTATCGAAGGATCATCCTTTGATAAAGTGGACCTTTGTAAAAAGTCTGAAGGATATCATTTTCAAGAAAAGTGTCCTATGCAATTTTCTCAAAGGGTCATTTCTTAGAAAAATGGTCTAATTCAAGGGTTTCAAGGGTCTTTTCTCAGTAAAGTATCCCAAACACTTTTTCCAAAGGATACTTTTCTTTGTCAGAGAGTCCAAGACAAATGTTTTGAAGGGCACTTCAAAAGGGCAAAGGGATATTTCAAAAAAGTCAAAGGGTAATTCTAAGGACATAATTCCTTCAAAAAAATTGTCCAGGATAATTTTCCCAAAGGTATATTTATTTCAAAGTTTTGTTTTGAGGTAGAAGACTAAAGAAAATTTATTTTAAACTTTTTATTTGAGACAAAAACCCTAAGGACATGAATTCTTTCAAACATTTTATCCATAAGAATTGTTCAAGGCAAAGATAAGGCAAATAATTTCCTCCAAAGAAAGTGGTCGAGACAAAAAGTCAAAAAAAATTATCTAGAAAAAGGTCAAAAATAAATATCCCATGGAATTTATTGATCTAAATAGGTTCACAAATGTTAATTTTAGGTTCATGAAATAGTTGTTTGAATTCAAAAAGTCTAGGACAACCCTAGAAGTGTCAAATTCAAGCACAAAAATGATCATTGAAGTTCAAATATATCAATATGATTGTGTAGACATCAAGTTTAGGCCCTTAAAAATATACATTTGGATTTTAAAATCCAAAGATGTTCATGTAGACATCAAGTTTAGGCCTTATAAAATAGCTATTTATATTCAAAAATCGTCAAGGGGTCCCCGATTGAGCGCAGGCTTGACAAGTGTCCAAATTTTGGGTGCATGGAGTAAATCTAGTGGTGAGTAGTTAAAGATAGGATAAAGGGCCATTATCAAATAAATGATGCATGTTCAATCATGGATTCAATATCAATGGCACATGTGCAAGTCAAAGAGTCAGTGAACCCTAAGTGTAGAGGTGTGATTGACAAGTGGCACAAGCTTGTGAGTCTTGGTAAAGGATCTACAAATTCCATTCATTCACATCAGGCAGATCAATATAGTGAAATGAGTTAAGGGGTCAATGATATAAATCAGTTTTGATAGCCAATTAGAATAAAGGTGAGCCTAAATGACTTAGATGGAGGTTTAAGGGTCAATTTTTGACCAAGACAGATAAACATGAATGGAATCAAGCTCAAGCATGATCCAATTTGGGTTAGGTGCAGATATTTCAAGATTGGATAATACAATTAAGACTCTACAAGGGATTCTTAATGATCCACTACTTAAAGAATAGATGACATAACTCTGTTAAGATATGAAGATGTGGTCCTCATAATGAGTAATAAGTGGTGGATTTCATGGAAAATAGTATACACATAGACTTCAAAGGCAGTCACCAGAGCCAACTGCATGAAAGTGACTCCTCTCTCCACTTTGGCATGCATCAATAAACCCATCATAAGTGGTTTTACATTTGGACAAGATAGACACAACTTGATCTCACTGTTGTATCCACCATGAAGCATCACAAAGAGAATAATGTAATGATGCAATGGATGAGAGTGACCTAGATCAATCAGGAAGGGTTTGAGTGATATTTGTTTGTGGAGGAAATTATAATAGCATTTCAAATGGATTTGACCTTAGTTTATTCCCTTTTGAGAACCAAAATTCCCTCTTTCTTGCTTCCCTTCTGCTATCAATATAGCTTTCAAGCTATTATTTTACATCCCTTAGATTGGTATGACTAGACTTTGCTAGAATTATATTCGACACCTCTTGGAGTAGTGAATAGAGTATTTATACAATCATTCATTGATCTATATTTAGTTTTTTTTTAATATCGTATGACTAAACTCAACCTATGTGTTAGAAACTTTCTTTGCAGGTCATCTAGTGTGTCTCAGCATTGATCTCTCAAAGATATAGTGGACAACCAAATTTAAGTGTCTTCAACTAGACCTTATTTTCATTTCTCCCTAATCTAAGTGTATCAAACTAACACCTATATGAAATAATGTTGCATATAAACTATATTAGGCATTGCATTAGCTTCTTTCATAGTTCATTAGTGTGTTAAGGAGTCCAAGCTTCAGAGTGGATTTGATAAATTCTTGGTGTATCACCATATGTTAAACTAGGCTTAATTTTTTGCAAATATCTTAACTCTTTTCACCCCAACTAATTTTAGATTTTATAAGTAAAGGTCTAAATTATAAAATCTAAGGAGCTAGCCTCATAAAAAATCCTAGAGGTCTAATCTAGATATAGGCCTCCCATAGCCTTAGACCATTCCCATGTTACTCTAGGTATTGGTCAAAATTGAACAAACCTGACCTCTATTGGGTGCTATTTTGATAGTTAAAAGTAACCATGAGAAGTGGAACCATGGGGAAAGAAGGGGAACCTTCTTGCCAAAATGACTTGTGGGAGGAATGGTATAAGGTGTAATAATGGTTAGGAGATGATCCTTGAGATGTTGATGAAGGATGAAATAATTATTAGTGTGATGTGTCCCACATTGGTACTAGAGACAATATACCTCTCTATAATTAATAAAATACTTAGGTACTACTTTGGGGGAGGTATAACCTTGTATGAGGGCTAAAGAGTGGTGGGATGCAAGGTATCGATATATTATTGTAACTTTTGATAATGTGTGGATGAATGGTTATATGTGCTATGAAAACAATAAATACACATGTGAGTAGTCTTGGTAGGTATACTCATAGAAGGAAGTGCAACAAAAGTTGAGAGATCTTGGTATAGGGAACAATCTCTAGTCTAGTGACCGATAACTTTATGAATGCCACAATAAGGCTGATTGGCCCAATGGGTGGGTGAAGGATCTAACTATTGTAAGCGGAGAAAGCCATGACCAAGAGAAGGTAGGTTTGGTGTAGAGATTAGACAAGGCTCAATTGAGAGAGTGGTAAGATTAGAAATATGAAGAGACACAACTATAGAGGGAGTGGGAATATGATCTGAATTGGGCTTTGTTGAGGGAGGGGTAGGGTCCATAGAAGGAGGAAAGACAGTCACATGCATCTCAAGGATAAGTAAGCTAAAGGGGTCATGGTATCTAGTAAAGTGATAGGGACCAATCATTTAATTATCAATAAGCATACTCCTATGATTTTCTTTAGAAATTGGAGGTGTCTATACCATTTCTAACCTACGATAAAGAGGAAAAATACTAAAATTAGGAAAAATATAGGATGGAATATGGGAAGATATACTAAAAGACTAAAGCAAAGAGGAATGATAATGCATAATCTCAACATCTTGGGCCTGAATTATACCTAATAATGGATCATATAAGGTATAGCCATCATCATAATCAGGTGTATGAAGATCAATGGCATAGGTAGGGATGATCTTGTCATCTAGTATAGTGTGATGAATGGAATGCTAAGTCTTAGTTAAGATAATGGGGATGCCATCACAAGGTGGTTGATGAGAATGAGATTACAAAGAAGTGAGAAGATGAGAGATGAGATGAGGTGAGAGATCTAAAGTTTTAATCTTAAGATTGATCTCTCTAGGCTCATCCTCATCAAAATCTCTGAGGTTAAGGGTTATATTACCAATAAGTTTGGGATGGCCATTGTAACATCAGGTGGAATTGATAGGAAAGTCGAACCATTGATATTTATGAAATGGAATGCTTGGCAAGGGTTCAAGGGTAGGAATCTTAAATATGCCATGGTCTTGGAATTGTTTAAAATTCCAAGGGTTAGTATCACCCTAAATCCTATAAATGGCTCCATTACAAGGAAATTTGATGCATTGGTAAGTGGAAGAAGTAACTACTCTCATATGATGAGTCCATGGACTACCAAGCAGTATGTTGAAGGATAGAGGAAAATTGAAGATCATCACCTTCACATAAATGGTGATAGGTGGGATGGTAATGGGGAGCCACACCTAACCTAAAGGAGGCATTTTCCTTCAATCATAACATTGACATGTGTTGCATGTGGACTTAAGATTGCATTTAGAATATCTAAAGGTTTTGATAAAATTGAGAGAGGTAACACAAGTTCCAAAACCCTCATCAATAAAGGCATGCTTGACTTGGATATCACCAATTTAGGCATGAATGAATGGAGGAGGATCATCTGCATGAAGCAAAATCTCATTAGGGATCATGGAAGCAATGGGGAATTTGAGGGAAAGAGAAGTGTCCATTATTTCATCAACATGTATGGATGTCTCTTTTCAATATTTTAAAGTGCTATCTTTTGATCTAGATAAGCATGGTTTGAAGATTCTTGATTTTCCTATTAATGAGAGGATGTTGAGGGATAAGATTACCATGGGAATCCTGAAGAGGAGGTGGGGGAATATTTTGATTATGCATGCCTCATGACATCTATCGAGGGTGGGTTTGAAGATGGACAAGATGATTTTACATTTGCATCATTTGATTTTCATTATTATCTTGAAAATCATTCGTTTGATTAAGAGTTTGTAATAGGAGTTTATGGGTTTAAATTGCATTAAAGTTTGAAGCATTTGAATTGGTAGCAATAGCTTGGGTACCACTATGGGTGTTAGTAGGAGCTTGAGAAATGTTAGTAAGTGAGGCAATAGTGGCATAATTTTCTTATGTGGAAATAGATGGACTAGTAGAGGGATGAAAATGAATAGCACTAGAGGCATGATTACCATGGGTAGAAAATTATCCACTAGTGGAAGAATTGAGAAGAGTGGGTGTAAAAAGAGGCCCACTTGATGTAGAACCTACCATGTTTATAGAGATACTAGGTGTGAATGTAGAAGAAGTCAAAGAAGAAGAAGTAATGGTATGAGAAGGGGTAAAAATAGAGGGAAGAGGATAGGGAACAAATAAGCTAGTATCCAAAAATTTGTGTGAGAATGTGGGAGAAGGTGAACAAGGCTCCTCAACTTGACCACTTATCATGAGTTAGTAAATAGTAGATGGATCCTTTCCATAATGTTGAGGAAAATCATTGATGAAGAAGAGCATTTATGGTGTATACTCTAATTTGAGTTGATCTTTAAGTGAGAAGAGAGGATTATGAAGTGAAGAGGAATGAGGAGGGCTCCCATAGTTTGTAGTGTGAGTGGATATATGAACATTAATTTCCTCCAAAATAGGAACCACAAGTTGCTTATGTGAGAACCTATTAGGGTTGGTAAGACTCATCATATCTATTGAATTCAACTCAATGTTGTCTTAAAACAAGAAGTTAATGATGAAAGAGAGAGATTAGGTAAGGCAAAGGTGATGAAAAATCAAGGAGATAAAAAGGGACATATAAGAGTATAGAGTCAACTGGGTCAACCTAGTACTAGAAATAGGGTCAAAAAATTGAGTTAATAAGGATACAAAGTTGACAGGGTTGACCTAGTACTATAACTTAAGACAAATAAAAAATTGATAAGGATATAGAGTCAACAAGGTCGACTTAGTAGTGTATCCTGAGAGGTAAAAATGAATACTAGGTTGACCAAGTCAACTTAATACTACAATCAGGGGAAATAAATAGTTTGTAAGATACTATGTTGAATAAAATGACAGTGTACTAAAAACAGGGAAATTTTTTACAATGAAATTTGAAAGCAAGAAATGGAAGTAAATACACAATCAATTGGGTCAATGAGAATGATACAATTGAGGTACACAACACAAAAACTTTCACCAACAATGACCAATGTAAGTGTTTGTAATACAACATATAATGAGCAAAGAACAAGTAGTCAACTGAAAAGTAAATGCTAACTAAGTGGTTACCCTGAATGTTTTTATTATTATAAAGTGTTATTTTAAATGTGATAGGGAAGTTGGTTGAAAGTAGGGAAATAAAAATCAATCTATGGATGGTTTTAAGACGTTTAGTCTAAAAATAATATGTGTTGGCAATGGTATTGCCTTGGTATTGGGGCATACCCACTCACTTTATAATATTACAATGATAAGGGTGTTGGGAGATTTTATAATATATACCATTAATCATGTGTTTATACTTGGCTAAAAAACCAAGTCAGCTTCCTCCTTGGTGATGAAATCCAAGTAAGTAGGCCTTAGATAGACAAATGTTTAAATGTGTTTTGAAATTATGTGATTTGGTAGTGGTGAAAGAAAGAGAAAAATAGTAAAACTTAATAGTATATTCAAAAAACACCTAATTAGACTATGTGAGCTAATCTAAGCATGTAGACAATTGAAAGTAAAAGTGTGAATTAATTAATTTCATATAGTTATTAATTATTAATTTAAAACATATTACAGAGTTATTTCAGATGATATTGTATGCAAATATTATAGAACAAAGTTGATAGTGTCGTTACTCTACTACAAAAGCAAGGGTAATTAAGAACTATGTTGACCAAGTTGACCTAGTTTTCTATTTGATGGTGGTTTTAAAGATAGTAAAATTTGAAAAATAGAACTATAAGGAATAATTGAATTGAAAGAGAAAGAGATAGAAAGGAACCTTGGTGGGTTGGAAGATGCTGAGGACTAAGAAAGTTCTATTGAAGTGCCTTAAATGTCACTTGAAAATTTTTCCTATTGTGTCGACTGGGTCAACCTAATTCTACAATTCCCTATTTGTTGAAACCTGTTAAGATGACTATACTAGCCTAATCAACCTAGTATGAGTTCTAGAAGCTATCTAGAATACTATGTTGACCTGTTCGACCTAGTTTGCTATTTGGAACTGAATAAGAATACTGGGTTGACCTATTCAATCTAGTAACCTATATCTGATGAGGACTTATATAGAAAGAAAAGAGTTATTTTTGATATGATTGTGTGTTAAACCTATACATAAAAGTTATAAAATATATTGGCCCTATCGACCTAGTATTGAAAATATAAAAAAACAATAAATAAAATGATAGAAAATAAAAAATGTGAAAGAAAACTTTCAAGGGTTAGATTCACATTGGGTTCACTAGAATGTATACAATCAGAAATACATCAGATCTATAAATCAATCCTAGGTCAAAGAAGATAGATCCTACTTACACTTCCGATTGGGGACATTAGATAATTAGGAACATGACTAATATGTGGATCTTCTAGACTTGATTAGGGGATCTCTTATCACAATAATATCACTAGGGAGGGTTCTAAAGCCTCTAGTCAAGTAAAACCATGCAATAAACCTAACTAAGTCTTATGTTTTCATATTCACTATACTAATAACAAGTAAAAAAAAATCTAATCTAGTGCTCACCAAAGCTTGTGGAACAAAGTCAGGGTAATAAATAAAAAAATTAAACATGCATAGAAGACATATACTCATATTAGTGTATATGGAATCCTAATGTATGAAAGAGAAGTACAAATCCATATCTAGCTACTCTTACAATGGAGAAACAAATTTAGGACTACTTACCTTTGAAGATGAACTTTCCAATATTCCATCTCTCCCTTGGCCAAGGTGCTTCATAAGAGGTTGTTGTGGTATGTAAGGATGACAAGGATAAATTAGATCTAGGCTACATAACCTATTAATGCATATAAAAAACTTCTCCACAAGATAAGATCCATATCTCAAAATAAAGTATGAAACCCTAAGCTTGCTCCTCAAGTATAATGGTAGATATGCAAATGCATAATAGTTCTTACTTCTTATTTTCTATAAATAATGGAGAAATGATCTTGTACATATAGGAATATTTAACCCTAATCTCTTCCAAAATTTTTGGCTGATAGGGTTGAACTAGTTGACCTAGTATCATCATTGACAAAAACTCATTAGGTTATGGCTAAGTTGGCCAAGATTCGACCTAGACCCTAAATTAGTTTCACCAATAAGATTACAAGGTTAACCTAGTCATGTAAACTATTGAACGGGGTTTTAGGTTAGGAAAAGGGGTATATAAAGTGGAAAATGATTGGAGTGTACAAGAGAGAATAAAAATCTTATGAAAATGGTTTTTAGGAGATAAGTGTTTAGATAAAAAGTGGTAAAAGGGACAACAATGCTGTGAAGCACTAATGTTCTACCCACCCCTTTCCTAGTGCACCCATTAAGGTATGCATTCAAAGAGATTGAGACTCAATGGGTTCTTGCAAGATAAAGAGCATTAACAATTGATAAAAGTTTGAAAATATTATGTGTATACATAGTGATGTTGTCCAAGCTTGATGGACACTGTCCACACCTAGTGAATGCTATCCAAACCTAGTGGACATCATTCAACCCTGATAGATGGTGTCAAGACCTAGTGGATGCCATCAAGAGCCTATAGATGGGATCCAGTGGGGGTGAATGACATCTAAAGCCTATAAATGATGTTCAAAGCATATGGATGGTGTCCACTAGGACTAGATGTTCTTTAGACTTCAGTGTTGAGACTCTAGAAAAATGGTACATATGATTCACCTTATAAAAAAATTACTTTCCCTTTGATTCTCCTCCATTTCAAAACTAGATTTTTAATATTCACCAAAAAATTACGTAGGGATTTTTCTTAAGGGCCCTTAAAAAAACCTTGAGTGGAAGTAACTTCCACCTATTTCATGAAATAGTTGGTCATAATGATAATGTATTTGGAATGATTACACTTACTTAGGGGAGCTAGAGGTCAGACAAAATTAATCCCCTATTGTTCAAATGGTTATTCTATAAGCATAGGTACCAAAGGAATTTCATCTTGATAGTTAGGATTTCCCATTCTTTGACAAATTTCATAATGTTTAACAAATCTATGTACATCCTAAAATAGTGTAGACCACCATAGACCACTCTAAAGTATTTTCATGGTAGTGGCTTCTCCTACTAAATGACTTCTTGCAATCACTTGATGAGTTTATTGAAGTAGTTATGGTCACTCATGTTCTAGAGTTACCTTGTACAATACATCATCTTTACCAAATCTATATAGGAATCTATTAATAATATTATATGGTATAGCTCTAGTAACCATCTATTTCTTATCTCTCTATTTAATGTGTATGAAAATTTCCTTGTTCTTAAAAGTTTGTAATGTCTTCCATATTATCAAGAACTGTAGTAGTCCTAAATAAATGCACATCAAGGGATTCATCATCGAGTTCCTATGGTTCCTCCCTATTGTAAAAATGGTTGAGATGATCAGGTCCCACATTCTCTCATCTTATATTAAATTAATGTGAAAGTAAAATTACTAAAAGAACATCAACCATCTTAAGATCCATCCTCCTAGCATTGGTTTATTGACCATGTATCATAATTCCTGGTGGTCTGTGAAAAACTCAAAAGGGGTAACAAATAAGTAATGCCTAAAATTTTGAAATGCAAAAACCGTGGCTAGTGATTCTCTTTCCATGGTTGTGTAATTATTTTTTATAGATGATAATTTTCTACTAGAAAAATGTATCAGGTGGTTTAACCCACCTTCACCTAGCTACACTAAGATAACTCCTATTGTAGTGCATGAAGCATCCACATGTACGTGGAATGGCTTATTCCCATCAAGAAATACTAAGATGGGTGTTGTTACCAACCTCTTCTTTAACTCGATGAATGCTATTTGACACTCTAGTGTCTATTCAAATTTAGTATCCTTGCACAATAACTTATCCATGGATGTTGATATAGTTGTATATCCTTTTATAAACTTCCTATAATTTCTGATATGACCTAGAAAGGTGCACACTTTATTTGAGTTAGTAGGAGGTGGCATTCATACTATAAAAAACAATTTTAGCTAGATTGATCAAAATTATGTCATTACACACAACATTAACTGGCATGACAGCAAAAGGTGTAAATAATAGACACTTATTTAAATTTTAAGGTAGTGCGTAAAGCCTGACATCATTCTAGCATCAATTATATCTTTAAAAAGTGCTATTTAAATAGAGAGAATACTAAACAATCATCTAGATAGCCTTTAATAAATCATGAATGAAGTCTTTGAATGCATTTACCATAGCTCTACAAAATACAACAGGTACATTCTTTAAACCAAATGGAATTACCTTGTATGCAAATGATCCCCATTAAGTAGAGAAGGTGGTCTTGACTTGATCCTCTTTAGCAATAAAAAATTGGTAATACCCACTAAAACCATCCATAAATGAATATACCTCATGCCCAACCACATATTCAATTACTTCATTATTAAAAGGGATAGGAAATGGATGATTGACATAAGCATCATTGAGTGCACGGTAATCTCCACACACTCAATTTTTCCCTATCTTCTTAGGTTGCACAACCATGGGCCTCACCCAATCTACCTTTTCAACTAGATAAATAATTATGTTATCTTGCATTTGATCTAGTTAGTCCTTTAATTTAGTTTTCATATTAATATTTGGCCTATAGGGTCACTTTTTAATTGGGTGCGCTCATTCTTTTAACTCGATATGTGTTTCTCCCAGAGATGGGTCTATGCCTTTGACCTCTGATAATTTGCTTGGAAACACATCCTAGTAATCTCTTAACAATTGTAGGGCGTCAAAGATATGCTCTTGTCCTTATTAATCTCCTAATATTGTAAGCTTAGGTGCCAATTCTATCCCAATATTTCCTTGAATATTTCATAAGGGTTCTTGATATATCTTGCATGATCCACTAGGCATAATATCTTATAAAATGCATTTGACTTATCATTATGGAATGTCAATATTACACAATTTCTCCTCTTCTACTTGCTCTATGTTTTCACTGGTTTAGACTCTTCTTCACACTGTAGTTTAAATAACCCTTCTAAATCAAGATCCCTATTAATATCACTATCAATGGATTTTTTCAGATCCTTGTTCATTCTATTACATGGTTGAACCTGGAGCTATTCTTTTTTATTATCATTATAATTGCATAGTGAAAGATCTAAATCATGCATAACTTCTTGATGAGGGGATGATTCAATAACATTTGTTAAATCCTCTACGCATATATGATATAATTTTTTTAATCTTTTGTAATGCATTATGTACTAATGGGTTCTCATATTCAAATACAAAAGTTTGAATAAAATAGTGATGAAGTTGTAAACAATGTTTAGTTTCCATTCTATGCTCTTGATATATGTACCAATCTATCAGAGGGGGTTTAAGGGTATGACTAAATATGTGCACCCAATATCAAGGCTCTACTCCTTATGTAGTCCATATGTCTAAGCATTAATGGATGTGTAGTTTTGGACATTGAACCTTGAAAGGAAGGCCATTTTGATTTAATACTAGCTGGTAGATAAAACTTTGTGCACAAGATTTCACAAGCATCCTCCCAATGTATTTATGGATTTATATGCACGGCCCATCATTTCATAGTAGTTATTTCAAAGCATAAATGAGTACACTAACTCATTATTCCACCTTTGGTATATGGTGTTTAAGCCTCAATATGAATAGATAGAGATCCTCTATTGTAAAATATTGAGGTACTTGTCATTTTGTAGTAAACACCATGTGTAGATGTCACAACTCATGATCTATATGAGACCGATTTAGGATGTCTGCATCTAAGTCACCACTTATGGATGATGCTAAATCTCAGGGTATAATTCCTTCAGGGGTGGGTCTAATGTAATCCATCATAGTTGCATTATTATTATACAAAAAGTCTACCTTAGATATTTTCTATGAACGAAATAAAGTGAAAATGTATTCTTTGATTTAAACCTATCTAGCTAGTGACTTTGTTATAATTGGTTTGAATACTAATGGTTGTTCTTATTGTGTAGTATCAAGATTCCACTTTTGACATTCCATAGTCTGCACCCCATTTTATCTTTCATTTGTCCCCACCTTAAACCAACTATTATCCTCATAAGAATTGTTATGGATGTAGATTGCACCCTAACTAAAATTATAAATGTTCAAGTCCTACTCTCAAATCTAGTATAACATGGGAATGACCCTAGGCTGTGGGTTATGTAAACTTGGGTCAGACCTCTAGGATTTTTAATGAGGCTAGTTCCTCAGATATAAAAATATAGTCCCTTTTACTAAACCTATGCTATTGATATGAAAATAGAGATAGATACATGAATGGAAATCTATACTAAATGTGGTGATACACCTAAAAGATTGTTTATCCATTCGCATTTGAGCTTAAAAAATTCTAATGGGAAAGAACAAATGACTGGGTCTAAGAATCCAAATGTTTGTCATGCATCAATGATTCATGTAGAGGTTCACAAATTGATCAAAACTTGAGGGAGATGATGGAAAGGCCTGATTTAAGGCACTAATCTAGTCAATGTATCCATGTGCTAGCTTTGATCAAATGACATTAAACACTAAGTATGACCTACATAACTAGATAATCTATCAACTAGGTGAGACCATGACTTGATAAGGGAGAGAGATCTACCACATATGCAAATCAAACTAGAATTAATATACTAGAATAATAAAATGAAATGAAAACATAGTCTTCTATTCATCTCAAGAGGTTACAAGGCTCAATCTTGGTAGAATCTAGTTGTGCCCAAGAGAGGGATCTGAGAGATATATTTTTGGGCTCAAAATCCTATACATATAGAAAAAAGGGAGAGAGAGAGAGGAACATGCATGGAAGAGTGGAGAAAGGGTCATGATGGTTGAGATTTTTATATCCCCCCTCAAGCTCTTAGTTGCATTAATGCCACTAGGACTATGGACAATAATTAAGTCTAATTTGGGTGAATGTTTGTTAAGAGTATGGCTGTACTCAAGGATGTGATTCTTCTCCATTAATTACATATATCTACCTCTACTTTGAAATGTGAACCTAGGCCTACTATAGATTCAAAACTAATTTAAATTATTACTTTTCCTGTAGTTGATACATCCACCTAGACGTATCTATATCATATGAATTCAAGATTAAACATGAGCCTTTTCACTTAAGATTTACTGGCTCTTTTAATTGCTTGTGTTTTGTTAGATATGAATTCAAGATTTAATTTGAGCCATTGATCTACTTGGGACCATTAACCTGTTAGCCACCTCTCACCATTATATCTTATATATGATTGAAGACCAATCATTTATCTTATTTTTTGAATCCAAGTAACTATCCTAAGGGGCTTAATATTGACATATATATGCCTGTATTTGACATCTATGTGAACATATTTTATGTCCATGTGACTATCATTAAGATATTTGAAAACTAATGGTCATTTTACATGACTTAAATTTGATGTCTACGCACCTGTCAATTGATATTCATGAGAACATCAATGAAGTCTATGTGATCATCAATCTTTGGTCCTAATGGATGACTAATGAGCTTGAAATTTGATACTTGTACAAATGCCACTTTGTTGGAATAATTTACCTAAGATAAACCATTCTGTTAGAGCTTTTGCATCAAAATTTTTGTCCTTAGGCTATTTTATTTGGGCTTTTTATTTGAGACACTTTCCCTAAAAGAATTATGTTTGTGGGCTTTTTATTTCAAACAAACTGTCTGAAAGAACTATCTTAGGGATTTTGACAAGGATATTTTGTTTCAGACATTTTGTCCGACTGAAATGAGTGTTTAAAAAAGATTATCTTGAATATTTTGTCCAAAATAATTCTACCTTTGGGACTTTAACCTAGCCTTTTGATGTGGACAATTTCCCCAAAATAATTAGTTCATTGAGAAAATTATTGTGAAACAATTTTCTTGAGAGAAATTTGTCTTTGACTTCAAATTTTTTTGCTATGGGCTTTTTGTATCAGGATATTTGTTTTGGCCTTTTTTATATCAAACAAATTTTTTGACAAAAATGAGTTTGAGCTTTTTTCCTTCAGGATAATTTTTGCCCTATACTTTTTGTTGTGGGCTTTATGCAAAACAACTTCCCCAAAAGAATTAGTCTTTGGACTTTTGCTTCAGGCACTTTGTTTGAAATAAATATGTCTTTGGGAATTTTGTTGTGGATAATTTATTTAAAAGAATTTTAACACTTAGACAAAGACCCAAAATAATTAATCCAAAGTAAATATTAGCACCTAGCCCAAATAAAAGGTCTAAAAGAATTGAATTTAGTAAAATAAAGGTTTTACACTTAGCTTTTTAGCTTTTAAGCTCTTCTGGACTTATGCAAATTGACCTTTAACTTGAATTTTTTTGATTTTCAAAGGCTTGATCACCATGAAAACCTGTTTGGATACTTACTCCATAATTTATTTCTAGGACATGGTATTGCATCTAGGCAAATTTTGTATGTGGGCCAAATCTAGCCAACATTTTTGGTGACTTACATGGAAGTATGCCTACTATGCTTGAGAATATAGATACATGAATTTAAGACTCTTGGAAAAATGACAAATTGAACCTTTATTACAAGCAACCTATTGACAAAAACAACACCTAACATAGCAAGAAAGGGAGAACACAAATAGGAAAAATAACCTAAACAAAGCAGAGCCAACAAATGTGCTGAAATAACACTTGGAGGAAAACAAAAGGATACCCTAATATATATAACGAACCTAACTAACCATGAAAAAGCATGATCCTCCTAGACCAAAAGGGAAATTTGGAGACTCGCCTAGTTTAAGATATGGTATAAGTTGTAGAGCAGGATGTTTATTGAACATGACCTTTAATGAGGCACTCTTCCTACCTACCCACTCCTTTAGCATATTATAGAGTGAGTCATCATCATCAAACTATTCACCAACAAAGAAAAAATAGACTTGTTCTTTAGGATCCTTCTCATATATCTTATCAACTATGGTCCTTTCAAGTGACACCTTATCCAAGCATTATCCTTGAGGCCTTTTAACACCTCGAGTGATCTTGTTCTCCTTTTCATTATCTACAAACTCATCAAATTCTTCCTGGAAGAGCTCCAATTTTTTCTACCAATATTATAAGAGTGGTCTAAGATCAAGCTAAGATATTGAATCATCTTCAAGAACAACAACCTTGGCCTTGGTTTCAAGAGATTCCCCTAGGAGTACAACCATTTGAGGAATGACTTGAAAATACTCTCCATCTTTTATAGTACATTATATATCATGCATAGCTATGGAAGAATAGTCCATATGTTTATCTTCATTCAATAAGGCTGAGTTGATCTTTGTTCACCAAGAGGAGTCTCTATGGTGATTTCTTCCTCATAGTCACTCATGACATCTTCTTGATCAGCCATGACTTGAGACCTTTCCTCTTCACTTTCTTCCCTCAAGATAGGTTCCTTTTCAAGAAATGATAAGGTGGAATGTTGATGTATAGGCACATGGGTTTGAGGTGAAGGATGAGATGTGATGGGTTTGGGAATGGAGGGAAACTTCTTGCAATTTGAAACCTCTTTTTCATCTTCATGAACCTCATTCATCTTGGTTGCAAATTCTTCATTTAGCTTATAAAGGAGAAGTTATTGATCTAAGAGTGGCATGGTTTACCCTTTGAAATAATCAAAGAGATGAGATAGATCCAATGGTTGGGCCATAGATACATGATTTTACTTTTGAGACTGATCAGCTTGAACAACTATTACCTCATCTCTCTACTACATTGTTTCTCAAATTCCTTTCTATTAAGGAAAGGCCTTGGGTTCTTGGGGAGAGGGAAGTGGAGGATAAATGGTCTCTTATTTGGCTTTGAAAATAACCACTTCCTCCTTTGCCTAATGCACACCATTTTAAATGGATTTCCAAGATGGAAATGGCTTATATTCTTGAGGGAGGGGTGGGGATTGAGCAACTTTAGGTTTACTTGACTGTATGACCTGACTCCAAGATGGAAATTTGGGCTCATGATTTTCTTGTACAATGTGTATTATGGCTTGAGGAGTGAAAGGAGGTATGTGTAGTTGTGGTGGTGTTGCCTTTTTAGTTACCAATGTCTGATACAAATGTTTGTTTACAACTTCAATTTACCTAGTGAGGGAGGCTTTAAAATCAGACCTTGATTTCTCATGATGGTTGGCTCTTTCAACACAAACTTGCCTTTCTTCTTGGACTATCCCTTGGATAGATTTCCATGTGGCAAGGTTGAGAGGAGTTGGGTGGAACTATGATGAATTTAAAACTCATTTGGTGAGGGCTTATGAGTGGCAATGGGAATCTCAACACGAGGTTGAAATGGAGTGAATGAGGGAAGGTAGGGTGGGTGATGGGGTGTTTGATTCTCTTCATGGGCTCCCAACTTCTCCTCAATCTTGGAGATGAGTCCATATATGTTAAGCATGTAAATACTATTTATAGAATGGCCTCTCCTGATTAAAGTCATCCACTCCCCATTTGCCTATTGTATTAAAGTCCTAACCTATTTAATGACATGTTTTGGAACTTACTGCCCATACCCCTTCAATGTATCCATGTTTATCATATTATTTTCTTGGTCTAATAGAGATTTTTTAAGGCTATATATATATAGTGGCTTGGGGGATGACTAAGCTATTCAAGAATGTCATACAACCACCATGACTGATTATGAGGGTAACCAAGATAAAAAGGGGGTAGATGAGACTCATAGAAGGCTTGATGATCTTGGTAATAAGGGATCTCATCATAGGGATAGACTAACTACTCATAGGGAGGATCATGTCAATATTCCTACATGTATGATCAATATAGGTCCTCATATTGCTAATGAGGGTTATAGAAAGATGCATATAGATCATTTTAAAGCTGTTGATGAGGCAAGGAAAGATATAACTCTTTTTTATAGGCTGTCATAGCCTAGAAAACATAAAGATAGTTGAAATCATGAACAAGAATATGCCTCTTACCTTGAGACAAATGTGCTGTAGACTTTCTTCAATATGTCCCATCAAGCATGCCAAAACTATTATGGACGTATATTTCACCCTAGATGAAATTAGAAATATTCAAGTGCTACTATCAAATCCAGTCGAACATGGGAATGACCCTAGGCTATGGGTTACCTAAACTTGGGTCAGACCTCTAAGATCTTTAATGAGGCTAGCTCCTCAGATATAATAATACAATCCCTTTTACTAAACCTATGCTATTGGGATGAAAAGGGAGAGAAATACATGAATAGAAATCCATACTAAATGCGATGATGCACCTAAAATATTATTCATCCACTCATACTTGATTTTATAAAAAACTAAGGGGACAAAATAAATGACTAGATCTATGACTCCAAATGTCTATCATGCATCAATGATTCATGAAGAGGTTCACCAATTGATCAAAACCTAAGGGATATGATGGAGAGGCCTGATTCAAGGAACTAATCTAATAAATGTATCCACATGATAGCTTCAATCAAATGACATTAAACACTAAGCATGACCTACATAACCAGACAATCTACTAGTTAGGTGAGACTAGGACTTCACAAGGGAGAGATGTCTACCACATATGTAAATCAAATTGGTATGAACACACTAGGTTAATAAAATACAATTTGAACACAATATTATATTCATCTCAAGAGGTTACAAGGCTCAATATTTGTAGATTCTAGTCATGCCCAAGAGAGGGATCTGAGAGATAAATTTTTAGGCTTAAAAGCCTCTATATATAGCATAAAGAGAGAGAGAGAGGAATATGTGTGGAAGAGTGGAGAAGGGGTCATGATGATCAAGATTTATATATCCCCCTTGATCTCTTAATTACATTAATACTATTGGGACTACAAGAATAGAGTCCTCGTATCTATGGACCATGATTAAGTTTACTTCGTGTAGCTATTTGTCGAGAGTATATCTACACTCAAGGAGATGATGCTCCTCCATTAATTACATATATCTAACTCTACTTTGAAATGTGAACCTGGGACTACTATAGATTGAAAACCAATTTAAATTATTGGTTTTCCTATAGTTGATACATATACCTAGACATATCTATATTGTATGAATGACTATTAGCCCACCATGATCTATATTAGGTCTAAAAAGACATATTATGTCCTTACAAAGTCATAATAACACCATTTGATCCCAAAATATTTGATCTTTATCCAACCTAGATCATGCTTGAGATTTAATCCATTCATACTTATTTTGGTTGAAAATTATCTTTAACCTCCATCGAAAGTCTTGGGCTTTCCCCCTTTGTTCATTGGTTATCAAAAATTGACTCAGCTCATTGAGCTATTGACTCTCTCTCACATGTCATTGATGACCACTGGTCATTGATCCTCTATCAGTTCAATGTGATCTTAAAACTTTTTAATCATGCCTTTGCACTCAGGATCCACTAACTCCTTGACTTACTTGTATGCCATTAGATCTGAATCCATGATTAAACGTGAGCCATTGATTTGCCTGGGCCCATTACCCTATCAGTCATCACTCATCATTAGATCTTCTGTATGATTGAACATCTATTATTAATCCTATTTTTTGAATTCAAATGGCTATCCCATGGGGCTTAAAATTGATGTTTACATGCCTATATTTGACATTTGTGTAAATGTATTTGACATCTGTAAAACTATCACTGAGATATTTGAAAACCAATGGTCATTTTCCATGACTTAAATTTGATGTATACTCACTTGTCAATTGAAGTCCATATGAATTTCAATGATGTTTGTGTGACCGTTAATCTTTAGGCCCCAATGGATGACTGTTGAGCTTGAAATTTGACATTTGTGTGAACGTCACTTTGATAAAATAATTTCACTAAGACAAACCATTCTATTAGATCTTTTACATCGATTGTTTTGTCCTCGAGCAATTTTTCTTAGGATTTTTTCTGGTAAAATTTCCCTGAAAGAATTATGTCTATGGGATTTTCATTTCAGATAAAATGTCTGAAAGAACTATCTTTGATATTTTGACAAGGACCTTTTGTTTCATACATTTTATCTGATTGAAATGAGTCTTTTGAAAAGATTATATTGGATATTTTGTATAGAATAATTCCACCTTCAGGAATTTAACTTAGCCTTTTGATGTGGATAATTTTCTTGAAATAATTAGGTCTTCAAGAAAATTATTGTAGAATAATTTCCTTGAGAGAAATCTATCTTTGTCTTTAGGATGTTTGGCTGTAGGATTTTTGTATCAGTGCACTTATTATAACCTTTTTTGTACTGGACAAATTTTTTGATGAAAATGAGTTCAGGCTTTGTGCCTTTAGGACAATTTCTACCTTATACTTTTTATTTTCGGATTTGTGTGAAACAACTTCCCCAAAATAATTAGTCTTTGAACTTTTACTTCAAACACTTTGTTTGAAATAAATATGCTTTTGAGCTTTTGTTGTGAACAATTTGTCTGAAAGATTTATAACACTTAGCCAAAGATCTGGAATTATTTAATTGAAGTAAATATTATCACTTAGCCCAAATAAAAGGTCCAAAAGAATTGAACTTAGTAAAATAAAGGTTTTACACAACTTTTTAGCCTGCATGCTCTTTTAGACTTGTGCAACTTGCCCTTGACCTTGAAATTTTTTGATCTTTAAAGGCTTGAAAACCATAAAAACCTATTTGGATACCTGCTCCATAATTGATTTCCAAGATATGACATTGCATCTAGGCAAATTTTGTGTGGTCCAAATCTGGCCAATAAGCATAAGGAAACTGTGAATCCTTAGGAATTATATATGGATTTTATTTAGATTTGTGTAAAGGTATGACTAATATTTTATCTTTTTGATGCATTTCTAACTGATTTCTAATGTAGAGCTTAATATCAACTTTCACTTCTCTCACACTACGCTTGCAATGTTTATTAAATCTTCTTAACCAACACTAGGCTTATTTTGACCAAATTGACCAAACCTAATTCCCTATTTATCAAAATTTACAAGAGACATACAACATTCTAACACATTATTTCAAACCATCTCAATCCACTTTTATAATTCATCATCTTGCATTTCACTCAATAGTCAACTTATTGTCTTCAAAGCCTTTTAGCCCTATTTACAGGTAAAATTACTATTCTATTATGTACACAATATTATAAATGAAAAATAAATAGGTTTTTGAGTACCCTTTTCCATTCCATTTCTTTAAACAAAAACTTAGGTTAGGTTCTTTTGCAAAGTCTTGCACCTATAGGCTTACCTCACACTCCAATTAGCCCTCCAAATGCACAAAGCTCTATGGGTTGACTAATATGTAGATGATTTTACCAAACCAAAAATATTTTTTACTAAATTTTTTCCCAATACTACTTTTATATCAATTTTAGACCTTAAATCTTCACCAAAATCCAATTTCCTTCTTTAGCCCCTTTCTCAATAGGTTTCTTAGGCTATTTGATTATTCATAGGGTAGTATAGTATGGATTATTGAGGGTAAAAAAATGAAATAACTTTAATTTATTAAAATAACTTAAGACACACTAAATTACAATTTTTTTTGAATTTTTAAGGGTTGAATCTCCCTATATGGTAAAAACCTTAAAAACTGGGGTTTTAAGCAATTATATAGGTCGAGACTGCATAAAATTGCATATAATGATCCAAAAGTATTTTCATGAAAATAAAATGATTGGAATATGTTTTTATAGTGACCATAAATTTATTTATTTCAATAATAAATGTTTCATAACCCCTCAGGCATTTATAATCAAGAAAACTCAGTCCTTACAGAATGTATTCTGCCTTTTGAAAATAGGGTAGGCAGGGTTTAACTGTCTTTTTAACATTTAAGGACTCCAAAACCTAAAATAAGGTTCTAATACACTTCAATGAATAATATAAAACCTTATTTATCACCTTTTAATAAAATAAAAAAAATCAATGCAAGGAATTTAGGGTACAAAATTCAAGTTTTGTGGACTGTAGACTTTCAATGAGAAATCACAATGATCAAAGTGTAACTTACAAAATATTGAACATATGTATTGGTAAAAAGATAATATTAATTATTGATATGTGTTCCATTACTAACCTTTCACATAAATACATCTTGAAACTTTCCCTCTGAGAGTTCTCTTTGGTTAGATTACATTATTCTTGATTTTACATAATATGACCTATATTAAACCATGACATTGGACTTATGAAATTTTATAAACCTTATTTAGTGTCTATACCACTTAGAAATGTTTTTATGACACCTTAACACCTTCAAAAACATATGAGATTCCTTACAAAGGCTTGGCAAGATTCAAATTTTCAAAAGAGGTTTATGGTAGGAAAAGCCAAAATTTAAATTCTATGCAACTTTGGACTATCTAAACTCCACCTTATGACTACTCAAGACTTATAACACCTAAGAGACACTTGATAGACTACCTAAATAAAAAAATTATTCAACTTTTGGGTCCTTATAGGATGCCCCTGCATCATACTACCAAGCTGGAGAATGTTTTCCATATGTCCTTGTTGATGTACTTGGTTGATGATCTTTGTTGATCAACATCCACTTGTATCTCATAGCTTTGTACAAGAACTTAGGCCCCACATTTAGGCCTCCTCTTTCTCAACTCCTTGATGTACATACCTTCACATGACATAATGGGATTAAATAAAACATATACAATGTTGTCTTGAGCATGCTTTGAAGGCTTATTCTACCATGTCATATCTAAAAATTGTTCAAATTCTCCTTTATCTTCATATTGAACTCCCTTTGCAGGTGTCTTGACATCATTTTTCCTCACCTCCTTTACCACTTATATTTTTTATATACATGCTTCCTTGTATGCCTTGTATTCCACTTCCCCTTATTCCTTGCATACGTCACATTATTGTAGATTCTTATCCTGCTTCTCATACTCATTGGTGTATTGTTCCTCCATCTTCAAGGGGTGTTTGTATATCTCCCTTATTTCATTTTATTCATTCAAAATTTTTTACCATGTCTCATCCTATTTAATCTTAACTTATTGATCTCTATTTTATGATTCAACTTCTTGCTTTTTGTTGTTCCCAAAATTTGTCACTCATTTTTGGGACAACATATGAACTATTTTGGTCTTGCAGGCCAAAAATTCCCTCTTCCCTTCTAAAAAATTGTTCTAGGCATTCAAATTCTCCATTTTTAAAGCTTTTTCAGCTAACAGACTTCGCTGGAAGAAATCTACGGACTTTGCAAGCTTAAATCTACAGACTCTGCAGGCTTAAATCTACAAACTCTGCAGGCTTAAATTTATGGACTCTGGAGGCTTGAATCTATGGAATCTACAGGAAAGAAACAAGCTCTCAAAACTTAAGCAATTTCAAGATTAGTTCAATGCCAAGGTTTAATGATGTCGGCAAACTTAAAGAGTTAAGTGCTTCAACAAAAGTTCAAAGTTTAACCACTTCAGCAAGTTCAACGGCTTCAAACGGCTTTAAAAGACTTAGTGAGAAAGAAGAAGGCTTGAACCCTTGAACCATTGAACCTTGAACCAAAATGGTTCAAAGGTTAAACAGGTTCAGAGGTTCAAAGGTTCAATAAGCAGTTGGTTCAATCGGTTGGTTCAAGCGGTCAAGTAAAACACAAGAAGAAAGAGATTAAACCATTGAACCTTTGCACCATTGAACTGTAGTTGGTTCAATTGGTCAGTTCAATCAGCCAGTTCAAAGGAATGCCCCAAAGTGAAGAGAACAAGTGCCTTTGTAGAGGGTAGTGAAGAAAAGAAGACTTTGAAGAACAAAGGAATGAATTGTTAAACCATTGAACCTTGAACCAAATTGTTTCAATGGGTTCAACGGGTTTAACGAGTTCAATGGATTCAAAGAGATCAAGGGACTTAGAAAAATAAAGAAGTGATGGAACAAAGGATGAACCAATGAACTGATTGAAACTTGAACCAAAAAAGTTCAAAGTTCAAAGGTTCAACAGTTCAAAGGAAGTGCTGGACAAAGGGATGGTTCAATCAAAGACCAAGAAAGTGATTGAACCGAGAAAGCGATTGAACTAAGAAAGTGATTGAATCGAGAAAGTGATTGAACTAAGGAAGTGATTGAACTAAGGAAAGTGATTGAACTAGGGAAGTGATTGAACCATTGATGTCCCCATGGATGTCAAATTTAAGATAATGAAATATCCATCAATTTTCAAATACGACGCAGACCCTGTGAACAAATTTAGTGACCGGCCAAAGAGATAGCCTGAGAGCTCATATCGCATAGATAAGGACAAAATATAGTGGAAGTCACCACATGTCCCTTGTAAAACTCAATAGAAAGTGCCAAGTGTTAACGTCTACCATTTCTTCCTTTTGTCTCATTATTGATTAAGGACTATGGTGGGTCTTGGGTGAATTGCTAAGGTAAGCAGAGCATGCCAAGTGGGATCATCCATGTGAATCTAAATGAGTCCCACATGTTTTTATAGCGTTTCTAAAAGCTTAGTAGAAGATGCCATGTGTCATCTTTCATAGGACTCTCAAAGGATATCTTAAGCTTCTATAAGGTAAATGGATGCTGCCAAGTGTCCTCACCTACTTCACAGAGGAAAGCGCCACGTATCCCTTTATCAGGAATAAAGTGCCTGAGAGCTCAAAATATAGAAAGGAAAGGGGAAATAATGGAGAAAGATCAAAAAATATCCATGCATGGGATATGTTTTTAGAAGGTGAAGTAGCTGACCAAGTGGACATCAGAGAGCATGAACATTCAATGGTGTGGCTTGTTCTCTTGGATTGAGTAAAGCGAAAACAACTGTGTACACATCAAGAAACACATCAGGTGGCCCATATTTAATACTAATGCTCGATTCTAGCATAGCCCATGGATATAATTTAAAATGCATTGAAGGCATTGAATGCATCATAGGCCATCATTTTTGTGAAGCAAAGCATCCAAGTCTTTCTTGGAGCACTATATATTGGACTCTCTCTTATTATTGTAAGGGGATCTCTCTGTTATCAAAAACAAAACTCTACCCAAATTGAAAGGCATTACTGAGACTTTGAGCTCATATTTTTGATCATATTTCATTATTTGAATAAGAAAACAAGTGACTTTTTAGACTTTATGCTGGAATAGGTTGGTTGTTGGGGAAATTGTTCTTATGTTTGTTTCCTTAATGCCCTGAAGTTGACTGTGGAGAGACTTTGTGCTACCACAATTGTCTTTAGTTTGTCTATTTTTTGTTTCTATGTAAGGGATATTGGGATGAATTTGTGCCCTCATTATCCTTTGTATTTCACTCTTTGGCAGTTGAGGTGGAGACTTTAAGCTACATTTCATCCTGCTGTGTTACTGCACCCTATTACAGTTACTTGTCACTACCTGAAAAGTTCCTGTTGTCTGCTGAATAACACTTTTGAAAGAAGAGGAGTGCCTTATATCATTTCATTATGATTTATCCTTTGATTGATGAACATCATCTCTAAAAAAAGAGAGATGGATGGTGTTATCCTACCCCTGAGTGTTATTTTCAGCTTATTTATAGTAGATTAGCATATATATAGCCCCTTCATACTTATAGGGAACCTCCCCTTGATGACAGGAGAGATTTGTCCCCTTTTGATGTAGTAAACCTACACACCTGGATAGCCAATTTACCTATGCTATGGTTGAAGAGACCTATTTTGCTCATCAGTTAGCTGATTGACAAAATATTCACCCAATAGTTTTTAGCGACTCCACTAGAGTTTTATGCGCAATCTGAAGCCTCAAGTTTTAGATTGAATCAGTCCCTACCCTTATCCATTATAGACTCTGGTGACTCCATTCTATGTCTTACCCATTATCATTAAATCCTTATCATCTCCCTCCACCTCCATGTCAACTGGGATAGAACATGCAGTTTGAAGCCTCAAGCTTCAAGCTGAAGTAGGGCTAGTTCTTTCCCATTTTTGTTTTACAATCTTGCAGATCCACAATATACATGAAGCCAAAGGGGTAAAGGTATTTTTGACCCTATATTTGAGTTGGTAAAACAAATTAATTTTGATATGTTTCCTTCACCATATTACCTCCAACGAACTAGGAGCTTTCCTCCTACTAAAGTCAAGTCTCTATTACCAGGCAAAGCATCCATTTTTGCTATTAATAAAGCTTTGTCAATACTTACTCCTCTGAGGTTTTTTATTCCACCTTTCCATAGTCATACTATGGAAATTCAAGGCCCTTAGGGTAACTCTTTTGGCCCACTCAATTTAACTCCACCTCTACATGAGTTACCACGCAGTTCGAGGAAAAATTTCTCTAAGTTCTATGGTGATGGGAAGGTCCATCCTGATGAACATATTGTAGCCTTCAGCATAGCCTGTGGTGTAATAGGTATGGAGTATGAGGATGTAACAGTTAGGCTATTTGTGGAAAATTTATAAGGTGCTACTGTAAACTAGTTTTATCATCTGCAGGCCCAGACTGTGACTGAATGGAACACTCTCAAAGCCAAATTCAAGCTTGCAAAAGATGTGCATGTCCTGCTGGCTCAACTCACACAAATGAAGAAGGAGCCTCATGAACCAATGAGGGATTTCATAGCCAAGTTAAACAATCTAAAGAATAGGATTCCTATAATTTCTTAGCCTACAATTGAGAATCTCAAATGTTTCTTCATCAACTCTCAGCTGCCTGAAGTGAGTTTTTTGCTGAGATGTGCTAGTCAAATAGACCTTACTGTAGCTTAGGATTTGGCCACTATTGTGGAAGATGACCTTATCTTGGTAGGAAAGATAAGGATAGATCCTAATAGAGGTAAATCTTCTTCATCTTCTGAATATTCATCTACAGGCACCATTGATCAAATGGTGCAAAAGCTGGCAAATGAACTGCTAGCCTTGAAAAGACAAGTGGCCCAAGGTATGTCTACTCCTCCTTATTGAGATATGCCAAGGAGGACATTTTAGAACCAATCATATCAAGGCAATGCTACCAAAAGTCAAGGGCAACTAAATCATTTGCCTTCCCCACAGGGGAAACTTGCCATTGAAGTAGCACCAGCTAACTCAATAGTTGGTTATCTAGAAATAGAACATGATTTCTCTTTCCAACTTGAGTTTGAGAAAGAAAATGATGCTGATATTTTTGTAATAGAGCAAGAAGAATCAACTAGCGACTCTAACATTGGTTTCCTAAATTACCAGGATGAACCTAGAGATAAAGGTGAAGTAGTTGATGGATTATATGCTATATTCACCTGGTCCCAGAACTAGTCAACCCAGCAAGCTGATAAAGTAAAAATAGGGGAAAGTTCTCAGCCTGCAATTTCAATTGCCAAATGAGGAACTTCTCTGCCTTTCCAATCAAAGGACCCAGTGAGTAATAAAAAGGTAAATACATCAAGCATTCTACCATCTTCAAATTCAATTCCATAGACTAGTACCACCCCTCTTAAAAACTAGAAAGATGAACTACCTTCCTCTGTTCCTAGTCCATTTCAGTCATTTGACATAATCAACCATGTCAAGAAGAACAAAATTTAAATTTCTAAATTTGAATTCTTACAATCCAATCTTGAGTAGTTGGATAGGTTAGTTCAGTGTGTCAAGAATAAAGCCATCCCTACAGGATAAGATGTTAAAAAGGTAACTCATGATCCCCTAAGGAACATGTCCATCCCAAACAACCTTGTCATTGCTCCTCCTACTACTTTTGAAAGGACTAAACCATTCTATGTCTCTCTTTTGAGAAATAGACATCAGCTGAACAATTACATCATAGACTCAGGTGCATCAGACAATGTCATGCCTGCCAAAGTAGCTAAATCCCTTGGTCTCACACTGACCAAGAGATTTAGGAGATGTTTCTCCATGGAGAAAAAATAAGTGCCACTATTGGGACAAATCAAGGATGACCAATTTACATTTTTTTCCTTTTCAAAAAAGAGAATCAAGATGACAGTCTTGGTGGCTGACGTCCCAACCTCATACGACATCCTTCTTGGGCAAATTTTTTGCAAGGATGTTGGAAGAGAATTGAGCATGGACCTGTTTGAAGTGAGGATCCCTATCAAAGGCATCATGTAGAGGCTGCTTCTTAAAAAGGAGGCAAAATATGTTGTCACCCAAGCATCGATCCCTGAAGCTCAAATTTTGTTTGAGTCTTCAGGCAGGGTAACTATTTTTTATCTACTGAAGACGTTCTTGTTACAATAGATGAAAGTCCTATAGGTGGAAATCTAAGAATTGGTTTAGATAAAACAACAGAAGGCATGAGAGAGCATAGTGCAAGCCTAAAAGAACACTCCTCTCCAAATAAAGAAAAAATTGAGAAAGGAGTAGTTTCTGATGATGTATGGATACTAAGATTTGATGGCAGCTGCTCTTCTAGTGGTGCTAGAGACAGGACTATATTGATATCTTCTCAAGGAGATATCTTTTCTTCTTCATATAAGTTGTAGTTCAGCAACACCAACAATGCTACCGAGTATGAATCTCTATTACTTGGGTTGAAGGCTGCTCAAGACAAAGGTGTCAAACTCCTTCACACCAAAGGAGATGCTGAGCTAATGGTTTGTCAAGTATCTGATGGGGACAATCAAATCATGTGCTGGACTAAACCAGAAGAACAAAAATCTATGGTAGTGGACCATACTACTGCACATCAAAGTTAGGAAAAGGAACTCTTTTCCAAGAGAGAAAATATTTATGGTTTTTAGATTGGAGACCACACCTTGCCATGGGGCAAGAAGAGATAACCAAAAGGAGTGCACAAAAAATGTGATTCCTAGTGGAGACTTCCATTCACCCATCATCGATTCTGAGGAGAAAATGATTTCTTACTAGTTTATCAGGATGGAATGCCATTTTCACTATCTCAAAGTGGGTGGCATCTGAAGCACTTAAAATCTTGAGGCATCAGATAAGATCATCTGTACATATGTATATTTGTATAGTCTTTAGTTCTATTTTGTGCTTTTCATTTTTGTTTTTGGCACCTTTCTTTTTGGATAGCATGACTCCGTAGCCCAATGGCACACTTCAAGGCACTGGAGATTCTAGTTTCTACTTCCCTCAACTGTTCCAAGTCTTCAGCTAAAAGAAGTTCGCCAACTGGAGCCAGCTATTGTTCCCAAAATTTATCACTCATTTTTGGGACAACATATGAACTAGTTTGGTCCTATAGGCCAAAAATTCCCTCTTCCCTTTTCAAAAATTGTTTTGGGCATTCAAATTCTCCATTTTTAAAGCATTTTCAGCCAATGGACTTTGTTGGAAGAAATCTAAAGATTTTGTAAGCTTAAATCTATAGACTTTGTAGGCTTAAATCTATAAACTCTACAAGCTTAAATCTATGGACTCTGGAGGCTTAAATCTATGGACTCTACAGGAAAGAAACAAGCTCTCAACACTTAGGCAATTTCAAGGTTGGTTCAATGCCAAGGTTCAATGATGTTGGCAAGCTTAAAGAGTTAAGCGCTTCAGCAAAATTTCAAAGTTCAACCACTTTAGTAAGTTCAACGGCTTCAAACGACTTCAAAAGACTTAGTGAGAAAGAAGAAGGCTTGAACCATTGAACCATTAAACCTTGAACCAAAATGGTTCAAAGGTTTAACAGGTTCAATGGTTTAATAAGCAGTTGGTTCAAGTGGTCAAGTGGAATACAAGAAGAAAGTGATTGAGATGTTGAACCTTTGCACCATTGAATCATAGTTGGTTCAATCGGTCAGTTCAATTGGCCATTTCAAAGGAATTCTCAAAAGTGAAGAGACCAAGTGCCCTTGTAGAGGGCAGTGAAGAAAAGAAGACTTTGAAGAACAAAGGAATGAACCATTGAACCATTGAACCTTGAACCAAATTGGTTCAAAGGGTTTAATGGGTTCAACGCATTCAATGGATTTAAAGAGATCAAAGGACTTAGAAAAATAGAGAAGCAATGGAACAAAGAATGAACCAATGAATCGATTGAACCTTGAACCCAAAAAGTTCAAAGTTTGAAGGTTCAAAGGTTCAATGGTTCAAAGGAAGTGCCAGATAAAGGGATGGTTCAATCAAAGACCAAGAGAGCAATTAAACTGAGAAAGTGATTAAACTAAGAAAGTGATTGAATGGAGAAAGTGATTGAACTAAGGAAGTGATTGAACCAGGAAAACAATTGAACTAGGGAAGTGATTGAACCATTGACATCCCCACAAACATCAAATTTAAGATAATGAAATATCTGTCAATTTTCAAATATGGCATAAACCTTGTGAACAAATTCAATGACCAGCCAAAGAGATAGCTCGAGAGCTCAGATTGCATAGATAAGGACAAAATACAGTGGAAGTCACCATGTGTCCCTTGTAAAACTTGGCAAAAAGTGCCAAGTGTCAACATCTACCATTTATTCCTTTTGTCTCATTATTGAGTAAGGATTGTGGTGGGTCCCAGGTGAATTACTAAGGTAAGCAAAGCACGCCAAGTGGCATCATTCGTGTGAATCCAAATGAGTCCCACATGTTTCTATAGTGTTTCTAAAAGCTTAGTAGAAGCTGCCATGTGTCATCTTTCACAGGACTCTCAAAGGATATCTTAAGCTTTTATAAGGTAAATGGATGCTACCAAGTGTCCTCACCTTCTTCACAGTGGAAAGTGCCACCTATCCCTTCATCAGGAATAAAGCACCTAAGAGCTCAAAACACAGCAAGGAAAGGGGAAATGATGGAGAAAGATTGGAAAATATCCACACATGGGATATATTTCTAGAAGGTGAAGCAACTAACCAAGTGGAAATTAGAGAGCATGAACATTCAATGGCATGACCTATTCTCTTGCATTGAGTAAAGCTAAAATAGCTATGCACACATTAGGAAACACAACAGGCGGTCCATATTTAAGATCGATGCCTGATTCCATCATAGCCCATGGATAGAATTTAAAATGCATTGAAGGCATTAAATGCATCATAGGCCATCATTTTTGTGAAACAAAGCACCCAAGTCTTTTTTAGAGCACTATATATTGGACTCTCTCTTATTATTTTAAGGGGATCTCTTTATTTTCAAAAACAAAACTCTACCCAAATTGAAAGGCATTACAGAGACTTTGAGCTCATATTATTGATCATATTTCGTTATTTGAATAAGAAAACAAGTGACTTTTCAGACTTTGTGCTGGAATAGCTTGGTTGTTGGGGAAATTTTTCTTATGTCTGTTTCCTTAATACATTTTTTGTCCATTTAATTAAATAAACAAAATTAGTGAAAGTAATCAGGAAGGTGTCCTGAAGCCGGCTGTGGAGAGACTTTGTGCTGCCAAAATTGTCTTTAGTTTGTCTATTTTCTATTTCTATGTAAGGGATCTTGAGATGACTTTGTGCCCTCATTATACTTCATATTTCACTCTTTGGCAGTTGAGGTGGAGACTTTGTGCTACATTTCATCCTGTTTTGTTACTGTGCCCTATTACAGTTACTTGTCACTACCTGAAAGGCTCTTGTTGTCTGCTGAACAATACTTCTAAAAGAAGAGGAGT
The DNA here is from genome assembly GCA_037957365.1 of Torreya grandis. Lineage (NCBI taxonomy): Eukaryota > Viridiplantae > Streptophyta > Pinopsida > Cupressales > Taxaceae > Torreya > Torreya grandis. Next base: position 2,968,058 of record JARHVA010001062.1, read on the forward strand.
GCCTTCTATCATTTCATCAGGATTTATCCTTTGATTGGTGAACATCATCTCTGAAAAAAGAGAGATGGATGGTGTTATCCTACCCTTGAGTGTAATTTTCAGCTTATTTATAGTAGATTAGCATATATATATATATATATATATATAGCCCCTTCATACTTATAGGGAACCTCCCCTTGATGAGAGGAGAGATTTGCCCCCTTTTGATGTAGTAAACCTACACATCTGGCCAAATAATTTCCCTATGTTGTGGTTGAAGAGACCTATTTTTCTCATCAGTTAGCTGATTGACAAAATATTCACCCAACACTTTTCTTGGACCTGTTGTCCATTTATTAGCTCATTACTTTCTTGTCCTTCTTCAACAATCTTCCTCAAAGAAATCACTTTGTCCACAAACCCTTGTATATATTCACTACTAGAAATCATTTTCAAATGCTTAGAAAAATTTGTAAACAACTAGTTCACATGATCACATGAGAATATTAGATTGTACCATGACTTATCATATTATCCTTGGGCTACAATAGTGTTCTTAGGTTGAATGCTTGCCTCCAATTCTTCATATTGATATACCAACTCCTTATTGCATATAATCAACACCCTAGAAGCTATACCAATAGCATTATCCTCTTATTTAGGCATTAATTCATCCACTTCATGCAATTTGTTATGTATATTATCAAAATCAAAATGATCAACACATTAGTTTATGTATATTAAAAAAATCAAAATGATAAACACATTGGTTTACCTATTTAGACCTTTCATGTTCTCTTGGGGTTAACTCTTCCTTCTATATGATTTCAATGAATCTTTAAACTTCTTCACTTATTCTTACCATGTCATCTAACTATTCACCTTTCTCAGGATAACACAAGTTTGTGTTTACATATTCACTTAACCATCCATCTTCTTTGTCCTCATATTTCTCAAGATCTCTAATCATCTCCTTTAGTTGATGTTTCATATGTGTAACTACTTACTGGATTTTTATATCTTCCATCTTTTCCTTGAATGCATAATGTACTCTCTTCTTGATCTTGATCTTGAAATTATTTTGGCATGCCATTAACATCTCTCTTAATCTCTCTTCCATACTTGTTAATTCTTTTCTCAACTCAACAATCTCCTTATCCATATCCACTTCTTCATTTTATACTTTAATTTGCATATTTTTTGTGGAAATATTCTTGTATTAATCCCATATTTACTCTTTTCTTCCTTTCCTTCACTCTTTCTTGACAAGTTCCTCTTCACACTTGCCTTCTTGACCTCACTTGAGTCACCTCTATTATCTTTCTCTCTCTTGGAATCTCACTTGGAGTATCATGCTTCTTTGCTTGGTCCTCATTTGGGATTACTCAATGTCTTATTAAGCTATCTATTGATCTTTCTTTCCCTTGAGCTATTAATAGCTCTCTCTATTCTTTACAGCCTCTCTTGGCTTTGGGCTTCTTTGCCACACTATCCTTTTTTTCTACCTTCACCTCTTAAGGTTTTCCAGCCTCTCACTTATCCTTCCTATTATTAAAATCAATAAATAAATTCAAATTATTTGCAAAAAATAACCTTATCAAAGTAATCATAAACAATCATACCTTGTCATAAACTATGCTAGCTTCTTGCCTTCTCCTGCTCTGCTCTATCTTGCACTTTGTCACTCACCTTGTCTCTTTTATTTCTTGTTCCCTACAATAATCACAAAAGATTTAAAAAAAAAAATAAAAAATCATCACTACATATCCATCACCTACCTATACCCAAGATATCTTTCTGCTCTAATACCAAATGATGCAAAGCTTAATATCAACTTTCACTTCTCTCACACTATGCTTGCAATCTTTATCAAATCTTCTTAACTAAAACTAGGTCTATTTTGACCAAATGGACCAAACCCAACTCCATATTTATAAAAAGTTTCAAGAAACTTAAAACATTTCAACACATTATTTCAAACCATCTCAATCCATATTTATAACTCATCATCTTGCATTTCACTCAATAGTCAACTTCTTGTCTTCAAAGCATTCCAACCCTATTCAAGGTTAAATTTACTATTATATTATGTAAAAAATCTCATAAAGAAAAAATAAATATATTTTTGAGTACCCTTTTTCATGTAATTACTTCATAAAAAACTTAGGTTACGTTCCTCTGCAAAGTCTTGTACCTGTAGGCTTCCCTGACACTCCAATTAACCCTTCAAAAACACAAAGCTCCATGGTTTGATAATTATGTATATGATTTGACCAAAAAAACACTATTTATTACCACCATCTTGACCAATCCTACTTTTTTTTATCAGTTTTAGACCTTAACTCTTCACCAAAATCCAATTTCTTTCTTTAGCCCCTTTCTCACTAGGTTTCTTAGGCTATTTGATTGTTCATAGTGGGGATTATTAAGGTTAAAAACATGAAAAAAATGTAATTTATTAAAATACCTTAAGATAAACCAAATTATAATTTTTTATGAATTTTTAAGGGTTGAATCTCCCTATATGGTCAAAACCCTAAAAACTATGGTTTTAGGCAACTGTGCAGGCCAAGACTGCATAAAATTACATATAATGATCCACATGTAGTTTAATGAAAATAAAATGATTAGAATAGGTATTTATAGCTCCCATAATTTTTTTTATTTTAATAATAAAGCTTTCATAACCCCTCAAACATATATAATCAAGAAAACTCAGTCCTTACAAACTGTATTCTACCTTTTGGAAACATGGTAGGCATGGTTTCACTATCTTTTCAACATTTAAGAAATAAAAAACCTAATATAAGGTTTTAATAAACTTAAATGACTAATATAAACCCTTATTTATCACATTTTAATTAAAAAAAAATTCAATGCAAAATATTTAGGGTACAAAATTTAGGTTTTTCTGGACTGTAGACTTTCAATGAGTAATAACAATTATCAAAGTGTAAATTAAAAAATATCGACAATATGTATTGGTAAAAATATAATATTAAATATTCATAAATGTTCCATTAATAAAATTTCACATAAATATAATGATAAAATGATCAAACACTCAGAACATTACTTGAATAAAACTATCATGTATTTCTTGTTTAGCAGACTTGGGCAGACTTCTAAATAGTAACTAGCTTTCCATACCACTAACATTCCCTGTATCAAAATATAGAGTATAATATGATAATAAAAAATATAAATAAACCTGAAGCAAATTCACTCACCACTTGATTATTCAAACACTTCTTGTGATCTATTCATTCATGCAAATTCAATACACACAATATTCTCATATCACAGACATTCTTGATTCAACCAGTTTATTTATTTCCATATCCATTAATAAACATCATTGAATAGAATGAGAGGATTACATTCCAAAAAATAAATCAATAAAATAATATAAAGGTTCATATATGAATCTTAAAACTTTCCCTCTGATAGGTCTTTTGTTTACATTACACTATTGATGATTTTACATAATATGAGCCATATGAAACCATGGCATAAAACTTATGAACTTTTAAGACCATTATATAGTGTATAAACCCCTTATGCATGTTTTATGACAACTTAAAAAATTTATAAAAATATTATAGTCTTTAAAAAGGCTTGAAATATTTCAAATTTTCAAAAGAGGCTTTTTGGCAAGAAAAGCTAGAATTCAAATTTTGTGCATCTTCAATCTACCTAGACTCCACCTTAAGACTATTAAAGACCTATAAAACCTATGAGAAAATAAATAAATATTTTAAGATAAAAATTATTCCACTTTAGGGTCCTTATAGGATTCCCCTGCATCAATTATGCATAATATTAATGGTCATTTAGCTATCGTAGACCCATTTCTTACTAATTAAGGCAGGGTAATGAGTCTTTACTATCTTCATGTAAATGAATTATAAGTACCATTTAAATATAAGTTAAAACACTTTAATTTCAACATCTTCTACCTAGCTAATGGGTTTGACTCTACCATAATTTTCTAAGCTTAATAGTACTGGGCTATAACTCAAAGTTGGTTGACCAATGGATTCACATGTTGAGCGAGGAATCATATTGATTGTACTATCAAAGTTAAATACTACATCTAAAATTTCATATCCATCAAATTTAATGTCTATTCATGAATATAAATCCCAAGTATTCTTGATCTTGACATACCTTCTTGTTGGATTATATAAATAATTTTCCCATATATTTGAGCATTAATAGCAGTGTTATTCTTATCAAAAACTAGTTTTTATTGTATTTCTTGTAATACCTACAAAAATTGATACATTAAGTTATTTTTTATTATAGGATTAGGATATTTATCCCATTATACTTTTCTAATACCTTAATATTGAGGAATTTCCAAGGGAGGTAAGCCTTCTTCAGCTCTTTGTTGCCTTGTGATGGCTTACATAAATGCATTTTCTTTTGGCTGTGCGTTAATCATGTTTATGTTACACACTAGCTTCTCCTTTCTTTGTTTCTACATAATAGGGTAGGCTTCCATTGATGTTGAAATTTGATCTTGTAATATACATAATAAACTTGGCTTTGAGTATTTGTGGGATAATTCCTCGCATAATGATTATATGCTCTACATAGATAAAATTATATGAGAGGTCTAGTTTGTCGATTATTATTATTGTGACATCCTTGATATCCACAACAATATCATACCCTATATCCTCCTTCGTATCATCCTTTATATCCTCTTGAATTTTTTTGATATCCCTACCCTTGGATTGTTGTCTATTATATCCTCCCTATTGATTCACCTATGCATCATATCCCCCATATTGATGATGAGGGGAACTTGGAGTTGAGTTTACCTACTATTATTGAATATTTATGTTGTTACATGGTTACACATACTAACTAGAATACTGATAAGAGGGAGATGACATATTATTATATCTTGATAGGACATGTGGCCAATACTATGATGATGAAGGCATTTGATATTATGGTGATAAAGGCACCCATCCTGGACTACCTTGAGTTGTATTTATCATCTCCATGTCTAGTCCTAGAATTACTTGATTTATATTGGGTATTTATTGGGCCAAAACTATGAATATGTTATTTTTTATATCTTACTTTGACTCTTACAAGGATCAGTAACTTATCTTGTCATGATTATTAGATTTGAGAAACTTAGAATACATGTTGTGCAACTTTTAGAAATATTGCTGGAGAAAATGGCACTTGGATGTAGGATGTCTAACTACCTGATTTCCAAAAAATATGTTTTAATTGTAGGGAATTCATTCCTATGATGTACCTTTTAGACACACTCTATGCACCATAAGCCTAATTTAGCTTATCATTTTCATGCATCTCATTCATCCTCCTCATAAAATCATCTAACTTAGCCTCTAATTTTGATCCCATCTATGGAAGATCCACATAATGTTATATTTGTTCAACTTTGATGGTAGTAAATTGATCATCAACCTTGGTGTAAAATTGAATTTGTGTAATAATGAACCTTATTCTTGATCGTAATTGCTTATCACATCAAAGAACCAATGATCATATTCCCCAACTATTTATCCTAATTTTTGTCAAATTTCCTTCAGATATTGAATCACTTGACTGGAACATTTTTTTACTTTAAATTATGCTATCATCAAATATTTAAATTATGTGAAATTTAGGGCATTGACATTTATTTTACAAATGAACTCCAAAGCATGGCCTCCCAAAGCCTCTACTAGTTTGCATTTCTTCACATCATCTGATGTTACCCCTTTTACTACCCATTTCATGTCATAGGTATCTAAGTATTATTCAGATCTAAAGATCCAACATATGACATTAAATTTATAAACATACCTTCATGAAGTGCCATAGTTGGTAGATTGCTAGTTGTGGCTGCAAATGTCTAAATACTAGTAACTATGATCGGTGTTGTCTATATATTGGTTATTATGTAGTTAAGTGATTGAATAGTGGTTACCATGACTATAAGCTTCTTCGCACTACTCTTTTTAGGAGTAACCAAAAATCCTACTTCCTATAACTTCTTTATTTCTAATGCCCATTTGGTTTTTATAGTGAGCCTTCCAAACTTGTCAATAAAGGAATCAAACCAACCTGAATCATCTTCTCTCTTTATTATTTTTCTATCTTTTATAACTAAAGTGGGCTTGGAGGATGTGTACCCTTGAAATGAATGATGCTCATTTCTAATTTTTTCTTGCTTCAAACTTAAACCTATAATATTACGACCTTCAAAATTAACTTCTTTCTAGGAACTTTTCTTCCTACTTCCAGGAAAAAAAACCCTCACTTAACTATTGTAGACACCTAAAAGTGGCCACCAATGACCTCCAACTAGGATTTTGACCAATTTCTACCAAAATGCACAATTTAGTGTTTTAAATGACCTAAAACACTAAAACAAGCTAAATTATGTGAACCTATCATATACAAGTGGCAATTTTGGCCAAAGTATCACTAAATGGGGCAATGCAATTTATGAGACAACTAACTTTGATTAGATCATTTTGAGTTAAAATGACATTTTTGTACTTGGGTGCTCTAGATTTCTCTTTTCTACCAAATTTCTTGCATGAGACATGTGCCTTTGTTATTTTGTGTTGGTAACATCCTAAATGGGATAGTGGTTCCAACACATCTAACATCACATCCTAATTTCAATCTAGTTAAATTTTGAGCTCATAATATGACATTTTGACTAATTTGATTAATTTATGCACTAATGGCCAAGATTTGCACCAAAATTGATAAATCATGTTTAAGACTAATTAATTTGGATCAAGAGCTTAAGTTAATTTTGTATGAAACTTGTTGAATATTTCTTTTTAGAAATTGATTGTGAGTTTATGCATCATCAAGTGACATCATTTCTTGAGAAGGCATCCCTAGGTCATAAATGCATAAAATATCTAATTAAGCCTTCCCATGCTTCATTAAGCCATCCCATACATCTTTAATGCCTCTTCATCGTAAATATTTATGAGGTGAATTTGGCCTCCAAAATTGAATGGATTCTTAGCCACACATTCTCATCTTGAAATGGATGGTTCAGGTTCATTCTAGTCATTTACAAAAAAATATAAATAGGAGGCCTTTCCTATTGAATTGTAAGCTCTTTTGGTATAAATTTATAATGCTAAAAATATCTCTCAATCCATTGATTTAGTGTTATCATGCCCAATGTTTGAGCCAAGACAAAGTCATCACAAGCCCAAGGTGCCAAGGAGAAAAGGAGATAGCCAAACCTCTTTTAATGAAGATTCATTGATCACAAGCCAAGTAAGCCACTTCAACAAGCCATTTGGAGCATCCAAGGGAGGTGAAAGAACATTTGTCTTTTTCATTCTAGTTGTATTTTCCATTTAGTTTTGTTATTATGGTCCCCCTTGAGATAGAATTAAGTTGTTAGCTATTAGTGTGTTATATTTGGATTTTGATTCCATACACTAACACTATATTAATTTCCCCTTATTGTAATCCTATGTTCACAAATGGTACACCCGATGGGACCTAGCCTCATAAATTTGATCAAATAGTTCCTACAAGCAACCTAATAACCAGTTTAATGCAAGATCTTGGAGTGTGGGAGTAAAGAGAGTGAAAAATTGGATCAAAAAGATGTTTCCCTGAAAGTCATAGTTTTGTCACTATGGAGTTGCGATATTATCCTCTGGACTACAATCCTACAACTGATACATCCATGGATTTGTCATTTTAGTCATGATATTGTGTTTTAACTATGTTTTTGGACTAATTTTGTCTCTATCTATAGATCTAGTAGCTATATTACAATATCGCTACTTGATAATAGTGATATTATAATAATGTGATTCATAAGTAGTGATATTGAAATACCATGACTCGATAGTAGTGATATTGTAATAATGTGATTCACAAGTAGTGATATTGTAATACCATAAATTGATAGTCATGATATTGTAATACCATGATTCAAAAGTAGAGATATTGAAATACCATGACTCAATAGTCATGATATTACAATACCATGACTTGATAGTCATGATATTACCTATTCGAGTCATGATATTATGGGTAAACCATTAAGGATTAAGTGACAATACTACAACTCTCATAGTGGTGATATTTCACTGACTTGAGTTATTATTAATCTAAGTAGTGGTATTGTTTATTTTTGTTGACTAACCTATAAGTAGTGATATTGTGTTAACCAATCATGGTTTTGTAGTGTAGCAAGATTACACTGTGGAATTACAGGATTGCACTGTGTGAACCCAAGAGCTCAATTTGCAAAGTTATTTGTTTCATTTGGAAAAGTGCTTCAAGGCTATAAAAAACTTTGAATTTTCCCTTATAGGGCCAACTTAAGAAGTGATAAAAAAAATTAATCTAGTCTTTTTAACCTCTTTTTGGATGCTTAAAATGGATTAGGAACTTTTATTTTGGTGCTTAAGGAAACACTTATATGTTTACTTGAATAGTTTTTAGTTATTCTTTACAAGTTTTTTTACAAATTAAAGCCAAGGGGATAAAGAACACTACCAAAACTTTCATTTAGTTCTTTAAATTTTAACTCACTTCAAAGCTTTTACAACTTGTTCATTCCTATTTACTTAGTTTTGATTGTGTAAAAAGGAAGATTGTGCATGTACGCTCTCCCCCAGTCCCCTATAGGGAACTTGTGGGATCAAAAAATTCCATCTTCATTGCAAAGTGCCTTAGTCCAAATGCATAAAATAGATGTTGTGAAGGCTTTCCCTAAGACCCGCATGGCTTGGGTGATCTAGAAACAACCTTAAAGATCTTTTACTTAGTTTTTTATTTTCATTGCATCTTGGCTTGTGAGGGGGACTTCATTACCTCCCATAAGTTATATAAAGAAACCTTGACCCATGAATTCACTTCCTAGCATTGAATTTAACCCCTCTCCATGGGGGAGGGTATATAAATTGGTATCACCCCACTAGGATGGTGGTTTGAGCGGTTAAACCATCTCCTATCACTAGGGCTAAGCCTAGGACATTTGAACATGTTGGACATCATAGTACATTAAGTGAGTGATGGATGTAATGGTTATAAAAAGGAAAATACCTTTTTACAACAAGACATATAATGTGGACCTAATTGATGTGTTAATTCTATTATATTTTGATGTGAAAGTCTTGTGCATCTGATCCATCTAAATATTCAAAAACTTTTTAGTTTAGTTAACCCCAATTTGCCATACCTTGTCAGTTTAGGGCTTAAGATGATTAGTTAGTTGATTTGTCTTTGTCTTAAATTACTTGGTCTTGTTTGGAGTCAAAATTATTTTTTAACAAAAGGGTTACATAACTAAACACATTGTCCACCATTTCCTCAATAAGGAGGTGTTATGTTACCCAAGTGAAAATCATCTTTTTCCTTATTCAAAAATTTATCATAAAAATTTGTGTCATATCTACCATTTTGGCATAGTTATGCTACCCATTTGAGTCTGGACCATTTGCCCAATTTTATTAAGCCCTTCATTGATAATTTAAATTTAAAATTGCACCTTTATAAATTTATAAGACTGATGTGTTAAGTGGCTTCACCATTTACACTAAACTTGAGGGAACTTAGGTTCTATTTCTAATTTGAATTGAGGGTCATTTTTAGACTCATAATCATTAGTATCATTTGGTAGGACTCAAGTCATCTTGTATATCACTCATGCTTTGAGTCTTAGGCTAAATATTATACTACATTTCCTATTTGCCATTTGTCTTGAGTTCATTTGATGCAACACTTTTGCCTTCAAACTTTGTGTGTATGTGTGTCATTTGAGTTGAGGAGAGTTGTGTTATGCTATTGAAATCATGTTAAACCATTTTTCCTTAGATTCTTGAAGTAAAAATTTGTCATACCTTTTGAGAATTTTAATGTTATTATGCTACTTAATTTATTTTTAAACTTGTTTCATAGGCCTATGTGCATAGAGTCCAAGTTGTTCCAAATATTCAAACCAATTCAAATTTTCTTTGGGAGACTTTATATAGCATGGTTATATCATTCACCTTTATCTAGATTATTGGTTAAAAGAGTCTAGTTTGTGCCATTATTTGGGAAAAAATAAATATCTCTAAGTGATTTTTATTTCATACCTCATACCTATTGATCAAGTTTATGTCCAAGAGTCAAATGCCTAGTTTTTGTTAAAAGTGTTTCAAATCTATTAGATTAAATATCTCATATTTTAAAATCTAGCCTTTGACATAGTTTAGCCAAAATTCCTAGCATGTGCCTTTGTTTGAGCCTAGATTTTGATGCCACATTTGGCCAAAAGTCTTGGCAATTTTTATTTTTCCTAGATTAAACTCATTTTAAACACTTTGATTCTAGAATCTAGCATTTTGATTTACGGTCCTTTTAATTGACCTTTTTGTGTGAGAAGTGTGACGTTAGATACTTGATGTTAGATTGTTTTATCACAAGTCATTGCATCAATGTTCTTTGGATATACATATTCATCCTTTTGACTAGGTTAGACCAAGTTTGAACCCCTTTTTATACATCACTTTTTCAAAGTTTGTAGAACTCTATTCATTTTGGTCATGAAAAATTTACTATGGATCCTAACATGTATTCCTACACTCGTAGTGGAATCATGTACAATCCAAGATTTAGTAACATGGTCCCACAAGAAGAAATGGTTCAAGATCCCTATGTAGACAATGCTATTTATGAAAAATATCCTTATCCATCTTATAAGAATAAAGCAAAGGCATGAAACCAAGACCCATTAGCTAATTATTTGGTAAACATGCCTCCATAATCTAGCAAGATCAAGCACAAATAGATCAGTACCTAGCTGTAGTACCTACAGTGGAAGAACCATTTCCTAAATAATCATACTATGTAAATAAACCATCCACATATGATCCTTATCTATTTGAGTGTCACTTATTAGAAAACAAGGATAGATTTTTTGTTAGAGCTATAGAAGTAGGGGCTAAGTTTCTAGCAAACTTCCCACATGAGGTTTTTTCAAGTCTAGTAAGAATGCCTTACAACATAATATATAGTCAATAGGCTTCTTCTATAAATCCTTTTGCTCTAGTACAAATGATGTATTAGGACCTTAGTATGCTTGTAAAAGGCAAGGATGCTATGGAGGATCACTTTGTACAGATTTAGAAAGCATACCAAACTTATTTGAACCTAACATGTAATTTTAATTAGATAACCATTCCAAATAGGCCTCTCATAGATTTAATTACTTAAATATGAGTGTTAAAATAATTAATGGGTCAATAAAATTAGGGTGTAGACCCATTTTCACAAAAAACTTCAGTCAACAACTTGTTTCATACCCCAAACCTAGAAGAAGTGTCTTTTGCTTCTATACAGAATAGTTACCAAAACACAATGGATAATGTGCAAGCAATGTCTAATACAAACCAAAGTGGTGTAAGTAAGAAAATAACTAGTCTATAAACAAGTGTACCTTTAGTTAATACCATGAGTGGTTCTCCAAATTAGGGAGTAAGAATTTATATGTACCAACCTAAGATAACAACTACCACTAATCCTCATCCATCTACTTATTCAAGCACTCAACCAATAAGGTTAGGTAGCTAGCTTACAACCAATGCTATGCCTCAAAAACAAAATGTGACAAATCTTACTCCTCCCTAATAGGCAATGAGTAATATTCCACAACAATAGGCACAATCCAACATACCAATGCAACATAGGTAAAACATATTGCCACCTCAATAGGGGAAACTAATGTTCCACCTCACCAAGTAGCAATGAACATACCTCTTTCCTCACAAACCAATATACCAATTCAAATCCAAATGATGTATAATAAACATCATACATATATTGGGTAGAAAAAAATGTTGAATCTTCAACAAGTATCAAATTCCCAACAAGGATTTGCATAACCTAGAGGTTCCAATGTTCTTCAAGCACAGATCAGGTAACCTTTGCCTTTTATACAAAATGTGCCACTAGTTCAAAGATAGGGTCTTGGTTCACAAGTACCCCCTCAACAATAAGGTTTGATTAGTCAGTAATAAGTCTCTATTTAACCCCACTAGGTGTAATAAAACCATATTCCTCCATCCCAACCTCAAAATCCCTAAAATTAGACCTATGTACCCAATCCAAACCATAATATAGCACCACAGTACGTGTAAATTCAAAAATAAAACCATAATCCACACTTGAAAATTCCTGATCCATTCTCAAACCAAACCAACCTACCCCAACATATACCTCCATCATACCCCCGTCAAAGTGTTCCACTTGTGAGCACTCAACTATCTACCCAGGCCAATACTCTACCTCAAGATAATGTTTCCTCTAGTTTCCTAGCCCAAGAACTACAACAGATGAAGGATGTGATTGATTCTATCTAATCTAGGAAACAAACCAAAAAGTTTAAGTTGGATGAAATGCGTTCTTATCTATTGAACATGGAGTGCTTGTAGATATCATTTCCTCTAGGATACAAACCACTAAAATTTGACAAATACAAGTGGAAAGGTGACCCCAAGGCTCATTTGATCGAGTTCTTTGTTTCATGCCAACTTGTGGTATATATAGACATATACATTTGATTATTGTTCCCAAGGAGTCTAGCAAGATAAACCTTGGAGTGGTTTTTTAATTTGCCCAAAAATTTAGTATCAAATTTTGATGATCTTTCAGATAAATTTGTGTAACACTTTTCATATAATCTTGAGCATGAGATTTCATTGGTCAACTTGACTCAAGCAAACCAAAAGGATGGTGATAGTTTTTAAAGTTATATATAGCGATAGAGAGCCCTTTCAAGCTAATTCACCCATAGTTTACCAAACAATTATCCACTATGTTTACCAAAAATTTGCATAATGAGATATCCTATCATCTGGAACTATAGTGTGTGCATACCTTTAAAGAGATCATTGAAAAAGGTTTGTTGATTGAGAGAGCCATTATTAACAAATGGATCATCAAGCTTACTTTTTCAAATCACTTTCAAGGTACCAATCAAGGAAATGGACAAAACCAACATCAAGTCCAAGCACAAGTGTCTCAACTTGCATAGGTCAATAACAATGATAGACTAAGGCAATTCAACTACAATAGAAATTTTATTAGAAATGGAGTAACAAAGTTGAGACATGTCCAAAGGGTGAAAAAACTATTTACTCAACCCATGCAACATATGAAAATTATGCCTAACCCACAACCTTTTTAGCAAATGTAGAAAGTACAAAAGCCCAGGCCCACACAATAAATATAACAACCTTTTCCATTATAAGCTCCTCTTCCAAGGAGAACAATGCCTACTCATCATGTTTTTAGTATCCTTAGAAAACCTATTAAATATATGTTTCACAAAGTCATTTCCACTAATCTAATTAGCTAGCCTATACCAGTATATTATCCTAAGGGCATTCCTTATCCTGATTGGTACTACTAAAATGAATTCTATGAATATCATCAGGTTAAAAAACATAAGTTTTACCATTTTGTACAAATCAAACATTTGATTTAGAACATGTTAGAGAATGGGGAAATAACATTAGATGGTGGTGTTTCCACTTCCAATTAGAACCTTGGAATCTTTCAAAATCCTTTCCCATAACATAACACCCAACATAAAAACTAACCACATCAATAAAAATAAAAATAACGATCAGCGAAACACCAAAAACAATAGTTTCAATAACTAAGGTCAAACCAATAAAATCACCAATAACAAAACCAACAACATCTAAATAATGGACAAAACCAATGTCAAAATGGCAATAATTAATAGACCTACTATGTAATTATACATGACTACAATAGGGTTTTAGGTCATATTATAGGAGGTTGTGTTAACACCATCTCCATCAATTTGAGACCAAATACCAATCGATCAATACCTTTTCTAAACAATTCCAATCTACCAACTCACATTGATAATCCTTCTTTGACTTAGGACCACATACAAATGTATTAGTAAGTAGGGATTACTAATTTTTGACCCTATATCGATAACTTGTCATTACTTCATGACCACACAAAAGTGCACGAACAACTGAGACTTATCTTATTTGGTCCCCCACCATCACCATCATTTGTTAGAAATCATGGTCCTATGTTTAATCTTTATTGTGCAATCATAAATTAGAGGTTGAATATTACCATCCCAAGCCCACAACCATCTATCACTTTGCACATCACCTAACCAACCATTCAAACTTAGAATAAACCATTTAACACTGACCAAGATAAGAAGTTTGACATTGTGGATCAATTTAAAAATATACTCGTATAAATCTCCATTTTAGATTTGTTGTGCACATGAACAATCCACAAAAACATTTTGAACAAGTTCCTTAGACAATCCATAGTTTCAAGTGATAAATCCCCTGACAAATTCCAAGCTTTGGTTGGACACCTAGCTCCAACCCAACAAGTCACTTTCAATTAAAGTGATATGTCACCCCTTGGCCTACTACATAACAACCCCTTGCACATTTAATTTTGCATAAAACAACAAAAATTGAAATGTGTCCTTATAGATAATAGATTAGGTCTAAACATAGTGTCTCTAAAGCTCATCAAGCTTCTTAGGTACATGATGGAAAATCTTCAAGTAGAAATGATAACCATCAAATCCTATGATAATGAAGAATGGGAATCATAAGGCACCATCTATTTTCCAATTATCCTTGGGTCCTTGACCCATGATACACTTTTCCATGTGATAGACCTTTATTTGTCATATAATATGCTTTTGGGTAGACCTTGGTTACATGAAATTCATGTAGTCCCATTGACATTACACCAATGTATCAACTTCTCCCATTTAGGGATGAAAGTTTTGTATACCAGTAGATTTGCATCTATATGAGCACTGTAAATACCTAGAGGTTGAGATCAAGAGATCTAACTATCATTTCAGCATGAATATAATGGCCAAGCAAGATAAGGGAAAGACAATACTCCTTAATTTTCTAGAGGACAACTATATTGATCCTAATACCATTGATTATCTTTCACACATTCTACCTCCTAAGATATCCAATCATTATACCATCTCACAATGCCCCATGTGAGTATTTAACCCATGATACCTTTCACATCACAAACCTTCCATACAACCCAAATTCCTTTGAAATACCTAAAGCCAAGCCACTTCATCCAAAATGGAAATAAAAGGGTAAAGGTAAAAAGTATAGTCCAAAACCTATCACATTTATACTAACATTTGGCTTAGAACATGACCCTCTTGAATGAGATGAATCATGGTTTTACAATGACAAACATGTTGATTATTAAAATAATTCAATGTGTCTTATTCCCAATAGGATCATGAAGAATCAAGACTATAAAGGAAGAGACATAAGACCAAATCAATAAGGAACACTTGAGCCAATTTCAATGACCAAATATAAAGGGCCTTATGGACTTGGATTTAAACCACCTAGGGGTGACCCCATGTACCTTAATCATGTTCCATCACCATCGACTAGTGATGCCAGTAGTGAAGCATAGTCCAATCATATCCCTTTTGATGACCTAGCTAAGACCAACCTTCTTAACACTCATTTTGTTTGTACCCTTGGACCAGTCATTCATCACAACCTATTACCATTATATTATCCCCAACTGATAGACTAGGATCAACAATAATCCAATGTACTGATTGATGAGTTTCAAAATGATGAGGCTTTCTATGATTTTTTGGACCTTAGAGATAATGTTCCATTGGGGAACCATAAATCAGGGTTCTTAATCAAGTTGGATCTTGAAGCCTATTTTGGAGAGAGGATGAACACCCTTAGCCAAAAGAAAATAATTAAAACATTGTAGTCCTAAAGTGAAAACCTCTTTGAGGCACTTTTTGACCAGGGAAAAAGTAAAGAAAAAGGCCAGTCTAGTGGTGAAAACCTATTTTAGGTGCCACTAAATGGGGGTGTTCAACCTTCCTCAAGCATAGCTCAGGAGAACATCAATGATGAACTTGTCTATGAGTCTAAATTCAGTTTTGAATAATAAAAAGCCTTTGATCAAATCATTCAGGAGTTTCCAATATTTTTTGTTACATGGATAAATCTCCCATTGAGGGACTTTGATTCATCTTACCTAGGGGAAATCAAAGATCCAGTTTTAATAGAGGACTCTAATGTTGCCAATCAATTCAGATCATTACCCACTATCCTTGAAGATAGTTCAACCCTTCTAATGGAGGACATAATAAAGGTGAACATCAGGTCCCCAAATGACCCAAAGTGGATCAATATAGACACATCTCTTATTGAGAAGGAGAGTGAAGTCCTTATATCCCTTTTGAGGGAATTTGTTGACATATTTGCATGGGCATATTTTGAAATGCCAAGTTTGGACTCCACCTTAGTTTTTACCACCTTGTGGTGAATTTTGAAGCCAAACCAATAAAATAATTTTTTTGTAAGATGCATCCTCATATTACTATATTAGTGAAGAAAGAGTTGGAAAATATCTTGGAAGCATGATGTATTCATTCAATCAACTATTTAGAGTGGATCTCCAATATTGTGTCAGTTAGCAAAAAGCTAAAAGGAATCATAATATATACTAATTTCCATGATATAAACAAAGCTTTCCATAAATATGAATTTCCATTTCCAAAAACTGACATGATCATTGAATCCATAGTGGGTTATGAAACACTTTCCTTAATAGATGACTTTTCAAGGTACAACTAGATCAGGATATCACTAGAAGACCAACACAAAACAATGTTCACCACTCCATGGGAAACATTCTATTATCAGGTTATGTCATTTGGTCTTAAAAATGTAGGGGTAACCTATTAAAGAACCATGACCATCATATTTCACAATATGGTGCATGACATTATTGAAGACTATGTTGATGACATTCTTGGCAAATTAAAGACCAGGGTAGATCATCCAATAGTGTTACACAAAACATTTGAAAGACTACACAAGTACAAAGTTAGAATTAATCCTAAGAAGTGTGTCTTTAGAGTAGCATTAGGAAAATTTCTAGGCTTTATTGTGTCTCATCGAGGCATTAAAGTTGATCTAGCCAAAGTCCAAGCCATAACAAATATGCCACCATCGACTAATTTGAGGCAACTCTACAATTTACAAGGTAAGATCCAATCTATTCAATGATTCATATCATATTTGGCCAATAAATTCCATCTATTTATGCATCTTCTAAATAAGGGACTCACATTTCACTAAGATGATCACTGCCAGATGGATTTTTAGTAGCTAAAGGACTATCTAGTGAATCCACTTATTTTGTTACCTCTCATGCTAAGGAAGACAATCTTATTGTATCTATCCACTACTTACAATTCCTTGGGGGCACTTTTGGATTAGCATTATAATAATGGAAAAGAGCATGCCATGTACTATTTAATCCATATACTATTCACATATGAACATAATTATACACCCATAGAAAAAGCATGTTTAGCCATGGTCTTTACAGCTCAAAAACTGTACCATTACATGTTAAACAATAAGACCATGGTTATTTCAAAAGTAGATCCATTCAAGTATCTAATATCTAAAACATATTTATAAGTATGCATGGCCAATTAGATATTGTTTCTTAGTGAATTTGACATCGAGTACGTCAACCAAAAATCCATTAAGGGGCAAGTTCTTGTTGATCAGCTTATTGAATGCTCCTCTTGCTAATACAAAGTTATTTACATTCTAATTTCCTGATGAATCCATAATGACCATCATTGACACACCTCTCAAGGAGTAGCACTAGAATTTTTATTTTGATGAATCATTTACCACACATGGATTAGGGGCAAGCCTTTTATTTATTACACCACAAGGGGATATAATCCCTAAATCATTCAAGATAAGATTTCCTTGTAACAACATGGACAAATATGAATAAATTATTATATGGATTCTCTAAGAAGTACAATGGAACATATCTCATCTCAAGGTTTATGGTGATTCTTAGTTGATCATCAATTAGGTTATAGACTAATTTTAGACCAAAGATGACAAGCTAGTGCCATATAAGGTCATGGTCAACACTCTCAAGTAGTAGATTACCAACATTTAGTTTGAACATATACTAAGGGTAAGTAATAGAACCATGGATGTTATGAACACTATTGTATATTTGATTTGATAAACAAACACAACTAAAAAGTATCAGTTCCTTGTCAAAAGATTTTTAGTACCAGCTCATGAACCTTCAATCATGATGATGATTAGTGATATTGTTGGTCCTAGATCTATCTAGTACTCAAACCTTTACAACTATCTCCATGACCAAATTGTACCACCCAACCTATCCCAAAATTAATCCAAAGCCTTTATCCACCAGACCACTCACTATACCTTACTCAGATCAACCCTTTACCGTCATAATTTTGATGGAACCCTGATTCATTATTTAACTTTGGAAGAATCTACACTAGCATTATAATAAGTTCATGAAGGATTATGTGGAGCCCATACCAATGGGATATTCCTATCCAAAAATATCTTACGTACTGGTTATTATTGGCACATAATAGATGTAGATGTAGATGCATATGTGAAAAAGTGTAACAAGTGTTAATGGCATGCCAATATAATTCATTCCCTGGCCAAGACTCTAAAACTAATGTTGATACCATGGCCATTTGATACATGGGGTCTCAAACTCATTGGGAATATCAATCCTACCTCACACTATGACCATAAATATATCCTTACGTCCACCAAATATTTCACTAAGTGGGCTGAATCTATACCCCTCACTTACATGACCATAAAGTAAATTTCCAAGTTTATTTTTAACCATCTCATTTTTGACTATGGTATCCATTCTAACATTATATCTGATAATGGAGGATAATTTAAGAATAAAGATGTCAAAAATTTATGTACCAAATACAACATCACACAACACTTTTACATAACATATTACCCTCAAGGTAATGTCCAGGCTGAAGCATCAAATAAAACCATTGTCAACATTCTTAAAAAGATTATCAATGATGCCAGTCATGATTGATACCTTTAGATATTCTATGCTCTCTAGGCATACCATACCAATCATCACACACCCACAATAGTTACCCCATATTCACTTGTTTATGATATTGAGACCATTCTTTCCATTAAGGTTGAGTTTCCATCTTTATTCATCTCTTTCAAGCATGTCTTGGATGACAATGACTATCAAGTAGCTTGCATGTAATAACTAGAGTTACTTGATGAGAAAAACATAGATGCGGTGAATAATCTCCAAGCCTATCAAAATTGACTTCATTCCACTAAAATTGACATGTGAAAAATAGAAAAATTGAACTTGGTGATCTTGTCCTTAAAGAGAACCAAGAGAATACCATGGCTAAAAATAATCAGAAAGGTAAGGTCAAACCCAATTGGGTTGGTCCTTTCATCATTATGGAAAAATATGGAATAGGAGTATACAAACTTGCCACACTATAAAAACATGAATTTGATGAGCCGATGAACATTATCCACCTCAAGCGATGCTATGCTTGAGTGACTTGGTGTATTGTCTATAAGGACCATTTCAAGTTATAATTTTTTTTATCAATATTATTTGTACTATACCATTTTACCATCCTATCACTTTATCCTATTTCATAACCATTCTACCATACCTTTCTCATCAAGTACATTATTTTCTCCCTCCCTACCCAGCCTTATGACCTTGGGTTCCATTTGGTTTCATTCACATTTTCAGCAAAAGGATTCCAATTCAATTTTAATAGTTATTTCACACATTCTAGATAATGGCAACATTTTGGAGTAGTAAGATAGTAATTTGGTAGTTGTGTCCTTCATTTCTTGTTCCATTTTCTATTTCAAGTGTACCTAATTATAACTGCTTATGGGTAAATTAGTGTCTCAATGGTCTGGTTATTAATTATAACCACCTATGGGAAAATTAGTATAATTTACCTATGCCATTATTTCCTATTTATAACCACCTATGGGAAACATTCATTTATCACACCTTGATGTGCCAACTTGCCATTTCCTATGCCATACTATGCATTTATACCAACTATACCTATTTTGTTTGAATTGGTTGTTACACTAATCATATTCCTCCACTAAAAGGCAAAATTACAGTGACTTGAGGTCCCATATTGGGACTATGTAGGCAATTGTTGATACTTGTTGAGGTTAGCTCAGTCACCCTTTTATCCCATGCTCTCACCATTTTGTGATCAACCTAAGCCACACTCTCACCATTTTTTGAGAAATCTAAGCCATATTGTCACCATTTTATGAGTAACCTAAGCCATGCTCTTGCCATTTTATGAGCATCTTAAGTAACACTCTCACCGTTTTGTGAGTTTGGACCATTTAATATCTTATCATTCTCGATTGAATTGAGATATTCAAAACTTTCAAAAACACTTGTAAAATCATTCAAAAAATGAAAAATATTGACCACTTCTTTGCCTTAAGGATTTTGGGAACCCTTACTAAGTCACAATAAAATCACTTGTCACTTAGTTTCCTCATCCTTTTTGGCCTTTTATCCCATGCTCTCACCATTTTGTAAGCTCATTCCTATTCTTATATCATATCCATTATGTTTGTTTTTCATGAGTTATCATTTTCTTCCCATTTTCTGGGAAAACTACATTTGGATTGATGTTTTTGTTAGATATTACATCCATGGAACTATGTAGGTAGCATCTACTTACCTAGCACATATAAAGATAACTTAGTTACCCCCTTCCTTTTCTTCTATTTCTCCCCCATCTTGTTTGTTTGTTAATTTGTCACCTATTTTTTAGGGGAAATGTTCATCACGTAGGTTTAAAGTTGAGTTTTTTGTACTAACATTAGGACTAACTATTATTTGTTTCCTTGCTTGCTTCTTTGCTTGTTTGTTTGTTTATTGTTTGTGTCCTATTTATTTTATTTCATCACTGTTTCCTTGATTTAGTCTATGTGCATTCATTGGGTGATTCATTATGAATTTATACTTGAATCCATCCATATTCATATGTTTACATTGTCATTATGGTTTTTTATCATTGGTGCATTATTTTCCCTTAAATATTAGATTTCAGGAGTTATTCCTTATGCATCTTTTGGCCTAGTCCTCATGGTGTTCTATCATGAGGCTTACCATCAAATACTACAAAAAAATCAGCTTTAGTAAGTCTACTCACCAATGGAGGCATCAACATCTCCTTATCACCGACATCCTAATCTAATCCCAATCATATCCCAAACAAAGTAATTACACAATGAAAGAATTTTAACCTTTGTTAGTTTGGAAAAACATCTCCCTACTAGTAGGTTGTCCCAATTCATATTTATCCTTTATATCAAGTTACCCACATCATATTTACCATCATCAACCAATCAATCATGTTTTCTAGAATCGGGGTCTAATGATCGTAACTGCCTATGGGCAAATCATTGTAAACCATCCCACTTGCATTTTTCAATGATTATAATCGCCTTTAGGCAAATCATTATGTTTTCACCAATTTAATTTGTTTTTTCCCAAAAAGGGGCATGTTGTTATCTTGTTTATATATTCTAACTAGGGAAGCTCCATCTTTTTAATGATTATAACCACTTTTTGGTAAATCATTGCGTTATCATACCATGTTGCCACTATCAGGGTACAATGCTTATAATCACCTTTGGGAAAACCATTGTATACTGTCCCAATTATATTCTCAGTGATTTTGACTACTTTTTCAAACTCATTGTGTTTTTGCCTCATCATCTTCATATGTTTGGTTCCCTCATTTGACTTCTTTGTTTTGAAGGACTATTTGTTGACTTACTTGTGCCAACCATTCCCTTGAGGGAGCATCATACAATTCATCCATTATTGTTGAAGTTGTAGGCATATAAGACCTTTTCATTTTTTGAGAAGATGTTACTATGGTTATAACTTGTAAACACCTTCCCAAATAAGGGCAAAATATAGACACCTAAAGTGGCCATCAATGACCTCCAACAAGGCTTTTGATTAATTTCTACCAAAATGCACAATTTGGCCTAAAAACACTAAAACAAGCTAATTGATGTGAACCTATCATATACAAGTGTCAATTTTATCCAGAGTATCACTAACTGGGGAAATAAAATTTATGAGATAACTAATTTTGATTAGATCATTTTGAGTTAAAATGGCATTTTTGCACCTGGGTACTTTAGATTGCTCTTTTCTACCAAATTTATTGCACGAGATATGTGCATTTGTTACTTTATGTTATAAAAATATTAAATGGGATAGTTTTTCCAACACATCTAACATCACATCTTGATTTCAATCCAGTCAAATTTTGAGCCAATAATATGACATTCTGACGAATTTGATTAATTTAGGTACCAATGGCCAAGATTTGCACCAAAATTGATAAATCATGTTTAAGACTAATTAATTTGGATCAAGAGTTTAAATTAATTTTACATGAAACTTGTTGAATATTTATTTTTGGAAATTTATTATGAGTTTCTATATCATCAAGTGACATCATTTCTTGGGAAGGCATCTCTAGGCCATAAATGCATAAAATATCTAATTAAGCCCTCCCATGTCTCGTTAAGCCATCCCATGCCTCTTTAATGCCTCTCTATCCTAAATAATTATGAGTGAATTTATTGAATTTGGCCTCCAAAATTGAATGGATTCTTAGCCACACATCTTCATCTTGAGATGGATGGTTTAGGTTCATTCTAGTCATTTGAAAAAATATATAAATAGGAGGCCTTGCTTATTGAATTTTAAGATCTTTTGGTATAAATTTATAATGCTAAAAATATTTCTCAAGCCATTGATTTAGTGTTATCATGCCCAATTATTGAGCCAAGACAAATTCATCACAAGCCCAAGGTGCTAAAGATAAAATGAGATAGCCAAGACTCTTTTTATGAAGACTCATTGAGCACAAGTTGAGCAATCCACTTCAATAAGTGATTTGGAGCATCTAAGGGAGGTGAAAGAAAATTTATCTTTTGCATTCTAGTTGTGTTTTCCTTTTAGTTTTGTTATTATGCTCCCCCCTTGAGATAGGCTTAAGGTGTTATCTATTAGTGTGTTATATTTGGATTTTTATTTCATACACTAACACTATGCTAATATCCCCTTATTGAAATCCTTTATTCACAATCATGTCCTACCTCTGCTTTCTAACTGATCTACCTTAACATCACTGCTTCCAATATCCTCTTTCTCATTGGACCCTTTCTCATATTCTATATACCCTTCTCTTTTAGTAGCTTTTGTACCTTCTCTCAACAACCTTTCTTCTCTAGCATCTTTACCTTGTATGCTTCCATCTCTAACAATTTTTTATTTACTCCTAGTCCTACTCACAGTTACTTAGGGTCATTTGTCTTATTCTACCTTCTTTGTTGTCGTAACTCTCTTTTGGGTCCTAGAATTTTATTTTTGCTCAGAGTCTTTTTGCCTTCCATCCTTTGGGATTAGGTTCAAGTTCCTATTATTTAACTCTTCATCATCCAATTTCTCTCTCACACACCCCCATAGTGCCTGAAGTGAGTACTCCATGTTGGCTAGAATAGGTACCATAACCTTTTCCACAACCAACATCTTGATTAGCAAAGGTAGTTGCTACAAAAATTTCCCTCTAATTCTTTAGACAAATCACTCTTATGTATTTTCAAAAGCTATGTAACTTTGTACTATGAACTCTATGATATAATCATTTATTTTAGTCTTCATGCAATAATCTAGTGCTCATGACCAGTTGATATCTAGGATGCACAATCTTTCTTGTTTGTCCTTAGTACAAACTATAAATTCTATTCTCCTCAGACTAAAATAATAATACTCTAATCTGGCTAACCATGCAGCTAAAAATCCAAGAAATTTGTACCAAAAAGTTCATAGATTTCACCATAGAGGTTCTTGGATAATCTCCTCTATAGTCTTTTTGACTCTTTGTGCTTCTTCCTCTATAAAATTTCTAATTATCTCATTTAGCCATATTTTTACATTTCTTGGCCCTAACAACCATCTTAACATAGTTCATCCAATTAGAGTCCATGTTAACTGCACCATTATTAGCAAAGGTTTTTGGAATCACACAAGAACATGCTAATTATATGGATAACTTGTGTAGTGGAGAGAAAAAAAAGGTGTCAAAGAGACATAAATAGTATAAACCATCTATGATGTCTTCAAATAGATCAAAGAATAGGACTAAGTAGATATAAATAAAACTAGAACTATAACTAGGATCACATAAAATTACAAAATAAAGTAAAATAAAGTAATAACTACACATACAACATACATAAAAGAAGATAAAGGAAACCATAATAGGATAATTCTATTAATCTCTATCAACACATCAAACTCGATTATATTACATCAAAGTACTATTTATATCCTTTTACCATCTTATTGGCTCTTCACATTCTAACCTTCTGAGATATAAAATTAAAGACTCTCCATATTCTTCAAATACTTGATTAAGATTATAAGGATGAATATATACAAAGTTCTAAAAAATACAAAATCATACACTTCACACATGTGTTTATCTTATAAACTTCATGGTTTTAGTAAGCTCCATTATTCATCCAACAAATTTAGTTTTATCTCATTACATGGTTGAATGAAATCTATGTTTGATTTTTCACCTATGAATCTTTACCTTCTCTCTCTCCATTTTTATTTTTAGTTGAATGTCATGACCCCCCCATTCAACTTCTAAATATTGTAAATATGCTCAGTGTAGTTTTTATTAGTTTCAATAAAGGGAACCTCACCTTACAATAAAGGAGAGAATTTTTGTCTCCTTCACTATTGTGAAATCCTTATTTATCATGAGTACCAAATATTTCACCACCATGGATATCAAACACTACACCACACACATCAAAAGGCACACCATCTATCTTAATGTCATCAATGAAATTAACAATAATAAAAAACTTAACCTTGAATTGTTGGCTCAACTTGATGTCTACACCTTTCTTTACCCAAACCAAAGAATATGGGCTTGTATGTTTGTAGGCTTCAAACCCAAATTTGTCTTCCAACATTATATTAAATTTTCTTGTGAACAAGTATCAAAAAAAGCATCTAGTTTTATTTCCTTCATCTAAATTTTAATATGGAAACTTTATAAAGCTCACTCTCTTGAAAATTACTACTACCCAAACATACCTCTCTGTTTATGGAGCTACAACACAAAGTATCATCCACCTTGGATCTACAACCAGTATTATCACCTTGAAGTGAAGACATAACCTTTTTCTTCTTCTTGTTCTTGAATGAATACAATTTCGGATTGAACTTCCAAAACATATCCTCAGAATGATTATCAACATTACATTCACCTTAATATACATTAGTATCCTTTTTAGAAATGGAATTAGCATTTTGATTACCTTTCCCTTTACCTTTCCCCTTTTTCAAAGAGTTTTTTTATTGCTTGGTGCTATTTTGAGAGGTTGATGGAGCCTTCTTCTTGTCCATATCTAAGTAGTGAGCTTGAGAACAAACATCATACACATATTTAGGCTAGGCTAAGAGGACTAGTATCCTCAAGTGACTATGAATTCCAGTCAAATTCTTCATCAGGAGATCACAGTCCAATACATCTGATCCCATTTAGATAACCTTCTTACAAAAATCATTGGTGTAATCCTACATAATTTGGCCTTACTTTTGCCTAAGATATACATAGACTTCTCTTCCTCATAATAAATAGGATATAATTGATTTTTGATTATCATCTTAAAATCATCCCACTTATAAATAGGAAGATGCTTATTAATAAGTAAATAATGAACATAGATTTTAAACCAAGTTAAAGCATGATTATATAAATTTAACCTTGTAAAAAAAATCTATTGGCTTTCATTATTCTGTTGTAAACTAAAATATGCTTCAAGTTGGGATAGCCAATGGTTTATTTATCCTGCATTCACATCCCTATTAAATGGCTAAATTTTAATATTTACCTCAATATTAAAAGGAGGTAGAATTGGGTTAAAATGGGGATGATCTTCATGCTTCTCATGGTTCTCGAGAGTGTCCTACTTATTTTTTTTTAATGTCTCCATGGAAAAACCAAGCTTCTCCATAATAATAATAAAGAGAGATGATAAATACTCCTTTTTCAAGATTGAATAGTAACTCTTCTACTATTTGAGAATATTCATCATCAATATGGGCCTTACTTCTAATTCTTTGCTTTTATTTCCTTATGGAAATACATACTTCAAGAGGAGTTATGTTGGGCCCCCAATTTTGGCTAAGTATTTTTTGGGAATAATTGACATGGAGAGGCATGAAAAAGACCATAGAATGGAATACCATGGTGTGAGAGTGAATGACATGGAAGGATCAAGTATTGTGGAATATATATGCATGTTAAATAGAGATATCAAGAATGAAGGACTCAAAACTTAGCAAAAGACTTGAGAGCATGTGGGAAACAAAAAATGGTTATGGAGCAGTTCATAAGGATGGAAGAGAAGACTAAATCAAGCATAAATCTATAAATAAATTATGGGAATATAGGCACTCAATGATTAAGATCCATCATCGAGAGAGAATATAGGGGCATAAAGGCCTAGGTCTATACGAACTTAATGTAAATGGCTGCCATGACTCAAATGTATAATGATTATTGGTGAGTCATCTTGATTACAATTATTTATATAACTGCTTAGTTAGGGAAAACCAAGTATAAATACCCCCATGATGTACTTTGTAATGTTGTTATTTAGTTGGCTATTATTGATAGAGTTTTTATGAGTTAGTCACTTCTAAATAAGTATATTCTTTGAGATCACTTATGAATATTATGAAGAATCCTATGTTGACACGATATTATTGTTCAGTTGTTTGTGGAACTGATGTTATCTTATATCATTTATGTTATGATTTTCTTTTTGATCATTGAGTAATTAAAAAGTAATATAAATTAGATATTAACTAAAGTATGAGTTTATTCCTAAGTATGTGTTCAAACTCCCTTGTATAGGAAGTTGGATAAACACACCCTCACACAATAAAACTAGTGGGAATTAGTCCCATGTTGTGTGCTTCAGGTGAGTGCATGAGAACTTGTTCTTGTGTGAAATGCCAATATGATAACACATTAGACTCTTATTCACTAAGGTGCATGCCTAGGTAAAGTCATGCCCATTTAAAGGAAAATAATCCTAACATTTTGGTTCCATTTTCAGGACCCATAGTGTTTATTACAAGATGGTGGAAGATGCTCGAATGATTGTCTCTTGAGAATATTGAACAATGGGTTACTAGTATAGAGGATAAATTTGTATTACCATTTCTTGAATCAGGAATCTCTACATGCACATGGGTAGGATATAATCTATATGAATAACTATATGAGATGTTCTTTGTAGAAGGGCTTATTCATATTCATGCTTTTATTGTAGCATATACACAAGACCAGTTGAGGAACTATGAATAAAAGACAACTTGGTCACTAGAGTGTCAATTATTTTTAGCATGATTGGGAGTGAATTGGATTGTACAATTGATTATTGGTGGTGTATAAATTTAAATAATTACATTTTGGAATACACAGTCTCAACATATTCCTATCTAGAGGAGGTCCAATTTCACTTTCTCCATGAGCCATGTGGTAGATATCTTAGACATTTTTCACTAGAGATTAAGAATCTCTTAGTATATTCTAGACTTGGAAGTTTCCCCATAGATGGCTGAAATCTCTCTCGCATGATCAACATAGTTGGTGGGGAAATGGAGGGGCACCTTTGATGTAAAATTGATGGTTCATCATGGTATCTAGTTAGTGAGAATTACAAAAGTAAAAATATGATGAATCTCAATGAATGGTTATGATTGGAATTGATCCAGGGAGGGGACAAGAGGACTTAAAAAGTAATATAAGGATTTGTAGGGAAGTGAAAGAGCATAGAGAGGAATCTCCAACCATATGACAACACTGGATGCCAGCATAAATATGTGCAAGAGAATCAAGTTAGGTAGTGGTAAATAAAGAACCCAATTTGGATAGGCTTGATTCCCCATCCATAATGCATGCTCATGATCTTAAGTTAGAAAACATATTTATATGTAATTGGGATATAGATAGTGTAAAATAAAAAATTGAACCTATTAGAGATACATTTGTAAACCAATATTTAGATAGTAGCTTATTGTCCATTTCTTTTACTTTTCAAGATAATTCTATGGCCCAGTTTGAAATGCCTAGTGGACCAAGCATAACTAGTGGGCAGAGTACCAGCTTGACTATAGTTAATCAACCCACCTTAGTGCCAAACATATCAAGTGTTTATGTTGGTATAGGAAGAATGAGAGGTAGTATTGGTGTTGGTTCGATCAGAGGAACTAGAGGAGATGAGAGAGGTAGTGGTAGACTTCCCCCAAAAGGTCTAGGAGGGACATGAAGTGCATCCCAATAGACCTTATTTCAAGCTCCTCAACTACCCACTATGTATTATGATATGACACTCACTTACCTAAGTATCCTGGTGTGGAGAATGCTACAAAACATGTTCACAAGTGTGAACTTATTTAGAGAGTGCATGATATTGCCTCTTCTGAATGAAAGGCAACATAGTTTGCTACCACATTTTTGGAATGCTATCTCAAGTGGTATCATAAGTTTGATCTACAGCAAGTTATAGTAAATTATGACCAACTAAAGGCAATGTTTATCTAAGAGTTTGATATCTTAGAGTTTGAATAGTAGAGCATAGTTGTTTTGAAGGATATCATGCAAGAACTAATTGAGAGTGTGTGTGAGTATGATGCACATTCAAGATGCTTCTATCTAAGCTCTATTTTGATATAAATGTTATTCAACACACCCAATGGTTTTTAAGAGGATTATTGATTCCCTTATGATGTACCTTATATAGAAGACTTTCACCAACCTGTGTGAGGAATTGAAAGCTGCCCTTTGCATTGAAGTTATTGGAAGAATTGACATAGGGATTTTTCCCTTCATGGAGGATCACATCACTTTTATGGCATCTCATTTATAAAAACTCACTACACATAATGCTTATGAAACTCATAGTGGCTTGTGGTGTGTAGAATAAGAATTTTAAGGCCTCAATCAAAATAACTGCGCTCATAAGAGTATTTGAGCCATAATAAAGCAATCTTATGAGATTTTATAGGAAGATCACAATGTAAAGGATTTCACTCTACTTAAACATGCCACTCAATCAAAGGTATCTATATATTATAAGATATGTGATGCATAGTTTTAGTGCCCAAAATTGCATTGAAGCAATTGGGCCCTTGTCAAGTGAAAATATCCAAGTCCTTAGCCCAACTTCCATCTCTAAGTGTTCATTTGGAAGGTCAAGTTCAGGTGAAAATTGGATAAGTTTAAATTAGGTCTTTACTTGGTGAATGTGTTTTTCCCTTAGATTTTTTATGTTTTTTACATGAACATAATGTTTGACAAAAATAGGTCTTCAGGTTTTTTTATATCTCAAACAAAATGTCCAAAGATTTATTTCCATCAAACATTTTACCCACTAAACAAGGTCTGAACGAATTCAATGTCTTGGCCAAGTCCCATTTACATTGGGATAAGTGTTTCACAAAAAAACTAAATGGTCATTTCTTTTAGATATTTTGTCTATGGAAAAAAGTTCGAAGGGCACTTACCCTTTGGGAATTTTGCCTATGTAAAAGGCCCAAAATAAATATAGAGTCTTATCTTATTTCAGCCAAATGTTTGTGCAAAAAATTTTAAGGGCACTTACCATTCAATAAAGGTGAAAAGGTCTGATTCCTTTGGAAAAAGTGTAAGTTTCATTTATTTAATAATTTTTGTCCACAACAAAAATTCCAAAGGGGACTTGCCCTTTGGGTATTTTGCTTACATAAAAATCCTAACAAAACATCCTTTCTTCAGCAAAAGTGTTCATTTAAATTGTCTAAAAGCAATATTATTGTGGGAATTTTGTCCACACAAAAATCCCAAAAGGATATTTCCATTGTTTTGGGTAAAATTTAAGGACTCATTTCTTTCAGCCAAAGTGTTTGCAAAAAGTTTGAAGGAATTATCTTGACAAAATAACCAAAAGGATTATTTTGGAACAAAAATCTTGAAAGCATGATTGCCAAAATACAAAATACCCAAAAATAGTAGTATGATGGTCTCATGGACATCATTGATGGTCACGTGAATGTCTTTGATAGTTGTGAGGATGTCAAAATTAAGCCCAAGCTAAAAACCATAGGGGTTTAAATTTTGATGGTCTCACAAACATCATTGATAGTTGTGTGAATGTATTTGATGGTTACAAGGATGTCAAAATTAAGTCTAGGATAAAAATCATAGGGGTTTAAATTTTTATGGTTGTGCAGACATCATTAATGATCACATAAACATCAGAAATGAGATAGATAGCTATCAATGGTCTGCATTCAATCTTGGGTTTAAGGGATCAATAGAGGTGAGAATCTAAGATACATCATATAGAAGACACAAGCGTACAAGTGCTCCTATCCACAAAAAGGATGCATTGAATGGATGTAGCCACATTTCAAGGTTCTATAATAGATTAAATTATTTCCATTTGATCCTGGATGTAAGCTTTTTTTTGAGTTAGTGTAAGGCTTTGGTTTCTTTCTTTCTTGTTCTTCCTTTCCTATCCCTTGTTTGTATATAGCGCTTGTATATTTTTTGTTTTCCTTATCTTATGTTGTTATTTATTCTCAATAAGTCTTTTTAAGATAATCTTCAGCTCGAGTTTCATCCAATTGCTAAAAAAAAACTTCTCAAGTTGGGAGTGCAGGTGTAAAGGAACTATGGGTCTAAAATGTGAGCTTGATGTTTTTAATTTTAGGGAGACTAGAAAATAAAAATGAATAAAATAATCATTCCCTAAAATCTTTAACTTTGTTATGATATAAGCTTGATTTTGATAAGGTTTGTATATACAAGATGAAATTTTAAATTATTGAAGCACAACCATGCTTGCACTTGTGATCTTAAGAATTTGACTCAAGAAAGGAGGTTAGTATAGAGTTATTTCAAAAAAAAATGAAGTAAACTCACTAAAAATATAACATATCTAGGCTTAGATCATGGGTGGAGCATGGTGAACAAACCAAATGAGAACTCAACAAAACATGGAAGGAAATGGGACATACAAACATAAAAACACAAATTCCTTACCAAATCCTTGATAGCTCCAAATGGTAATTCTGTTGGCTTGCTTAATTTATGCATAAAAATTCTTCATCAATGACATATGGCTAACATCATCTCCTCTATGCACCATTGTTGAATGTTTGGCCTGATTAATGGCTTGATGGCTTTGGCTCAATTTTGGCATTATAACACTAGGCTTTTGGCTTCATGAATCTATTCCCTACATTATAACTCTAATTTTATTGAGATCTCTAAATCAAGAGCTCTAGGTTTACTTTGATAGGCTTTCAAATCCCTTGAAATGGGTTAAACCTGACCACGGTTGAGTTTATTAACTTAGGTTGAGTTTGGCATATTCCTAGAATATTCTTTTAGATATTTTATAAAAGTGACAACTCACAAAGGTAATGAGTGTATTCTAAGATGTTCTAAGATGCTCTTGAATTTCCTTTTTATAAATTGATTTAATTGATTTATTAGCTCATGGGTGAAATCAATTAGGATTTGAAATTGATTTAACTTGCTAATTGATTTTAATTAAGGTGTGCAAGTTAATTAATTATTTTTAGGTATTTGGTCATTTGTTTGATTTTGATTCTTTCAATGTGTGTATTTACCTTGTTTAATTGATTTAATAGGCCAAATTGATTTAATTCAAGGTTATGAAGCCAAATTAGAGACTAATAGAAATTCTTAGGTTAAATGTTTGATGATTGGTAAGAATTGGTCTAATAGTCTGATGTAAAGCCACTGGTGGCCAAATTTACATGTCTACAGTTTGTCCTTGTTTGGGAAGATGTTGCAAGCTATAAGCATAGTAATGTCTTTTCAAAGAATAAAATGGTTCTTTATGCTTACGACTGTAATGGTAATGATTGAACTATAGCTACCCCTTCGAGGGAGTAGTTGACAAGTGGGTTAGTAAATGGTCCCTCAAAAGAAAGAAGTGAAATGAGGGGACCAAACAAATGAATACGATGGGGTGACAATATAATGATTCACCAAAATTTGGGTAAAATCACTGATAAATGCAAGTGGGATATTGTAAAATGGTTTGATCAAAGGTAGTTATAAATATTGTACCCTAATAATGGTAATGTGGTATGATAACACAATGCTTTACCCTAGCAAGTGATATAATCATTGAGAAGATGGAGTTTCCCCAGTTAAGATAGACAAATAAGAAAGGAAATTGGTGATAACATAATGATTTTCCTTATCAGTTAATATAATAATTGATAATAAACATGGGATGGTGTATAATTTTGATGTAGTATACCTTGATTATAAAAAACATGATTGATGGCTAATGATTGATAACTTGATATAAAGGACAAAGATGAATTAGGACAACTTACTAGTGGGAATATGCTCATCTGAACTAATAAAGGTTGAAATTCTTTTGTTACTTAATTACTCTATTTGGGATATGATTGGGATTATTGTTGATGTCAGTGTCGAGGAGATGGTGATGCTGCATTGATGTTTTAGACCTCTCAAATTTAATTTTTATTATAACATTTGATGGTAGGCCTCATGATAGAACACCATGGGGGATTGGCCAAAATATGCATAAGGACTGACTCCTGATATCCAATACTCAATGGAAAAAAATTGCACTAATGATAAAAGCCATGATGATAATGTAGACATTTGAAAATGGATAGATTAAATAATAATATGCAAGGAATTACCCAACGAACACACATAAACTAAATAAAGGCCATAGTGCTGAAAGAAAACAAATAGGCACACAAAAAAACAAACAAAAAAAATAAACAAAGAAACAAACAAGTGTTGGTCCCTATGTTATTATAAACAACATGATAGACATTACCCCTAGCAACTAGGTGACAACTGAACAAACAAACAAGATGGGGGAATAAAAGAAAATGAAGGGGGTGGATGAAATATGTCCATATGTGTTAGGCAAGTGGACATTGTCTACATAGTTCCATGGATATGATGATCTAACAAAACTTTAGAATAAATATAGTTCTCTCAAGAAATGGGGAGAAATTAATGATTGATAGAAAACATGATGGATGTGATATAAAAATAGGGATGAACTCATAAAATGGGGATAGTGTAGGATAAAAGGCCAAAAAGCATGGGGATACTAAGGAACAAGTGATTTATTTGTGACTTAGTGAGGGCTCCTAGAGTCCTTAAGGCAAAAAAGTGGTCAATGTTTTTATTTTTTCTAAATGATTTTCAATTTTTTTTGGAATTTTCAAATCATCTCAACTCAATTAACAATGACAAGACACTAAAACGGTCCAAGCTTAAAAAATGGCAAGAACATTATAACTTAAAATGATGCTCACAAAATGGTGAGAGTGTAGTTGAAGTTGCTTGAAAAATGGTGAGAGCATTATAACTTGAAATGATGCTTGTAAAATGGTGAGAGTGTGGTTGAGGTTGCTCATAAAATAATGAGAGCATTATAACTTGAAATGATGCTCATAAAATTGCAAGAGCATTATTGAAGGGGGACTGAGCTAACCTCAACATGAATCAAACATGACCCACATAGTCCCAAAATGGTTTTAGTTCATAGTAGTTCACCTCATAACAGATGAATCTAACTAGTGTAGCAATCAATTAAAATAAAATAGGCATAGTTGGTATGATGGCATAGGAATGGCTAGGTGATATGTCAAAGCACAATAAAAAAATGTTGCCCCTAGTTTTCCCATAGGTGGTTATAACTAGGATATAATTGATAGATCAATGATACCAATTTTCCCCAATAAGTGAATTAATTATTATCAAGATTGGTGAACATGGATTTTCCCCAATAGGTGATATAATCAGGCTCACATAAACAAAATTGATAAGAAAAGAAGAAGAAATGAAGGATGCAACTACCAAAAATTTCGTCATACTACTCCAAAATACTACCTCTATCTAAAATTCTTGAAATAAATATTGAAACTAATTTATTTCTATATGGTAAAAATGTGAAACCAATGGATGAACCAAGGTCAAATGGGATAGGTTGATAGCATTCAAAACATGTTTGGTCTAGTAGGAATGGAATGGTTGGATGGTCTGGTTAGAATGTTAAAATGAGAGGATGGTAGAAAAAATAGTTTGATAATGGTAGAAATAAGAATATTGATAATATGGTACAACTTGAAATGGTCCTTATAGACAATACATTAAGTTACTCAAGCATAGTACCGCTTGAGGTGATTAATGTTCATTGGCTCATCAAGTTTATTTCCATCTTGTGTGGTGAGCCTGTATGCTTCAGTGCCATAGTTTATAGTGATGATGAAAGGACCCACCCAATTGGGTTTGAAACTTTTATTTATTCTTTTTTTTGGTTGTGGTATTCTTTTGGTTCTTTTTTAAGACATGATCACCAAGTTCAAATGTTCTATGTTTTACACGCTAATTGTATTAACCATAAAGTTCATTATGATAAGCCTATAAATTGTTCATAACATACATGCACTTATCATCAAGTAAATATAGCTCTTATAGGGAAGCTACTTGATAGTCATTATTTTCAAAAACATGTTTGAAAGATATGTGTAATGAAGGAAACTCAACCTCAATGAGAAGTATGGCTTTAATTTCATAAACAAGTGAGTATGGAGTGGCTCCTATTAGTGTGTGATGATTGATATGATATGCCCAAAGGGTGTATAATATCAAAAATTTCCAATCATGATCGACATCATTGACAATCTTTTTGAGAATTTTAACAATGGTTTTATTTAATGCTTCATCTTGGCTATTACCTTGAGGGTAATATGCCATTGAAAAGTGTTGTGTGATATTGTATTCAACACATAGATTTTTGAAATCCTTATTCTTAAATGATCCTCAATTATCATATATAATGTCAAAAGGGATACCATAGTGGCAGATGAGATGGTTAAAGATGAATTTTGAAATTTTCTTTCTAGTCATGTAAGTGAGGTGTATAGCTTCAACCCACTTAGTGAAATATTCAGTGGTGGTGAGAATGGGTTTTTGGCTATCTAATGAGGTGGGGTTTATCTTCCTAATGAGGTCAAGGACCCATATATAAAATGTCCATGGTTTTAGCATTGGTTTTAAAGTCTTGGTGAGCTTATGAATCAAATTATCATGTCATTGACACTTATCACATTTCTTGACATATGCAGTTGCATCTGCATCCATTGTCAGCCAATAGTAACTAGTCCACAAGATATTTTTGGATAGGACTGCCCTAATGATATGGGCTCAAATACTCCTCCTTAAACTTCCCATAATGCTAGTATATATTCTACCATAGGTAAAAAATGAAGTAGAGTTCCATCAAAACTATTATGGTATAGGGTTGTTATACGTAGGGTGTAACATTGGGCATTGTGGATGAAATCTTTGGTTTGTTTCTAGGATAAGTTTGGTGAGATGATTTTCTCATGTAAATAGGCATATATTTCTGAGTACCAATTAGATTTGGGACCAAAAATATCATATATCATTACAACAGTTGAAGGTTTATGAGCTGGTGCTGTTAGATTTTCTACAAGAAAATGATACTCGTTAGTTATGCCTACATGAGGAATCAATGATCCAATTATAGCCACATCATCTAATATTCTATTGCTCACTCTTGGTATATTCTCAAATTGAATGTCGATAATATATTACCTAAGAATGTCAACCATTGCCTTATATGGAACCAACTTGTCATCTTTAATTTGGAAGTGGTTTGTAACCTGAGTAATGATTAACTAAGAATCACCATAAACTTTTAGATGACATATGTTCTATTGTACTACCTATCAAATCCCTATGATGAGTGCTTCATATTAAGCCATGTTATTGGTATAAGGAACGTTGATTCTGAATGACTTGGGGATTTGATCCCCCTAAGGCATTATGAATAAAAAGCCTACCCCTAATCCATATGCAGTGATGATCCATCAAAATATAGATTCCAATACTATTCCTTAATATGTGTTTTAATGATGGTCATGATGGATTCATAAGGAAATTGGAATGTTAATGGCTCTATGTCTTCAAGAGGTGCTTCAACAAGTTGATCTATGAGAACTTGGCCCTTGATTGCTTTTTGGTTTACATACTCTATCTCAAAATCATTGAGTAACATGATCCATTTGGCCATACAACCTTGAAAATCTATTTTTGATAGTATATACTTAAGTGGATCTACTTTAGAAATAACCATGGTCTTATTGTTCAACATGTAGTGTCATAGTTTCTGAGTTGTAAAGACCATAGCGAGACAAGCTTTTTTGATGGGCATATAGTTGTGCTCATATGCAACCAGTGTATGATGTAAATAATATACTATATGCTCTTTTCCATTGTCATTGTGTTGAGTTAGAAGTGACCCTAGAATATTATCTATAGCTAAAATATATAATAAGAATGGTTTCTTTGGTGTCAGAGGTAATAGAACTAGGGGATTCATGAGATATTTCTTTAGCTACTGAAAAGCCTTTTAACAATTAATATCCCAATGAAATGTGACACATTTCTTAAGTAGGTATGTAAATGGATGGAAGTTGTCCACCAATTGAGATATGAAGTGTTAGATGGATTGGATCTTGCCCTATAAACCATGGAGCTACTTTAAATTAGTCAATGGCAGCATCTCTATTATGGCTCTTACTTTAGCTGGATCAACTTCAATGCCATTTTAAGACATGATAAAGACCAATAATTTTCCTAATGTAACTCTAAACACACTTTTCTTTGGGTTGAGCCTAACTTTATATTCTTATAGTTGCTCAAATATCCTCTTTAATGTTGCTAGATAGTTGGCCCTAGTTTTGGATTTGCCTAGTATGTTGTCAATGTAGTCTTCAACAATGTCATGCATCATATCATGAAATATGACTGCCATATCTCTTTGATAAGTGGCCCTTACATTCTTAAGGCCAAATGACATGACCTAATAATAGAAAGTTCCCCATGGAGTGTTGAATGCTATTTTATGCTAATCTTCTAGTGTTATTCAATTTGATTCTAACTTGAGAAGCCATCTATTAGTGAAAGCATCTCATAACCCACTTTGGAGCTGACTATTATGTCAATGTTAGGTAGTGAAAAGTCATCCTTAAGGCATGCTTTGTTAATGTCATGGAAATCAATATAGATTTTGATTCCCTTTGGTTTTTTGTTGATAGGTTCTACATTAGAAATCCATTCAAAGTTGTCAATTGGTCTAATACATCCTACTTCTAATAGTTTCTTCAACTCTTTCTTCACTAATATAGCAATGCGATCACTATTAGTCATTGATGTTATTTTCTTCAAACTTTGAAACAAGGTATATTTGTAGCCTCTGCAAAGGAAGGTATGACTATGGATGGTAAACATAGATAAATGTTGGATGGTAGGTATGTTTATGAAATGGAATTGTGTATTTTAATGGAATGAATATTGGTATGAAAATAAATGAATATCAAGATTTTCAAGCACACAATGTTTTTGATTCTAGATTTGACATATCTTTAGATGTGGTGGGCCCTAAGACTTGTAAATATTCTCTTGATAAGACCACTAGATTCTTCTAGTGTTTGGGCTTGAGAGTAGCTACCATCTGATTAGGCTATAGATAAGAAGCTATTTTGATTTGATCTTTGATAATGTCTTCATCAAGTAGTGAAAAAATTTAATGCTTAGCTATTGGCACCTTGAAGAGGTTTCTACCAATGAATTTGTCTTGATTATCCTATAGTGCCTCCAAGAAGGTTTCACCAAGTAACATTAAATTTTTACTTTGATTATCCCCTAACACCTCCAAAAAGGTTTCACTAGAAGATGCTAAGTTTTGACTTTGATTTCCCTTAGCACCTCTAAAAAGGTTTCACTAAGAGAGTGTTTTTCTGCTATATGATTCTGGTCTTAGCCTCATTGCTTTTCTACATCTGATATGTCACCATGGATTTAGTTCAATAAGGTATGAGTTTATTGGTCCCAATCGACACTTGTGGGAGGTGGAATGTCAATAAAATGGCTATGTTAATTAATGGTAATGGAAGGGGAGTTGGTAGCATAATCTTCATAAAAGATACTAGGATTACTAGTGTCAATGTGGAAGTAATCATCCTCAAAAACTATAGAAGGATCACAAATGTATTTTTACTAATCTACTAGGAATGCATAACCAATATTGTAAGAATCACGAACACATTCTATTTTAGAATTTGATTCTGACTCAAGGGACTTAGAATTCGATGTTGAGATTAATGTTGATTCTAATTTTGATGCTAAATCCAATGTCATTCCAAGAATAAAACTTGACTCGAATTATTATTCTTCATCTAATGGGTACTTTTTACAATTATGTCTTATTGAATGCTTGATATTGGATAATTAACAAAATGTGATGGCATAATGGGCTCCACAGAGATTAGTTTGTCAAAGTGAGACTCCACAATAGTGGGAAAAAGGTAAAGAGACAACTCCTTAAAGAATGGCTTATCACAGGGAGGCTCTTGAAGAAAAAACATATGGTTGAGGTAATGATTTTCCAAAATGTGGTTATAATCATTAGGAAGTGACTCAAAAAAAATTGGCTCATTAAAGTGAGACTCCTTGATAATAGGTATAATATCAAGAGGTGATTCATCATAGGTTGACTCATCATAAATAGTTGATTCAACAAAAACATCTTGGATTGGTTAGTTCTCTTAGCCTTTGATTCCAATGAGTTATAAAATACTAGTTTTTATCATAGCTTGGTCCTCAAATGATTGGCTTGGTTGAGGGACTGATTAGACTAGTTGAGGTTTTGGTTGGATTGGTTGGGGTTTAGGATGAATGATTAGATGAGGTTTAGGCTGAAATATTGGATTAGGTTTAAGATAAATGATTTATTGGGATCATAATTAAATTTTTTGATAATTGGGTTGGATTGGCTGGGGTTTTCTAAAGTGGGGAATGATAGTCACTAGATGAGGAATGACTAGCAGTTGGATAATGGGTGGGCACTATAGAGATTGATTTATCACACAAGACAAAGGATGAGGTCCTATAATAGAAATGGTAGGGTATTTTGGAGCTTGATTTCTTGAATAATCCAAAGCATCCAAGTCCTCATAAACCATATCATCCCAGTGTCTTGAGTTAGATTGTAAGTCGATCCTTGCCTTTGTTCTCTATATTGATTATTTTAAGGAGGGTATGGATCCATCTACCAAAAAACATTGTCTATAGTTGGATCTTCAAAAAATACTTCCTCACAAACCTCTTCATAACAATCAAGGTCTCGAGTTGGATCGTAAACAGGCATTTGGTTATAGTCCATTTGTCTGGCCATTCTATAATAACTTAGATTGTACGTTACTCCACCATAAGTTTAGCTATTCATATCCACATAAATGATGAAATATTAAAAAACAAAAAGGATTAGAGTTTTGAAAACTCTAAAAAACTATGTCCAAAGGACAACAACGTCAAACGTGATCTAGTTTGGTTGAAAGTGGAACTAAATATCCAATGTGGTTTGAAACTGGAGTTGTATCTCCAAAATGGTTTCTACTAGAACTTGGCATAAAATAGTCTAAATTCAAATGTCTAACATCATATTTCATGCACCCAAAAGGTGTCAAGCATCTGAATAAAATTGGCATGTCAAAGTCTAGGTCAAAGTGTTCTAAACAAGGTCTAAACTAGGAAAGGGAAAAGTTGAGTTTCTAGGGCTTTCATCCAAATATGGAGTCAAAAGTTAGGCTCAAAAAAATATGATCTAATATGAATTTTCACCAAACAATGTCAAAAAATAAACTTTGAAACAAAATTTTATGCGATTTGATTTAATCTAATAAGGTTGGAATAACTTTGACATAAACCTAAAATATGGAATCAAACATAAACTTGATCAGTTGGTATAAGGTATAAGGAAAAGGCACATAGGGAAAAAATTATGTTTTCCCAAATAAAGGCACAAAAAATTATGAGGATAGGTTGAATGAACAAACAAGTGATAGTTTTCAAATTTGAGTAATCAAATAACCTAAGTTATGTAACCTAAAAGAGAAAGATCTATTTATTAGGCCCTACGAAGCGAGGCCTAAACATAAATCAATCAATGTTTGAATTTAAACTTGAAAAGGTTAATTGAAAACTCAATGTTTGGAAATTATGATTAGAATAAATAATCTAGACAAGATTGGACAACATGATGACACATGAATAAAGTCCAAATGGCTGATGTGTGATTGGTTTTGAATAATGGTTTTTGATACAAGGTCAAACAAGTTTTAAAACAAAATGAGCAACTTAATGGTGTAAACATGCTCTAATAATGTGATCAATGTTATGTTTCAAAGACTCAAAGGCTCAAACTTGATAATTATGTGGGTAGAATAATGGTACCCATCTCAAACAAATAACACACACATAAACATGTTTAGTAAAATTTGCAAGACATAAGTGTGGCGTAAAATGGCCAACATATCACCTCTTCAATCAAAGAGTGATGCATAAATAAACTAGTTTTTGACATGGCTATAAGCAAACAAATAAGTTTTAGTCTCAAAATATACCAAGAAAAAATGACCAAAATACACTAAGCATAATCATCCAAATCCTAGCAAGGGTATGGCAATGTGAGGTTGACTAAACTAATTAGTTTTCATTTATTTTAGATGGATCCCATGTCTATCAAATTTCATGTTAGAAAACAAGAGAAACAACACATCATTTGGGTCCATGTCATATGGCTCATTGTAAAAAGGTCTTTCCTTTTTTATAACCACTACATTTGTTGCTTGCTCAATGTAGTGTGATGTCCAACATGATCATACGTCCTGGGCATATCCCCAACACTATAAGATGGTTTAACCGCTCAAACCATCCGTCTTAGTGGGGTGATCCCAATTTATATACCCCCTATGGAGAGGGGTTGAAAATGATGTTGGGTGATGAAATTCTAGGTCAAAGCTTTCCTAAAGAACTTATGGGAGGTAATGAAGTCCCCCTCACAAACCAAGATGCATGAAATAAATGACATAATAGGAAGACTTTATGGCCACCTAAAGATCACCCAATATTATTACAAGTTTTTGGGGAGGTCTTTAAATGACATTCTTTCTATGCCTTAGACTAGGTTCAAAGTATGATGAGATGGTGTTTTTGATCCCAAAAATTTCCTAAAGGGGACAAATGAGAGAGCATACACACACATCTCTTTTCGCTAAAACACATAATCAACAAGCAAGTTTGAAAATAACTGAAGTGATATTAATTTTATTGCACTAAATTAAAAGTGTTTTATTAGATTCATTACTATCCCCTTGGCTTTAAGATGCATAAATGGAAATAATTACAAATTGCTCAAAAAGACCTTGACATTTTTTATCCCAAAAGTTTCCTAAAGGGGATGGATGAGAGAGCATACATGCACAACTCCCTTTTTACTCAAAAAAATTTAGAATAAAAAATTAATGAAAATACCTTAAAACAACTTTGAAGTGTATTCAATTTTATATCACTAAATGAAATGTGTGGTAGTGTTCTTTTAACCCCTTGGCTTTAAGTTGTGAACTTTGAAAGAACAATCAAAATATTTAACACAAACATGCAAAAATTTCTTTTTAAACCCAAATTAAAATGACTAATTCATTTTAAATCATACCAAAATAAGTGTTAAATATATAATTAAGCTCATTTTGAGGATTTTTCAAATGGGCTCTGTAAGAAAAAGGTTAGCACTTTGTTTAGCCTTGAATCTTATTTATCAAATGAGATAAGCAACTTTGAAGGGCAAAATATGTCGACCCGAAGGAAAAACCTAAAGAAATAAAACATGTTAGGTTAGAAAAAGATTACCAAAAATATAATAAAAACTCAATAAATATCAAAAAAAAAAAAAAAAACCTATGAAACATGCAAACAACAAGTTAGAAGGTTAAAACAAATAAAACCAAATATATAAATTCTAAAAACCTACAGTTAGTATTTTAACCATAAATTTTAAAATATAAATTAATTTCCAATAATTTTTTACAAATTGTCAAAAACTCTAGGGTTCACCTCTCTGAAAAAAATTAGGTCAAAATAGTGAATAAAAAAAAGTTATTAGCTCTTTACTAGCTGTTTTTAATAGAAAATTTGAAAATAAAAAGTGACAATCACTAAAAGAGTCATAACTTCTAAACTACAAATCAGATTTTAATAAATTTTTGATAGAATTAGGATGAAACCAATAAGAAAATTATATCAAAAATTCAAAAAAAAAGTGAATAGATTAAAAATAAGAGGTATTTTAACAACCATTTTTGTTCAAATATGTGGGGTGCACAATCATGTCCCACCGGGTGTGCCATTTATGATATTAAAAGTTTGACTCAATAAAGGAGGTTAGTATAGAGTTATTTCCAAAAAAAATAAAATAAAATCACCAAAAATATAACATCTCTAGGCCTAGATCATGGGTGGAGCATGGTAAACAAACCAAATGAGAACTCAAGAAAATATGGAAGGAAATGAGAAATACAAACATAAAAACACAAATTCCTTACCAAATCTTTGATAATTCCAAATGGTAATTCGGTTGGCTTGCTCAATTTATACATAATAAGTCCTCATAAATAACATATGGATAACATCATGTCCCCTATGCACCATTATTGAATGCTTGTCTTGATTGATGTCTTGATGGCTTGATTGATTCAATGACTTGATGGCTTTGGCTCAATTTTGACATTATATCACTAGGATTTTAGTTTCATGAATCTATTTTTGCATTATAACTCTATTTTGATTGAGCTCTATAAATGAAGAGATTTAAGCTTGTTTTTATAGGCTATCAAATCCCTTAGAATGGGTTAAATCTGACCATGGTTGGGTTTATTAACTTTGGTTGAGTTTGACATATTTTTAGAATATTCTTTTAGATATTTTTCAAAAGTGACAACTCACAAAGGTAATGAGTTTATTTTAGGATATTATAAGATGCTCTTAAATTTCCTTTTTAAAAATTGATTTATTAGGTCATGGGTGAATTCAATTAGGATTTGAAATTGATTTAACTTGCTAATTAATTTTAATTAGGGTGTGCAAGTTAATTAATTAATTTTAAGCATTTGGTCATTTGT
Organism: Torreya grandis; assembly: GCA_037957365.1. Lineage (NCBI taxonomy): Eukaryota > Viridiplantae > Streptophyta > Pinopsida > Cupressales > Taxaceae > Torreya > Torreya grandis. The sequence goes on from JARHVA010001062.1 coordinate 3,011,201, forward strand.
TTGATTTTGATTATTTCAATGTGTGTATTTTCCTTGTTTAATTGATTTAATATGTCAAATTGATTTAATGCAAGGTTATGAAGCCAAATTCAAAACTAATAGAAATTTTTAGGTTAAATGTTTGATGATTAGTAAGAATTAGTCTAATAGTTTAATGCAAAGCTATTGGTGGACAAATTTACATGTCTACAACACTTAAATAACATTAATTCCCTAGGGCAAAGTTTGTAACCAAGAATGATTTACTAAAGATTAGACACTTAATCGAATCCTAAAACCTGGTTAACTTGGTTCCTAACCTTTACTATAAAGCTAAAAATGGTCTATAGAAAACAAAAAAGAAAAAAATAAGAGCTCATTACAAATTTCAAGAGAAATTTTTTAAGCAAAGGTGATTTAGGTAATCTCCATTGGGGCTATGGATGCTTGGTTGGTAGTGGAACTAGGTTTTGAATAGATCCAAAGACATCTCTATTGGGGCTATGAACACCTAACTGGTAGTAGAGCAATGCCCAAGCCTTCCCTAAGCTAAAGCATGGTTCTTAATGAATATTCAAACATGTTGTAAGTCAATGTAAATGGTTAAAAACATGAAGTCTAAAAATTTCTCTCTAAATCTCATGGAAAATAGTAAGTGGAATCAAAGCACACAAAACATGACTAGGTTTTGATATTTGATCCCAATTTTGCATGTGTGAGGCTTGTATTAAACATGACTAGGTCTTAACAATGGTGCTTGATCAAGTGGAATGAATATCCTAGTTGTAAGTTTGAACCATAATCTCTAGATTTTAAAACATATTGCTATGGAAATTCACTTAATCAGGGTGTTACTAGTATGTTTTCACATTGTCTTTATTTGAAGATCATCCATACCTAGTTTGGTTGGCATATTTATGCATGATTCTCATTTAGATCTTATTTTAATTTGCTAACATTGGATTTTTGATTTTCAAACTTGTAGGTTTAATGGAGCCTTCCTTGAAAATGGATCATGTCTGGGTTTCATGATTTAATGTCAATATTGGTCTTTTACTAGCCTTTGGTTTATCAAACGCTTAGTTGAGTTCATTTTGATTACCCTAAAACCCTGATTCCAATTACCCTAGCCTAATTCTTTCCATTTGAATTTGAAATTGGTAGGAACATTTTTATGTGGGAGGATTTTAAAATGCCATGGACTTAGTTAAATTTTATACTAAGGTTTGGTCATGTTTATTTATATGATGAAACCCTAGTCTAAAAAATAAATGCTTCATCCCTTTTAGGTCTCAAGATCCCTTAGCTTATGTTACTCATGGTCTGAACTAATGCATGGTCCTTTTTATTTCGTAGAGCCTTATTTTATTTCAAGCTTAGTCTAAACTTTAGCATAAGGTCTTAATTCATATTTATTAATATGAATCAAAACCTTGGTCTAGGATTGTATCCTAAGTCTTATATTATTCCTAACCTCTAACTTTACACTATCCGTAGGTACCAATCATTTTTTGACCCAATAAATTGTAATTGATGGCCCATGTTTTCTTGGGCAATCTAGATTAGATAGTGTGAGTTTAAAGTAAAAAATTCAAGCTTGCAGTGCATGATAAGGCTCAAGCATGTTCCCATAGATTGATGGTACATAGTTGAACATATACCTTCTGATTTATGGGACACATTAATTCAAGGTTTCAAACCAATCCCAAAGTGAACATGGTGATGACATGCATCATAACTGTTTTAGAAAGAGTATTAAGTAGCCAATGGCATTTGATCCTTTGGTTCAAAATCTAACAACGTGAGATCAAAGGGTCCATTTTATTTATGTTTTAACTTGGTCTAGGACTTTACCCTAAAGTTTCATTGTATTTATAAATACAATGAAACCTTAGGTTAAAACCTTATTCTATGTCCCTTTTTATTAAGAACAGGGCTCCCTTTTATTTTTCTAAACCTTGGCCTAAATTTTTATTCATGTTCATTAACATAAATAAGATCTTAGTCCAAATAATTTATATTAAATATTTATATTATTCCTTGGGTTTTAAACTTAGACATTTTTATTGTTTGTAGGAACAAATAATGCTCAATCTCATGGATTGAAATATGATGATGCATGTTTGATTGGATGAAGAGATCTAACGATATGAGGGCAGGGTTGAAAAGTTAATACATGGTCCTAGGCTAAAGATCAAGCATGTTCCTAGAGATCAATGGTATGATTTTAAGCATAAACTATTTGGTTTATGGCACGTATTAAGTCAAGAATTTTCAATGAAGCCTAGAATGAATGTGGGACCACCACTTAGTAAGAGCATGTTAGCCTGACAAGATTGATAAAGCATGATGCAAAAAGTTCATAGAGCTTCCAAGTGGCACCATTTTGGTATAAGACCCATATAAAGCCAATATCATTTGATCCTTTGAATCAAGATCGATGGCACACATTTACTCAAGTGAGTAGATCCAATGGTGTGAGCCAAGATGGACTTTTCAAAGGGCTTGGGACCAATAAGTAAGTGGCACGTGCCTAGATTAGATCCAATTAAGTAACCTAGTTAGTTTTAAACCTCATGAGTACCTAGTTAGATCTGATGTGGCATGCCAAGTGTTAATTTTAGTTGGGAAGCCAAAGATTAAGTGTTTTCTATGGATGGGCACTAATTCAAAGCATAGAGGGAGGTCTATAGGTCATTCCAAAACATATTTTTTAATCATAAATGTGGATCATTTTTTGTTTACATGACAATCAGATCATTAACATACCATCATTGAAAAATCATGTGTTTCATGGCATTCACTAAGGAAAAGGTAGCTATTCAGGAGATTCCAACTATGCAAATAAGTGATCAAGAGCTTCTCCAGATGGTTACATATGAGGACAAAGTTTGTTTGGCCCTTGAACATGAACATTCTCCTTCCAACTCAAATTAATATATTTATAGCCATGAAATCAAAGAGTTTATTATAAATATCCAACATATATTATAGAGGAAATTAGAGTAATGATTATTTTATTACAAATGGATTAAGATCTCATGTGTGGCATAGAATATTTTCTAGCTAGGAGCATCTTGGTAGGACTTGAAAGTTTGTTTTGAAATTTGGCAAATTAAAACCTATAGGTCTAGATTCGGGAAAGATTGAGAAATGTATAAATAGAGGGTCTTCTCCTCTATTCAAGGTTGTTGTTGATCATTGATATTAGTCTTTTCTTTCTCTAAGTATAGGTTCTAGAGACTTTCTAGGAGTAATTACTGTGTGTGGATCTTATCTCTCTTGTTAAGGTGGTTGCAGTTGTACAACCATTAGTAAGCTTTGAGAGCATGTTTATATGTCTTCCTTGTCAAAAGAGAAAACTCACCATGTTTTTCCCCTTGGTAGTATTTTGAATAATTGATGTGTGTAAGGTTTATTTTTTCAAGATTATTAAAAATTCTTGTGGTTCTTTGCTCTTTCTTGTTGATGAAGTGCAATAATATGTCTTATAAGTCATGTTTATTGGATATTTAGGTTTATATTCACTACTAGTTGTCATCTTGAGTATAGATCTAGGTTGTAAATCCCTTTCTATAGTTTAAATATGAAAATGTGTTATTTAATGACCTTTTAGGGAACCCTAGGTATACATATTCAATAGGAAAATGTTTATTGAAAATTTAGTTGTAGTGTATGCTCTAGGTTTTCAAGGACCATTTGGTATTTCTCATTATCTTGTATTTGAGTCTTTTCACATATTTTTCTAATGATAATGTCATGAAAATTGTAAGAGACCTTGCTATTTTAAAAGGCCACCATAATGCCACCTTTCATTTTTATATAATCATCTAATTTTCCTACCTCTTCCCACCTTGCATATAATACATCCTTTGTATATTATGAGTATTATTTTCCCTACAAATGCATACGATCTTGATTACCTAACATGTATTTGCATTTTGTGCTTTGAATATTAGTGTTGTATTTTTCTATTCGACCTATATTTTGAACATTATTAAAAATTAAAGTTGCACTCATATACATATCTATCTTCAGTAGCTTGAATGTGACTTAGTGCATTCCTTATGACAACCCTTCCCAGGTGGAGTGTGAAAGTTTGGTTGTGCCCTAGTCACACCTACATTTATTTGTGCCAATCATTCCCATAGACGTTAAATTGCATAATATATCCATGTGAGCAATCATCCCTTAAGTCCTCTCACTTTGGTTCAGGCAAAGCCAAAATTAGGAGGGAGCTAACCATACTCTTTGTTAGGCATCTTAGTCATTTTCTCAATCTGGTCCATTTTTTGATGCCCAACCCTTCCCTGGCTATAATGATATACTAGTATGCTTCTCATCATTATTTACCATTTTTTTTCAAGTGTGTAAGGCTAGATTAGAGAGGTGTACAATTGGGAACCAACACATACACTCACAATATTGATATTATCATCTCATTAGTGAAATTTATGAGGTGTGCATGTGTGGTATGCATCAAACATATTTTTTTAATAACTAGGACAATGGAGGAATATATCATGGTCATGGTTAAGGTCACCGATGTGGAGGTGGATGTTTTCTACCAATAACTTGTTATAAGTGTAGTTCCCCAGATCACTACCAACATGATTTCCTAGTGTGTCATACATGTGCCTTTTATAAAAATGAACATCATCTAGAAGAGTTCCCTGATATGTATACTACCATCATGAATGATATAAATGAAAAGGTTTCCTAAATTATACGTATTGAAAATCCATAATAGAGACTACACCTTGTTATTCTGATTGGTCCCAAATTCAACATTAATACACAGAATGGTGGTTAGTCATAGTCTATGTCCAATCCACCCATTGAAAAGGTTCAATGAGAGGAGCCTCACACTACTCATTATCTAAGTGTTTAACAATAGAAGGAAGTGTTCCATGAAACCATGAATCTGATGAGATAACTATAAGGCAAGATCCTTCCTTAAGGATCATAATGTTTCTACATGTACTGAAATGTATAAAGCTACAAACCTTCATAAGACAATGAGTGATGAGTTTCATGAGTTATGAAATCAACTCCTTAACAAGGATATTTTACGACTATTTCAAATTATCTAAGGCATCATACACCTAGGCATACTGAGGATCATTAGTTAAACCATGCACGATGACAAGAGAATCATATCTAATATAGTCTAGATGGGGATAAATAAATATTGGTTAATGCTACTATTGATGGATGGGTTATTATGATATATTGGTTGATACTGAAAATGAAGTAAATGGCCTTACCAAGGATTCATAGAGGAAGACGACAAACCCTACTTTTCATCTTTCTCCCCATGTATTGTTTATGGCCAATAAGATTCATGCTCTATCTATTAGAGTACTTAAATATGACACTGTGGATATCCTAGGTATCACTTTCAAAGCTAACTTTAAAGTCATAAAATTATTTGAATTTGATGACTTCCTAGTTCTATTGGTTTACCCATGGTGTTACATAAATAATGTTGATTTGAGATTTAAGAAGTACTATATTAGCTTTGAGAATGATGATAAATGCATTGTCATCCCTTTGGATCATGATCAAAGAGTTACATATGTTGAGATAGTAAGCACTAAAGAGGAAATTAACCACATCTTTAATGTCATAGATCAAGTTACTAAATTAATGGATCTCACTTTATATGAGATATTGCATTGGGTAGATGCACAATCTAAATCTGACATAACTAGTAACACCTTTGACTATTGGTATCATGGTGAATATGACCTTATTAGAAGGATATTTGGTGATATAGGTACTTGAGAATATGATCTATAAAATTACCATAAATTCCATCATTTTTTTCATCTTCTTCATGGATAAATTATGGCTGTACTGCCAGTAAGGTTAGAGAAGCTCCAATATTCCATGGTCAGATGGAAGTCTATGAGTTTGTGTAGTAGTTAGAGGTCTTATATAACTTTAACATTAATTAGGTATGATCATTTATCCATATATTTTATGTTAAAACTACTCGATGGTGGAGAACTCATTGTCAAAACTTAATTACTTGAGATCAAGTTCATTCTCCTCAACACCATCACTTTTACCATGATAACTGCATTCATGGCACCATAAGTTATAGTGGCATAAAATTTTGTGAACCTCATCTTAAAGCCTATGAGATTATGTGGAAGGAAGATGAAATGTTTTTATTTGAGTACTTATAGGTTCACACATTCTATGACACTCTACACACTTAGGCTAGAGTGTGGTATGTACACAAAGAACACTATATGGAAATGAATTATTGGAATTTCATTAAGGGTAATATGATTACCACACTATATTATTCATCTTGATTTATGTATTTAAACCTCACATTGTAATCCATATATCAAGTTATTATCAGTGACCCAACCCTAGTTAAAGATCACATCAGATGTATAAATGGCACACAGGAGGAAACCTTGACTATTTTCTAGGATGTTGATACAAAGGCATCATATCCATCACCTAAACCTAAATTGGACCATGGACTAAGATAAAAAATATGGAAAGGTAAGAAATAAGTTATGTACCAAGTTGATGAAGGTGTTAGTTCTAATCTACCTGACCCATCTATTGATCACTTAGATTTGCATATCAAGTATGGCATGCACAATGTCTATGAGACCATCTAGGATGAACAACACCTATACTTGGAGCCACTTTAGACTATCCAAAAAAATATTGGAATAGAGGAAGCACCCAACATGTCTTCCCATGAAACTATACTAAAATGAAATGAGGGAATTATTCTTAGGCAAGATTCACATAAAGTTGGTAAAGGGTGCTCGACCTATAAGGAAAGGGCCTTATCATATGAATCCCAACTTGTGCACTCAAGTCAAGGAGTAAATTGATAGCATACTATGTATAGTGGTTATTAATCCTATAGATGAGTTTAAATGGAATATCCTAATGGTCATTAGTATTAATAAGGATTGCCATATTCATGATTATGTGGATTATCTGCTACATAATGCTTCTTGCATAATCGACCCATTTTTAATGTCTTTCACGAAGGAGATACTAGAGGGAGTTGTTGGGTGTGAAATCTATAATTTTACTTATGGATTCTCTAGGTATCATCAAGTCTAAATCATAGAAGAGGATAAATCAAATACCACATTTAAAACCAAGTGGGGATCATTTACTTATAACATAATGCCATTTGGGTTAAAAAATGCTTTTGCTGTGTTTTCATAGATCACAGTTGAGGCATTCAAGGAATTTATTCCTAAGTTACTTCAAGTCTACCTTGATGATTAGAATATTTATTGTTTAGTGTGAGACCAATGTTTAAATCTTTGACTAATACTTGAGCACTATTGGAACCTTTAGATTTACTTGAATCTAAATAAATGTGTGTTTGTTATTCCATTTGGCATTTTACTTGGTCATGTCATATGCCATGATGGAATCTTAGTGGAACCAACCAAGATTGTTGTTATTTTTCACCTTCTAACACTAACCACCTAGTGAGAGGTAGAGCCTTCTTAGGACACACATGATATTATAGGAAGTTTATTTGAGGACATTCTAAGATTGTTGCACCATTAGAGTAATTGCTGAAATAGAATGGTTAGTTTGTCTGGACCAATGCTCACCAGTAAGAGTTTTTTTCACTCAATGATGAGCTCATTAATTCCCCTATTCTCTAATTCCTAGATTGGATAAATCCTTTTCACATACATGTTGATGATTTAGGCATGGAGGTAGGTGTTATCCATACTCAACCTAGTGAGGGTAACCTTGACCACCCTCTCTATTTTGATATTAGAAAGCTTACCCCATCTAAATATAACTATAAAAATATAGAGTGTGAAGATTTTTCCATGGTTTACACCCTCCAAAATTTCTAAAAATACTTGATGGTCACTCCATTAATTTTATTCATGGACCATGAGGCACTGAAGTACCTAGTAAATAAGTTGGTATTACATGGGTGCATTTGCCAATGGCTTTTTCTTTTTGAAGAGTCCCATTATTAGTAATGGTAAATATTGGTAAGGCCAACTATGGCCCTGATCATTTATCATGCATTTAATCTAGCGAATTGGAGCATGACATTAAAGATGAAATGCCTAACATGCATATTTTACAAGTCATGAATGTGCCCAAATATTTGGAGGATATCATAGCATTTTTGAATATGGGTTATGCACTAGATCACCTCATCACTCAAGAAAAGAAGCAGTTGTTTGTTTGTGTAGCACTATTCCAACTTATAGGGGATGACCTTTATAAGCTTGGGTAGGATGAAGTGTTATTCCTCTATGTCATGAAACATGAGTACATTGAGGTTATTTAGGAATTTCATGAGGGTGTTAATAGAGGATACTATGCCGATGAAGATACAATGAGGAAGGTCCTTTAGGTTGGTTTATGGTAGCCTACCTTCTTTAAAGATGCTAAAGATTACGCACACCAATGTGACATATACCATTGCATGGATAAGATGAACCAAAGGGATGTTATGCCCCTTCATCCTATCTTTTCAAATGAACCATTTAAAAAGTGAGATATTATATTTATTGGCCCCATCAACCTAGCAAGGAGCCATATCAACGTATGCTATGTTATCACTACTATTAATTACCTTACTCACTAAGCTAAATATATGCTAACTAGGGATTATACCATAACAACTAATACAAGGTTTATCTATGATAACATCATCACATAATTTGGATGTCCATTAAGTTTGACTAGTAATCAAGGAACCCATTTATTTAATGAGACCATACACATCCTATTGGCTGAATTCATGATCACACACCACAAGACTACACAGTATCATCCTCAGGCTAATGGTATAACTAAGGGGTTCAATAATATCCTAGGTAATACATTGACTAAGATATGCAATATTGGACATATTGACTAGGATGATCATGTTTATACTATGTTATGGGTGTATCAAACCACTTACAAATGATTAAATAACAACACACCATTTAATCTTGTGTTTAGTACCAAATCCATTCTTTCAGTTGAATTCATTGTCCCTTCTCTTAGAATTACATTCATTGGTTGATTGGATGATGAAAAATCCTTAAAGGTGCACTTAGATGCTCTATTTCAGCTAAATGAGACATGATTTCTTTCACATTGGAGTTAAGGAGTATAAAAGTGCAAACAGAAGGCCTGACACGATTGCTACTTAAAGAACAAGACTTTTTCTCTAGGTATGAAATTTTTGGTATACAAATCCAAATTCATGTGCCACTCAATAAAGTTTCATGTCTATTAGGATGGCCTACTCATTATTCATAGTATCCATCCCATCAATGTGTGCAAATTGAAGTGACTTGATGGTCAATTCCTTCTTGGCTGTTTCAATGGTAGTCAATTAAGGCCTTACTATTTGGAATAGTCTTCCAAATTTTAAGTAATAAGGCATATTCCACTAATTTAGTATAGTATTTTGGTTATTTTCAATAAATCATGGCATTGGTTGTACACCCTTGAGTAGTTTAGGGTCAACAATTTGTTCTTTGTTTTGTGTTTCTTTGTAATGTTTTGGAGGACCATGAATAAATTTAAATATGGGGTAAGAAGGTTAAAAGAAGTAAAACCTATAGAGTTCTAAGGAAATGGTCAATGGGAATGTATGTGGAAGGAAGGGAATGTAAGTGGAAGTGTAAGGATAAAAAGGTATTCAAGATGTGGCATGTAACCACTAAGCTAATTTAAGGTAAAGAAATGAGGTTCTAACATCTAGAATGGAAAATTTTGAAATTATTTATAGTTTTCATGAACTTCAAGAAAAGTGCAATATAGGACATGTATTTAATACAAGGAAATAAGTGGTAATGGAAAGTGTGACAAGTATGCATCATGGGAATATCATTACAACATTTAGTGCGTGAAGTGATGACAGAGGTAGTGGGGTAGTAAATGTGAGTTACCCCCTCAAGTCTATAAAAGGTTAAATGAAGGTCATTTCACATTTTACTATTGTCACATTCACAAAATTATAGAGTTAAAAGAGAATTTTTGAGATTCTAAAAGAGTGATTTTCAAGATTTTAAATGAGTGAAAATCAACTATTTTGAGCATCGAGGAGTGAGTAGTTATGGTAAGTGGGTAGAGCATTGAAAGGGTGATTTCAAAAGCACATGTTTATAGAGTTATAGGTTGCATAGGTTCACATTTACCATTAAAGGGTGTTGAAGTAGGAGAGATAAGTAGGTTGGAAAAGCAACCACATATTTTTTAAAGAGGATCAGACGATCATCCCTCAACCTTAAAGCTCTTTGAAGGGTGATGTGACTGAATAAAAAGGCCCAACATAGTGAGCCTTTACCTATGATACCGGAAGAAGAGGAATTTGTGAGTGTAGGTGTTTAGCTAGTTTTGATTAGGGAAGAAGTACCTAAAGAGTCTAACATGCATGCAAAATAATTTTCATAGTAATCCAAGGAAAACATAGAATCAAGAATGGTGTACCAAGTGAAGAAGAAGGCTACTATCCCCCCTCCACCTCTGTTGTTGGTTGAGGAAATGCAATACTTAGAATTGGTGATGTGCATAAATAATTGGGTATCAAATGTGCCCACTTGTAACATCTTTGAATATAACCATTAATAGCCTAACAATGAAGTAGAACCATAGTGTAACTACTAGGTAGAGTGCCAAAATATGAGGAATGAGCTGGTATATGATTTGATTATTTTTAATATTCTTAATGATGTAGGACTATTATAATTGTTTAATATTTTGTATTTTTAGAAGCTGGTATAAATAATCAAGTTTTTGATTTCTTGAGTGTATGAAGACTATTTCTACTTTATTGGGAACTAGATATAAATTACACTGAAGAGGATAAGCAAAGTCACATGGTCACAATGTTCAGGTATAGACCTTGCTTATTACTTGGAAGACCAAGAATAGATTGAAAAGACTACAATGACACTTGAGTATAAAAAATAAGGCCATGATATGATATTAAACATCTCCAAGATCCTACCCTTCGAGTTACTATATACATAATCATGACTAAGGTTAGAGGCATTGATAGATGAAAAGAGGTGGATATGGCCCATATTTATGTCACTCATCAAGTTACCTTGGAAGTGAAGTACAACTAGGTGTAGTACTTTACTAAAAATATTATCATAGACATAGAGAAAGCCCATTGCCTACCAAACTAAAAGTTTGCATGGGATACTTTTCTTTTGTTATTGTTTTTTAATGAGATAAGTGTACCTAAGTACACCACTAGAAAATTAAAATGGGCCTACACTTCTAAGCACACGTCTCTCATAGAGTAGTTTAAAGAATTTACTTGCATTGGCTCAATAATTCCATCCTAAAAGATCAAAATGAAATAATAAAGGAAGCCTTTGGAAATGAGTGGCACATTCCAAAGGACTTGCCTAGCCAGGTCAGAAACCAACTAAATTTCATAGTGAAGTAACACTAATACTTAGAGCATATCTAGATGGTTCCTTATAGAGAATTGTTTAGATGGTTGAAATTAGCATACACTTTCACTCATCAATACTTCATGAATTTCATCAGCATAATCTATGATGTGCACCTAGTGAACATTGTTGTTGAGAAGATTGATGCAGAGACTCACACTCTTCACCAATTATACATATACCCTGAGAAGAAGGTGTATTAGGAAAGGCTAGAGTAAAATTAAATTAACATCAAGATCCAATAGATTTTGGTTGGAAATTCAATTCATTCTCTATTTTTTACATGTTAAAACCAAGGAATAAATCATCAAGGAGCACAAAACATGAGGAGACAATGCCACCTCTACTAGTGTTAGAGAATATTAAGTAGAAGCATCCAGACACAATGCTAGTACTAATGCCTAGCTAGATCATGTAAAATTATAAAGGAATACTCCAGTAACCCAAAGGAAAATCCACCAGTAAGTTGACTTGAAGGCCCAAATCTAGTAACACAAACTATTCCTTTAAACCATGAAACATTGGTGCTTAGGGATGGTGGCTGAGAAGAGAAGATAACAATTCTAGAGGAGATATTAGAAAAATAAAATATTACAGTAGAATAAGTTACCCTAGACTTAAAAAAGACACCTTTGATGATGTAGTGTGAAGAAATGACCCTCGAGGAGGCATAAATGAAAACTAAAGATATCACTAGTGAAAAGAGGGATTGTTATTACACGACCTTGGGAATGAGTGAGTTTGATATCAGGGTCAGTTACTAGAGTGAAGACATAGACATTGAGATAAATGAGTGAGATACCTTTATGGTGAAATAGCTAATTGATGACTTCATCCAAAATAGGTTAGATAAAAATATTGAGAAGTGTTGTTATTGATGTCAAGGTTGATGTCATTTGATATCAAGGTTGATGTCATTGATGCCAATGTGCATTTGGTGAAGATGCATGGTGAGTGATCTATGAGGTATGATCTTGTATGATTGATGTGATAAGGAATCCATGTGACAAGATATAATTTGAAGGCAACCTAATTATTCTTCTGAGGTTGATGTCAAGGTTCAGGCCAAGTTAAGCATGTTTGAGTACTAGTCTTTGAGTAAAAGGTATCTTGAGAAACTTAGTCATATCAATCTTAGTCATATCATGATCATGTGCATGATGAGAATGAAGAGGTATATAAATAATTATGAAATTATTTTAGGAACATGTAAGGCATGTGATCAAGGTTTAGAAGCATTAAAGAGTGTTTCAAGATCAGTGGTCAAAGTTGTCAAGTGTTTGAACCTAGTAAGAGACTTGAGAAGGCTTGTGCATGAATGATCATGGTGGCTTAGTTATTTGGTTGAAAAAAGGAATAATAGGATATATAATGTTGATTAATCATGAATTTGAGGTATTTGATAACTCATGAGAGTTTTAAGGTAAGCCTATAGGGGTAAGACCTTAAATCCAAGTCTACAACTAGACTAATTCTAGACCCTACTTAACCTAATGAGGTGTAATGAGATATTTTAAGGCATAAGAAGGATTTATATAACTGTTTTATAATGAGATATGTTTATTTATTTTATATATGAGGTTTTGAGAGCTTTTACAATGGTTACAAGGTTAGTTTTAAGGCCTAATGTGACTTGTAGGTCAAAGCCTAGAGAGCAAAGAGTGAGAACATAGTATAATGGGGTACGAGGTTTTATTTATAAGTAAAGTATGGATAGGTGAGTGTTTTTATAGGTATGATATCTTTTTTCAATTATGTTTACCAAGTTTTAGATCAAATTTTGAAGGTTAAGGCAAGAAAAAGTGTTTTGAGGTCTCTCGGGTGTATAAAATGAAGGGTTCTCAATCTAAGAAGGATTTTAAAGTGTTCATTAGCACATGAAAAATTTTCATGAGAACATAATATATTCATGATACATGGGGAATATTCCTATATCAAATTTCCAAGCATTTATTTCTATAATGAGGGGTTAAGATTTATGAATAATTTTTAAGATTGGAAGATGGTTTAAACCCTCAAAGAACCCTAATAGTGACCTGATATGAAATATCTTGTTACAAAGTGATAAAAATGGATTTGTATGGATATTTAAGTGATTTTATGTTGTATTAAACTCTCCTAGGCACCTCCAAGTGTGATTTTTTTATCAGGTGAGTGAGTGGACCCTATAGAAAAGGCCTTATTTCTTAGAGATTTGTTATAATAGTCAGAGTTGATCAATTCAAAGTTACTAAATGGATGAAGATTGAAAGTTTATACTTTTATTTGATGTCCATTATGGTTTATAAGAAGTTTCTATCCATTATGGGTTCTAAATAGTCATACAAGTTGACTAGTTGCTAATAGGCCTAATGGTGCAAATAATGAGAAAATCTAGGCATAAGTGAGAAGGTGATTAGGGAAGTGTTATCATGGATTAGGGATGAATCAAAGTTAATGGTGAGGTTTTTAAATTATTTTAATATATAATAATTTTTTTATATGTTTTTTAGGTTAGTGGATATGTTGAAAATGTTTCTCATAAGTTGACTTATCTAGTGCAGATGAGACAGCGAAGGTGCAAGTTCATGAGATTGGTCTACAAGACCAATATTGATATTTAAAAATGTTATATTTATATCTTAAAATTATAAAATTATCTCATAATATCATAAAAATTTATCATGAGTATCTTAAAATGGTCATACATGTGTTGTAAATCAAAATCACCATGACCGGTCTTCAAAGCAAACTAGCAGTTCTTGGTAAGCAATTAACAACAATGAGTTTGAGAATTTATGCCATGAGTTGATGAACCTAATGAAAATGATTTTTTTGAAAATTTAGTGAGATATACATATTTTTTATAATATTGGAATTTAGTGTAAGAGGTTGAAACATTGAAACCAAAATGGCTTATCTGGGAGAGTAAGGTTTGTGAGAGAGAAGGTCAACAAATTAGTTTGCAAGACCAATAATTGACATTAGATATTATAATATATTTGTTTTAGGTTTTTATAAGGATTTTATATAATAATATTAATTATTTGGAATTCATTTAGTGTGTTTTTATAGGTTTCATAAGTTCAAATTTTCATGACTATGTTTTGAGGCTAGTTGGCAGTTCTGAGTGAGCTATTTATAGAGAAGGGTTTGAGTCCTTTTACCCTGAGATGTGAATTATAAATCACATAGTGATGAACCTAAGGTAAATTATATTTTGTATTTTTTTTTTCCATGGTTATTTTAATTTTTTTTGTTTATGCTCAAGTTATTTAAGACAAACTTTTTGGGTATGCACAGGCCTAATTGTGAACAATGCCATTAGCGTGCTTCAAGTAGTGGTTTGAGATAAAAAGTGTTATGAAGCCTAGATGAGATTATTAGGAATATATTTGAGTTTTTAATGATATTTTACTTCTATGTGTGGAGTTTTTAAGTGTTCTAAGGAAGATAAAGTGTAACATGTTTTAGAACAGATTTAATGGGATTAAGTCTCTATGAGACCTAAAGAAGAGATAAGGCCTAAATAAGATAGGTCAGACATAAAGGGAATAAAATAATGTTTTATACATGTATATGAGATGTAATAGTATCCATTTCATGTATTTAAAAATAGTTTAAGTGTATTTGGTTGACTAATAAAGATATGAACAAGAGACTTGTATAAATACTAGGCAGTTTTAGGCCTATTTAAGTATGTAGAGTGCAAGAGAATATAATAACATATTGAAGAGAATAATAAGGTATTTTAGACCACCATAGGATTATTTAGGACTATTTATGAACATTTTAAATAGGTTATGTGTATTAGAATTAAGTTCATTTGACCTATTTAAGTGAAGAAGAGGACTAGTTGAGCGAAGAAGCCTAAAAGGTAGTTTGAGAGGGTTTGAAGAGAGAGAAGAGATGAAGAAGGAGATAATCATATATTATATGATAAATAAAGAGTTATAAAGGTGATAAAGGGTTTTATGTGGCTGAGTTATCTAGGGGGTTTGTGCTTCCATGTAAGTGGGTACTTGTTAAAGCCTAGCTGAGTTGGTGCTTAGCTAGTTGGGGTTGGTGCTTCATTAAAGTTGGTGTTTATATTAAATGATTATAGTAAATTTTTATATATCAGTGGGTTTTAATCCAATTAAGGGTTTCCCACATATAAGTTATTTATCTTGTGTTTTTATGTTTCATTGCTATGTGGATGGTTACTTAGTCATTGTTTGATCTACATGCTTGAATGAATGTTCATGAATGCTTAAGTAAGAATTGAAAGAAAGGTTATAAATAATAATTAAATCCTTCTTAGTAATCATGATTCCAACATTTGGTATTATATCCTAGTACTTTGAAGCAGATATGAAAACCTAAAAGAGATCTTAGAAGCAAAGATTGGCTTGTCAGCAAGCTCAAGGCGGTTTCTCTACCAGCAAGGCACTATTATTTAATGGATCTAATTATGAATTTTAGAAATTAAAAATGAATATATATTTAATGACTCAAATTCATGATATTTAATATTAATTTTTGGATGGCTATAGTGATCCTCCTATTCCACCAACTGATGTAACAGGTAAGAAGGCTAGTGAAAATAACTCCAAAGCAATAAATACCATTATGTGTGGCCTATTAGAGGCAAAGCTTGTGAATTTAATGCACTACATATTATAAAAATATGTATGGGAAAAATTTAAGAATATATATGAAGGAGACACCAAAGTGAATATGGCCAAATTACAAACCCACAAGAAATAATTTGAAAATATGAAGATGAAACCATTGCATCTTACCTATTGAAAGTTGATGAAGTTGTCAATATCATTAGAGGATTGGGAAAAGAGGTGAAATAATCTATAGTTGTTCAAAAAGTGTTGAGATCACTAACTCTTAAGTTTGAATATAAGGTATCTACAGTGGAAGACATGCAAGATTTGGACAAGTTAGAGATGGATGGGCTTCATAACATCTTGACAACCTAAGAGATGAGAACAAATGAAGGAAGACCTCACAAGAAACAAGCAACTTTCAAACTTAAAAATTCATCAAAAACCAAGAAGGTCAAGGATGAGGAATGTTCAGATGTTGATGATGATCAACTAATAGCCATGTTTTCAAGGAAATTTAGGTTTGTCTCAATAAATACAAGGGTAAGTTTCCATTCAAATATTTCAACTATGGCAAGATTGGTCACTTTACATCCAAATGTCCTAAAAAGGATAAATCTAAGCATAATGAAGAACATGAACATCATGGAGATGACAAGAAAGCCTATAATACTAATAAGAACAAGAGAGATTTAAAGAAAAATGAAGGTAGGAAAGGGTCATTCAAAAACAAGAAAAGTTTTTATAACAAATAAGATAACTCATCTAATGTAAGTAACTCAATTACATCTGATAGTGATGATGGTAGTAATGAACCTAAACATGACAATAATTAAACCCTATTCATAGCCATAGAATCAGATAATGTGGGTTGCTCAAATGGGAAAGGCCATATGGTTGATGTAGAATTAGATGAAGAAGAAGCTAAAGTGAATTTTGAGGTAGAATTGGTAAGTGCCCTATAGGAGTTGAAGTTCAAAAGAAGAAAGAATCACAAACTAAGATCACTAGTTAAGGACTATGAAAAACATATTGACTTATTTGAGGAAAGAATAAGTAACACCTCCAAGGAGTATGATGAAATCATCAATCAAATTAAATCATAGATGGAGATAATCAATGTAAACCTTTAAACTAAAGAGAAAGAATGCATCATGTATGAAACTGAAGTGGAATCCTTCAAAGCTGAGTTGAATCAAGCATATAGCAAGGTGAAGACATTTGTGAAGTTTTAAAATAGCACTAAGGCTCTAAATGACATCTTGAGTAGTCAAAGGTCTAAAAGTGACAAGACAGGTCTTGGTTTCAAAGAATACCAAAAGGAAGCATCTCAATTCAAAGAAAAATATATTGATGATAGTAAGGTCAACATGAAAAGACCTATCAAACAACATAATGCTATAAGGTATCCTAGTTCATTCAATGGTTATTATTTTGTATGCAATCAGTTTGGTCATAAAGTAAGAGAATGTAGAAGATCCTCTAATAATGAGTACTCATGGGATTATGGAAGGAGTCACAATTCACATTAGTTAAATGGTATATATAAGGTGGTTTGATATAATTGTCATAATGTAGGACACATTGAAATATTATATCTTAATAGAGTTAGAAGGTCATCAAGTCAAAATAGGAGGTTTGAAGCTCCTAGAGTACATGAAAGAAGGAAAATGAATATATGGAAACCAAAAATAGTGAAGATGAGTCATGATCAATCTACAAGCTCAAGTGGAATATTTTCTAGAATATAGCATACTTCAAATGTGAAATCAAGTTAGGAATGCCTGTTACTAGCCCACATTGATTATAAAATGGTTGATGAAGAGATCAAGCCTATATTGCAAATCAATCCTAAAAGGATTTTGAAGGATATTAAATCTTGTGAGAGAATGGAGATATAGGAATCTCCTAAACTTGTGATGTTTTATTTATATATAGAAATATGTGACTCTATTATTATTCATGAAGATATTATTGAGTTATCATAAGCATGATGGATGCTTGGTTTAAGGGGGAACTATTCAGGTTTATGATTGAGTTTGATTTGTGTTGAAGTGGTATTGTAATATGAGTTCATTTTGAAGGAGGTATGAATGGAGTAAGGGGGAGCATATTGCCTTAATACTTCATATTCTCTGTGTTGAACTCTTATTGCAAAGAAGGCATGATTCTAGATGATAGTTGTAGAAGACCTTTGTCATTAATGTCAAAGGGGGAAAAATTCCAAGAAGGGAAATTGATCAGACTAGGGGAGATGAGAGTGATAAATTTGAAGAATTATTTTACATAAATGACAAAGGGGGAGTTTGTTAATAAGTGTTATCATTGATGTCAAGGTTGATGTCATTGATATCCAGGTGCATCTGGTGAAGATACATGGTGAGTGATGTGTGAGGTATGAGATTATGTGCCTAATGTGATAAGGAATCTATGTGAAAAGAGAGAATTTGAAGGCAACCTAATGATTATCATGAGGTTTATGTTAAGGTTCAGGCCAAGGCAAGTATGTTTGAGTACTAGTATTTTAGTATAAGGTGTCTTGAGAAGCCTAAACATATAAGATTAGTCATATCATGAGCATGATGATCATGGAAAGGTATATAAAAAAGTATGACATTATTTGAGGAGCATGTAAGGCATGTGATCAAGGTTTATAATCATTAAAGAGTGTTTCAAGATCATTTGTCAAAGTTATCAGGTATTTGAACCTAATAAGAGACTTGAGAAGGCTTGTGCATAGGATGCCTAGTCTTATGCATGAAATAACATGGTGTCCTAGTGAGTTAAATGAAAAAAGGAATAAGAGTATGTATAAAGTTTATTAATCATGAATTTAAGGCTTTGGATCACTCAGGAGAGTTTCAAGTTAAACCTATATGGGTAAGACCTTAAGTCCAAGTCTACAACTAGACTAGTTCTAGACCTTGCCTAACTTAATGAGGTATCATGAGGTATTTTCAAGGCATATGAAGGATGTATAGTAGTGTTTTATCACTATTTTTTTTTTATAAATTTTAATATGAGGTTTTGAGATCTTAGATAGTGGTTAGAAGGTTAGTTTCAAGGCCTAATGTGACTTGTAGGTCAAAGACTAGAGAGAAAAGAGAGAGAGAGAGCATGGCTTAATGGGGTATGAGGTTCTGTTTCCAAGTAAAATATGGATAGGTGATTATTTTTTTATAGATATTTTATGTTTTTTAAATTATTTTGACCAAGTTTTAGATCAAATTTTGAAGGTTAAGGTAAGAAAAAGTGTTTTGAGGTATCTCATGTGCATAGAATGAAGGGTTCTCAACCTGAGAAGGACTTTAAAGTGATCATTGGTATGTGAAAAATTTTCATACTAATATGATATATTCATGGTATATGGGTAAGGGTCCTCTCTCAAACTTAAAATCATTGGCTTTTGGAATGATGGGATAACCTTTATGAATGATCGTTAAGATTGGAAGATAGTTTAAACATCAAGATCTTGTTTTAAAGTGCCTAGAATGGATTTTAATGGATATTTAAGTGATTGTATGTTTTATTAAAATATCCTAGGCACCTCCAAGTGAGATTATTTTGTCAGGTGAGTGAGTGGACCCTACAAGAAAGGCCTTATTTCTCAAAGATTTATTATAGTAGTCAGAGTTGACCAAGCCAAATTTTATAAATGGATGAAGGTTGAAGGTTGAGATTTGGATTTGATGTCCATGATGTTTTATTATCATGTTCTATCCCTCAGGGGTGCTAAACTAGTCATACAAGTTGACCAGTTACTAACAAGCCTAATGGTGCAAATAGTGAGAAAACACAAGCAGAAGTGAGAAGGTGATTAGGGAAGTGTTATCATAGATTAGGGATGAATAAAAGTTCATTGATAAGTTTTTAAATTATTTTAAGAAATTATAATACAAGATATATGTTTTTAATGTCATTAGATATGTTGAAAATGTTGGTCATAAGTTGAACTATCTAGTGCATATGAGATAGTGAAGGTGCAAATTCATAAAATTGGTCTGCAAGACTAATATTGCTATTTGAACATGTTATATTTATATATAATAATGGTATAATTATCTATTAATATCATAAAAATTTATTATGAGTAACTTTAAATGGTCATATAGGTGTTTTAAGTCAAAATCACCATGACTGGTCTTCAAGGCAAACTGGTAGTTCTTGGTAAACAAGTAGCAGTGATGAGTTTGAGACTCTATGTCATGAGTTAATGAACATAATTCACATTATTTTATTTTTAACTTTAATTACCTATCCATTATTTGTATAATATTTTTATTCAGTGTATGAGGTTGAAACATTGAAGCCAAAATGACTTGACTAATAGAGTAAGGTCAGTGAGAGTGAAGATTAACAAATTGGTCTGCAAGACCAATAATTGACATTAGAGCTTATGATATTTTTATTTGAGGTTGTTATAAGTATGTTATCTAATAATATTAATTATTTATAATTCCTTTATTGTGTCCCTTTAGGTATCATAAGTTCAAGTTTTCATGACTGTGTTTTGAGGTAAGTTGGCAGTTCTTGAGTGAGCTATTTGCAGAGAAGGGTTTGGGTCCTTTTACCTTGAGTTGTGAAGTCTAAAGAACATGGATATTAACCTAAGTTCATGTATATTTTTTATATGTGTTTTTTTTCCATGGTTGTTTTTAAAATTTGTGTTTATGCTTTAGTTATTCAAGACAGACTTTGTGGGTATGCACATGCCTAATTGTGAATAGTGCTAATGGCATGCTTCAACTAGTGGTTTGAGATAAAAAGTATTATGAGACCTATATGATATTATCATGGATATATTTGAGTGTTTTATTATATTTTAATACTATTTTTATAATTTTTAAGTGTTTTAAGTATGTCAAAGTGTAACGTGTCCTAAAATAGACCTAATGGGATTAGGTCTCTATGAGACCTAAAGATGAGATATGGCCTAATTGAGATAGGTCAGACCTAAAAGGACTCAATTTTTTTTATAAATGTATATGATATTTCATAATATATGTTTAATTTCTTACCTAAGAGGGTAAGGGTGTTTGGCCAACTAAGAAGGATATGAACAAGAGACTTGTATAAATATTAGGTAATTTTAGGCCTATTTGGGTGTGTAGAGTGCAAACAAATAGAATAACATATTACAAAGCATAAAAAGGTATTTTATACCATAAAATGAGGATATATTATTAGTGATGAACATTTTACATAGGTTATGTGTATTAAAATCAAGGTCGTTTGATCTAATCAAGTCAACAAGAGGATTAGTTGAGCGAAGAAGCTTAAAAGGTAGTTTGAGAGGGTTTGAAGAGAGAGAAGAGCTGAAGAAGGATATTATCATATATTATATGAGAAAAAAAATGTTTTGAAGGTGATTAAGGGTTTTAGGTAGATTATTTAGTGTCTATTCATCTAGGGGGTTGGTTCGTCCTTGTAAGTGGGTGTTTGCTAAAGCCTAGTTGAGTTGGTGCTTAGCTAATTGGGGTTAGTGCTCCATGTGAAGTTGGTAATTGACTAAATTTTCTATTTATATTATATTAATATATTCAATTTTTATATCTCAGTGATTTTTCATCCCTTTGAAGGCTTCCCACATATAATTTGCATTATATTGTGTTCTTATGTTTCATGCATATGTGGATGGTTACTTAGTCATTATTTGATCTACATGATGAATGAATGTTTATGACTGCTTAAATAGGAATTGAAAGAAAGGTTATAAAGAATAATTCACCCCATCTAAGTCATCTTGCTTCCAAAATTTGGTATTGGATCTTGGTCTTTTAAAGTAGGTCTAAAAACCTAAAGGAGATTCCATAAAAAGGGATGTCCAATCAACAATCTCAAGGTGGTTTCTATACCAGTAAGGCATGATTAATTGACAGATCTAACTATTCATTTTATAATGTTAGGGTGAAGATATATTTTATGTCTCAAGGTCATGATATTTTATAGTTAGTTGTCGATGGCTATAGTGATCCTCTTATTCCACCAATTAATATAATAGGTAAGAAGGCTAATGAAAACAACTCTAAGGCAATGAATGCCATTCTGTGTGGCTTATAAGAGGTAGATATTATGAATTTAATGTACTATGTATCATCCAAAAATTTATGGGAAAAATTGAAGACTATTTATGAAGGAGACACCAAGGTGAATATGGCCAAGTTGCAAACCCATAAGAGACAGTTTGAAAGTTTGAAGATGAAACCATTACATCTTACCTATTGAAAGTTGATAAAGTTGTCAATATCATTAGAGGATTGGGAGAAGAGGTGAAGTAATCTATAGTTGTCCAAAAAGTGTTGAGATCACTAACTCCTAAGTTTGACTCTAAGGTATTTGTAGTGGAGGAGATGTAAGATTTGGACAAGTTAGAGAAGAATGGGCTTTATGGCATCTTGACTGCCTATGAGATGAGAACAAATGAAGGAAGACCTCTCAAGAAGGAAATAAATTTCAAAGTTATGAAGAAGTAAAAAAACACGAAGGTAAAGGATGAGGAATGTTGATGATGATAAATTAATAGCCATGTTTATAAGGAAATTGAGGTTTGGCTTAGGTAAGTACCAAGGTAAGTTTCCCTTCAAATGTTTCAGTTATGGAAAGATTGGTCAATTTGCATCTAAATGTCCTAACAAGGATAAATTTTATCATAATGAAGAACATGATGAACATCATGGAGATGAAAAGAAATCCTATAATCTTGACAAGAATAAGAGAGATTTCAAGAAGAATGAAGGTAGGAAAGGATCATTCAAAAATAAGAAAAGTTTCTATACCAAAGAAGACAACTCATCTGATGTAATTGACTCAAGTACATATAATAGTGATGATGGCAGTAATGAACTTGAACATAACAATAATGAAACCCTATTCATGGCCATAGAATCAAACAATGAGGGTTGCTTAAATGGAAAAGGCCTTATAGTTGATGTAGAATTAGATGAAGAAGAATCCGAAGTGAATATTGAGGTAGAATTGGTAAGTGCCTTAGAGAATTTGAAGTTCCAAAGAAGAAATAATTACAAACTAAGATCACTAGTTAAGGACTATGAATATTAGATTAGCATGTTTGAGTAAAGACTACGTAATACCTCCAAAGAGTATGATGATATCATTAATCAGATTAAATCATAGATGGAGATAGTTAATGCAAACTTTAATGCTAAAGAGGAAGAATGGATTATGTATGAAACTAAAGTATAATACTTGAAAGTTGAGTTAAATCAAGCATCTAGCAAGGTGAAGACCTTGGTGAAGTTTTAAAATAACACTAAGGCTCTAGATGACATCTTGAGTAGTCAAAAGTCTATAAGTGACAAGATAGGTATTAGTTTCAAAGAAGACCAAAAAGATTCAACTCAAGTCAAGGAGAAAGCTATTGAAGATAAGAAAGTCAACATGAAAAGACCTATAAAACAACCTAAAGCTATAAAGTATGCTAGTTCATTCAATGGTTATTGTTGACCATTTTTACCACAAGTTAAAATGGATGAACTCCCCTATAGTCAAAATCTTAAATAGGGGCTAATTATAATGTCATAGGGTGTGTTATAGTTTATTTGATGCCATTTCATATGCCATTATTGTTTTGGTCATTGTCTTGTTTAGTTATTATGTCATTTTATATATTAGGGGTCATTTTAGAGTCATATATGGAAGTGGCTAGTCTTTACAGTGTTCATTTCAATAAGATCATGAAACATGTTTTCTTGTGCCTAAGGGAATCATTTGAGTTGCATAGGCCTTAGAAGTTCATTGGAGCCTTCACAAGATCAATTGGAAATTTCTAGAACAAGTCCATAATTCTTTTGTTGAAACTATTTTGGGTTTTTGGCTAAGTGTTGGAGACTTGTCAAACATTTTTTGTACATCAAAAATATTTAAGACCTATTTATTTTAGGAAAAATGTTTGAAACATGTGTATTTATTTTGAAAAAAATATTCTACAATAATGTTCTTGAAGTCAAAATTATTTCAAATAAAGTGTCCAAGACAAAGTGTCTGTGCAAAAAGGCTAGGTTTTATTTCTTTCAGATAAATTATCTAACATAAAATATTTATTATTTTAGACAAAATGTCCCAAACATAAGTCTTGACAAAGGCTGAATTCTTTTAGTAAAATTGGCTGATGCAAAAAATTTGAAGCCATATATTATTGTAGGGAAATTGTCCCAAAGACAAAGAGCCTGAGGAAATTAATCACAATAAAAGCTCTGATGAAATTTAATTATGTTAGGAAAGTTGATCTAGCATAGTATGAAATTTGTGCAAACATCAAAAAATGAGCCTAGGAAAAAAATCATTGGCATTCAAAAAGTGATGGTCATGCAGACATCATTGATGGTCATATAGACGTCATTGATAGCTGCATAGATGTCAAATTTAGGTCATGGAAAATAACCATTGGGATTCAAATATCTTAGATATGGTCACACAAACATTAAATACATTCACACATGTGTCAAATATAGACACAAAAACATCAAAGTTTGGGCCTCATAAAATAGTTGTTTGAGTTCAAATATTGGGTCCCAATAGATCAATGGTCAATGTTTTATTATACATCTATATCTAATAGTGTGAGTGAAATTCAATATGTCAAAGGATATTCATGTTAGTAAATTGAAGAACAACACTCTTTCATACATGTTGATACTATGGCACATAGGAGGTTAAAAATTTAGGATCTAATAACAAGAATCTATGAGGCCAATAAGAAAAAAGATAGGTTGGAGCAATGTGATTGGTCTAAGTCAGTTTTTAGTAGACAGATGTCAAACCAAAGAGCCATTTTTTATTAGGGAAAACAAGTATTATAGACATAATTAATAATAAAATGAGTAACATGAAAAGAAAACACAACATGAGAAACTATGTAGGATCAAAGGACTTTGTAGCAAAGTGATCTCTTCAAACTCATATGCCACCATGAAAACATAGTTAAGGTCCAAGATAAATAGTGATTGTAGAGTAATTTCTTACTCTACATTGTATTTAATTTATTTTTTTGATTCGAGCACTGCAATTTTGGTTCCTATGCACCTTAGACGAAGCAGCAGAGTTTTGGAGCAGAAGATGGGTTCATTTTTGCCTAAGTGTTGAAGTGCAGCAGATGCTACCAAATGTCACCCTCTAGTCACATGGGTCCTTTTCCCCTTTTGTTTCCTTCATCTCATTATTTTATAAGTTTTGAATTAAAGTGGAAGCTACCAAGTGTCACTTTTCAAAGCATGAAACCGACCAGCTGGCATCCTCTGAGGCCCTTTTTGTAACTTTCTAGAGAACCACAGATCATGCCATGTACCTATTAGTAGCTGAGTAGAATGCACCACATGCCAGCATCCGCATCTCATAGGGGGACCCACATTTTCTTTTTGACAAAGATTTTCAACAAGATAAGTAGTAGAGAAAGTGGAAAACACCAGGTGGTAGTTGTGGAGGCCCTGAACTACCTTTTTAAAGAAGCAGTGGAAGTCACCATGTGTCGGCATCTAGGAGATGTGGGTTCAATGCTTTCGTTTAATGCATAAAGGCATCATTTTATTTTTCTTAAGTACCATAAAGTAGTAGATTCTACCAAGTGTCACTCTCTAGTCCCTTTCTACTCCCTCCCCAAAAGGCAGTGGAAGATGCCACATACCCCCAGAAGGAAAAGTAGAAGATGCCACGTATCTTCCAAGGAGCAGCAGAGGTCACCATGCATCGAATGCTGAGAGATCATCTTCAAGCTTCATTACCCAATAACATCATGGTGGGCCTTGTATGTTACTTCAAAGGTTTGTGGAAAGCATTAAAGAAACAAGCAAAGGTTGCCATGTGCATTCATTCCCTCCTGAAAGGTTGCTAAGGCAAAGAACATGACAAATTTTATTTTGCTAAAACTATGAAGCATTGAGGAAGTAGATTGCAACAAGTGTCAAAGGCATTGACGAACTGATCTTTCAATGAGTTGAAGAATTTTGGTGGTTCTTCAGCCAATTAGCCTTTGGAGGTTTTTCAAAAACACCAACAATGACTCTAAGTCAAATCAGCCGATCAAACGGTCCTTGTATCATCAAGAAATCCCTTTTGGTATGTATAACTCTGTCACTCATAGCTATGAGTCTTATTCTCCTTATATATTTAATCAAGAAAAAGCTTCTCTTGGAATCATGTCAAGTAACAAGGATGCAGATGGTTATGAACTATACCAATCTTATGACTAGTCTCTCCAATATGCCACATCTCATGCTCAACCTAACCTTATATTCACCTTCAAAAAAGCATTACTGGGATTTAAAAAATATGAGTTAGAGATTGACAATAGAAGGGGATATGGCCAAGATATTCCTTGTCATGTCATCCATCAAGTCAAGGATGCAATAGACTTGATTAAAAGTGAGTGGGATCCCATTGAAAGGGCAAATTGGCAAGAGCTTACATATGAGATGCTGGATGTGTGTGGATTGATTACATTTCTAGATGAGAGGCTAAGCATTCATGAGAACCAGCCTTACCAAGTCTACCAAACTCCATATTTACCACCATAAATTCCAAATCATTCATACGCCACCCCTGTTCATGAGTAAGGTCAAACCTGTCAAGATCACTTCCCCAATAATGAAGAGTCTATGATAGCATCAAGGGAAGAGGACCCCAAACTCTCACTATCTCCTCAAGTTCCTTTCACCCTTCCTTAAGAGGCTTCTTTTTTTCCATCACAACCTTCTTCTTCATCCCTTTTTAGAGAAGAATATGTTTTGGAGGAAGTGAATAAGTATGCAGAGGAGTATGCTCAATTCATGGCTAGTCAAGAGGATTCCATAAGTACAGATGAGGGAAAAATCACCATAGGTACCCCCTTTAATGATCAAGAGGATAAGCCGTAAGCTTTTTCCTTAAGTTCAGATGAGGAGGAGATCATTTCTAACTTTTTCCTCACTTTGCAAGAAGATATGGAGGAACATGGATACTCCCTCGACCAAGTCATTGAGACAGATGACACTATCTTGCAAGAAGGCTATGAATTGGCCAAATGTGGAGAAGATAGCATCAAGACTCAGTTGAGTATGTAGAATGAATGCCAGCTTTCCAATTTATCCTTTCAAGAGGATGAAGTCATCAAGGAGCATGATGATGCAATAGAGCTGAAATTAGAAGGAGATAAGCTGAAAGATAATGGATATCAAAAGGCATGGAATAAAGAACCAATAGCTGATGATTTCTTGATGACACACGATTGCATGAAGAACCAGTATTTGATGGGCTTTCAAAGACAAGAAGAGTTTGTGGATGTTGAAAGCATGTTTGACTCAGATTCATCCAAATATAGGCAGATCCATGTGGCCAGTGCAGAGGACACTTCACCAAAGGTATACACATTTCAATTACTGGTGTGGCAACATCAGTTGGCTTGGCATAAAGAAGACGTTGGAAAGTTCATTTTTGATCCTAGAGGGAAATAAGAATGTTTTAATTAATGTAGTTAGGTAGTTTCCCATTCCCGCATTATTTTGTTTTTTGCTTTCCCACTTTTATTTTAAAATAAGAATTTTAAACGTAGAGTCAGCATCTTAGATTTTTTTTTAATTCTTTAAATTTTGCCGCATTAAATGCTTCCCTAAATCTTTCGAGATCTCTAAGGTACCTTGCACCACATAATGTGTCCACCTTGCTATTTCTTGAAGATTGAGTAGGATTTGCTAATGGTCACCTAAAATTAATGCTATTTGGGACTTGATAGGCCCATAAATATCCCTTAGCAAATTTTAAAGTTTACAAACTCTCAAGCATTCTTGTGAAAGTATCCTACTCATTGCGATTGATAGCACCTAGTGAAATTTGTTTCAGCAAGTGTGTCTTTTATCTTGTGCAAGGTTCATACCAGGTTATTATATAAGAGATACAGAGATGGTAGGAACATCAGCTTCATAGCAAGGAATAGGGAAACCTAGATATCTTGACAGGTTACTTGCGAGTAGATCATACGCTGCAGCTCCTCCACAACTATCGAGAAGCTACTTGACAACAAAAGCCCTAGGAGTCAGTCAAAACAGTGACCTGTCAAAGGTAAAGGACTATGTAGATGGGATCATGGACTCGGTCTTGCAAAGAGCCAGTAGCAAGAACCTCAGAGAAGGGGTACACCAAAGGTGTCTACAAAGAGCCAAGGTAAGGCAGTATGAAATGTTTGAAATGAGGATATGGACCTCACAATTGGCCCAATTCATTGTCCCAACTATGCATCCATGCCTTGATATAATTGAATTATGCATGGACTTGCTCCATCCACAATCTTACACCATCCAACAAGGCCCCTTCATGTTGAAGGTCACCCCACAAGCTATCAAGGACATGCTTTCCCTGTAATATGATGGTACCGCCACCTTCCCCACCATTGATAGGATGTAAAGGATGTGGGTGAATGTCAATAATCAGATAAGGTTTTTGAGGTCTAAATTGCAAATGGCCGATGGGGATACAACGGTACCCACGCTCTTGGCATCAAGAACTTAGTTCACACCTGGTAGCCAAGATGCACTGTTGATGATGGCCCTCATCTTTGGCATGAAGGATGATATGGCGGTATATGCTGAGCAAATGGCCATCCTCTTCAGGCTAAATATAATTGACAAAATGTAGGAATATTGACTGGACTTCTCTGAGCACATCACTTTCTCAATGGTGGAGTAGCTAACCCAATTTAGGGCAAAAGGGATATTCAGGTATTCCTCCTTTTTGTTTCATCTCATACTACACCAGAACCCTAACCTTTTCACCTAATTTATGAGTCTGAACCTATATGACCTAGCTTTTGACCCTCAAAGGACCATTCCTATGTCTACATGGACACATGTTTTTATCAAAAACCAGTGACACGTATGACTTTTGGGAACTATTCGTCACCCCTGTTCTTCATTTCCTTAGCCTTGAGCCTATCATAAACAAGTTATTCCCAAGTGTTATGAACCTCTTGGTCATTTGCCCAATCCCATGTGATTTCTATTTTGGGGCCCATCACACGACCATAAGGGTCCATGGATTTTGTGGGGAGCCAGTGTTGCTACCAAAGGTTTTAACTCTTTGCTTAGCATTCTCGGAAATTGCCAGGCAGGTGTCAGTGGTTGATAATGAATATGGTTCCAGGAAGAAGAAAATGAAAATGTATAATCTCCCATGGATGGTAGGCAACGTAAGCCTAGAAGCCAGAGAAGCTAAAACTATGTTGCTAAGGAAGTTGGCCTTCCTTGGGTTCCTATTAGTTGAGGACAAGTGGGTTTATGACCTAGTGGAATACATAGCCTCCGTGGTGAGGAAAAATAGGATTGGAGCTAGGATTACACATGAAAGCTGGCCCTATTGGGAAACTAGGAAAAATCTTACTGAGGACATTCTTGGTCTCTATGTTGAGTTAAAATATTTTCCCATGCCAAAAAATAGGCCATGGGAAACCTTCTATGACAAACAGAGGGATTATGATCCCAAAGTTAGGATGACCTCTGGTTTGAGAAGGATGTTGAGGAACAAATGTTGGGATGTAGAGAAAATTGAGGCCTATTGGAAATATAGGCAAGAAATCTCCCAAACCACCCATGCTTTTAGAGGCATAGATTCAGACAAAAGGTGGGAAGAACTCTGGGATGAGTGGCATCCATCCCCTACATCTAACCCAAAAATAAGCCAAACACTGACACTTGGGATGGAGCAAGTAGCTAGAGCGAGACCAAGCCAACAACTACAAACTTCAGAGCAAACTATAACTATCACAAAACAATAAAAAAGTGTGGCATCTTCACCACCATAGGCTTCCCCATCATTGAGAGTGATCGAAGTTCCTAGTTCTCCACATGCACCACCATTAATAATAGAGGCAGAAGGGAGACAAACACAACTAGAGGCAGAGATACCCAGGAAAAGAAAGAGGGTGTAGTTCCATTTGGATTCAGAGGAGGAAGAGGAGCCTTCATAGTGCCCAGTACAGAGCACTGTAACTTTCCCTCAGGTAAGTATTTCTCCCCCTCCATCCTCTCAACCTATTCCTCACTTTGTCAGCATGATGCCTCCACCCAGTCATATGACACCTCTTGCCACTACTGCCATTCCCATCTCACAAGCCACCCCATCATTAGCACCTCAGGCCCTAACATTACCCCATTTCTCCCCCTCTATTCCCAAAAAGATGCCCTTGAAGCTCACCCCTACCTAGCTAATGGCTCTCCAATATGGCTTGCCACAAGGATTTCCTTTCGCAGGGGGACATATTGCATCCCCTTCCACCTTCTAGATGCAGGCTGATGCTACTAGGAATTCAAGAGAAGCCTAGTTAGAGAAGAAGAGGATTAAAGAGAATAAAGCACTAGCTATCCCACATTTGAGGTCACAATTTGACCCTATCCAATAGTAGCTGACAATGACCCATTTGTCACCCAACGTTGCTAAGCTGAGTGAGCAAATATAGCTAGAAGACTACATGATGAACACAGTGGCAATTGACATGTCCCTGTTCAGGCCCCAAGATAGAGTTGAGCTACTGACTGAATCCAATTCTATGGTCATAGAAGATTATTTAAAGAAGTCAAGAAGACTACAAAAGATGGAGGCTAATTTGGCCCAAGAAAAGGCAAACTATAACAGTTTGGCTAGAGAAATAAATAGGAGAGACAATGAAATAGCTAGTATGTAGAAACAATTGCAAGATACTATTTCCCTCCAAACTCAAAGGGTAGTCTAGGCCCAAAATGATTCATTAAAGGTAGAGCTCACACTTACAAAAGATGCAACAACAACCCTAAGCTGGGAAAATGCAACATTGCAGGGAAGAGTTGAAGGACTCCAACTATAGGTTACCCAATCACAACAAAGGATGCTGAAGGAGCAGAACAAGGCTGTGGCTTTTCAAGTCCAGTTCCAAATAGAGTAATAGAGAATGGCACAACTGGAAATCAAGCTGGCCAATAGGCCAAGAGGTGTCAGAGTGGTGCAACTAGTGAAGGAGTTCTACGAGTTAGCGTGGAAGAGAATCTCTTTAGAGATTGTCTAGCTTAGGCCATTTTTCACCTTCCTGCTCAATGCACAACAACTGTGTGAAAGGGTAGAGAATTTAGTACAGAACACTCTAGCCATGATCTCCAAAAGAGTCACTAACTCCCATTCATTACTGTAGAAGCTCTATGACATGATGGATGTGACATTGGAAATAACAGGAATCCCAAATAGAATGGCCACTGTGAAACGGGTCAATGAGGAGCTTAGTCACAATACCATAGCCAATAGTTGTAGAAGCTGTCTCGATGTCGTGAAAGAAGGCATCAATGAGATGAGACACCACATTGAATATTTGGTGCAACTAGGCTTGCCTTCCCCATTTCTAGATGTAAATATGGTACTGATGGTCGATCAAATTGAACCATTGTTGCTAGAAAAATAGAGAGATCAAATAGCTTTCCAGAGCTTGTGGGATGATTCCTCAGTCTCAGAGGTCGAAGCTGTTCTGGTTCCTATTTCTTAGCTGGAATTCAAACTAAAAGCCATGGCTCAGATCTTGCAAACCTTTTCACACAAAGATCTCATTAACCTGGATCTGGATTTCATCAAATTTTAGAGCAAGCAAGGGCTATCTGACCATGAGTGGTCTATCTACCAGACAACTCTTTTGAAGCTGTAATTTCCACAATTTTGAAATTTTGACAGAGCAAAAGTCAGGTTCTTTTTGATCAGGCTCAAAATTCCTAGGGGTCACCAATAACTGTAGAGTAATTTCTTACTCTACATCATATTTAATTTATTTTTTTGATTCGAGCACTACAATTTTGGTTCCTATGCACCTTAGATGAAGCAATAGAGTTTTGGAGCAGAAGACAGGTTCATTTTTGCCTAAGTGTCGAAGTGCAACAGATGCTACCAAATGTCACCCTCTGGTTGCATGGGTCCTTTTCCCCTTTTGTTTCCTTCATCTCATTCTTTTCTAAATTTTGAATTCAAGTAGAAGCTACCAAGTGTCACTTTCTAAAGCATGAAATCGACCAACTGGCATCCTCTGAGGCCCTTTTTTTAACTTTTTAGAGAACCATAGATCATGCCATGTACCTAGTAGCAACTAAGTGAAACACACCACGTGCCATCATCTATGTCTCATAGGGGGACCTGAATTTTCTTTTTGACAAATATTTTCAACAAGCTAAGTAGTAGAGAAAGTGGAAAGTGCTAGGTGGCAGTTGTGGAGGCCCTGAACAACCTTTTTGAAGAAGCAGCGAAAGTCACCACGTGTCATCATCTGAGAGATGTGGGTTCAATGCTTTCGTTCAATGCATAAAGGCATCATTTTATTTTACTTAAGTGTCATAAAGAAATAGATGCTGCCAAGGGTCACTCTCCAGTCCCTTTCTACTCCCTCCCCAAAAGGCAGTGGAAGATGCCACATACCTCCAGAAGGAGAAGTGAAAGATGCCACATATCTTCCTAGGAGCAGTGGAGGTCACCACGCGTCGAATGCTAAGAGATCATCTTTAAGATTCATTACCCAATAAGATCATGGTGGGCCCCATATGTTACTTCAAAGGTCTATGGAAAGCATCAAAGAAACAAGTGAAGGATGCCACATGCATTCATTCCCTCCTGAAAGGTTACTAAGGCAAGGAACGCGATGAATTTTGTTTTGCTAAAATTGCGAAGCATTAAGGAAGCATATTGTGATAGGTGTCAAAGGTGGAGCATTCTTGAGTAGAAAATAGAGAAAGCAGAAGCGGCCAGGTGTCATCCTCTTGTGCCTTCTAGACAAAAGGGGAGAATTTTCATGAATTGACTAAGTGTCCTCTTCCGTTTCAATAGAATAGAGTGCCCATCTACCTGTTACAACAAAGATAGAAAGAAACTCAGCGGGAGTTATTCCTGGTAGATAGAATAGTGCATTGTGTAGATTTTTGGGGCTTATAAGCATTGAAGATGCCATCTATTTATCCCCTATAAGCGGAAGTAGAGTAGATAGTTGAGTGGCCAAATAGGTGATGGAATGAGGAATTTTAGGTGCAAAGAAAGGTACTAGACATGGACCGCCATGTTGTAGTCAAGGCAATTCTTGATAAGACCAGGATGCATCCAAGGCATTAAAGGTGCCATCTATTTTGTCCCCTGTGAATGAAGGATGGAGTAGAATTGTGTGGGAAAGAAAGTGATGCAAGGAGACATCCAAAGCTATATAAGAAGACTTGTAAAATCAAAAAAGGGGGATTCTGTGGTTTTAGACTTTCTACAATTTTGACCAGTAATATCATTTGCTCTTGTCTCCATTTTATTAAATTATAAATTTGATGTAATTGTGCATGTTCTTGTGCCTTTTATATGGCTAAATGAATTAAGAAGATTGAGCTCCATGCCTTGGTTGGTGTTATTTGTGTCATTTGCAAAGTAGTTTATACTATAGATTTTTATGTAGTTGTGATTAAGAATGTCATTTGCTTTTGTCTCATTTTCTTGAATTGGAAGGTTTACATAATTGTACGTGACTTTTTTGCCTCTTATGTGATTAGAAGATTCTATTAGGAAGATTGAACACTATGCCTTTATTGAAATTTCCCATATCTCAATGAAAGAACTCCCTATGGTGAGACTCTGTTTCTATTATTTCAACCTTTTACATTGATCATGCACTTGTCTGCTCTTAAATGTAATTGAATCCTATAATAGTCTCACTATGCTCAAGTTAGGATTAGGATTACACTCAGGCGCATCACCATAGTTAGGTTTTTATTCTTGCATTTCACATTTTTGTTTAGTCTCCTATCCCTTTTCCCCAACACCCAATATAAAAGAAGAGACTAGCTTCTCTAAAATTTGGAGGTTGTTTCAAGCTGCATCATCCCACAGTTTGAAACTTCCCATTGTTGATTGGTTAAGATCAAGCACAATTTTAAGTCATCAATAGTGACTATCAGATGTAAAGAATTAGGGTCTAGAATACTAATGAATAACTATGGATGGTGAATATAAGTGTCCAAAATATAGTTAGTAGTTGAGAAAACATCTATGACTATCATAGAATATGTGTTGATTCTCTCCAATTTAGTTTCAAATGCTCGAGAGATCATCTATGATGAAAGGTCATTTCTCATGCATAACAAAGGGAGCTCTATGCCACATTTTAGGATTTTTTCTATTTTAAGAGTAATTTATCGCATTGGACCTTACATGGTATATTTCTAAATTTGTCCTCCTATAAGTGTAACTCCTATCAAATGGACATGTGTCTTAGTGACCTCTGAACTTCATTTTTTTCTCTTCTCTCTGAAGTTTTATAAGTAGCTACCATTTTGGGCTTTGTAATCTAATACCACACCATGTATGGTGAATCCTTACTAGTTTTGACATTGTACTTTGCCTTAGATCAATAAAATGCAATTTAATTTGAGTTTGTCTATGAGCTTGTCAAAGTGTGTGAAGAAATGTATAGTGAATAGTTAAGAGATATTCATCTATCCTTACTTTCTCTCAGTCCTTCTAGGTTTGATGAATGTTAATTCAACTTAGTAGGTCATATGAAGTGTAGTCAAATGTAAATCTATCTTAAGTGTGTAATGAGCCTTAGTATCTGATATTGATCTATGGTCTTATTTTACTTAGAAAGTCTTCATGCATCTCACCTCCATATCGCAACACTAATGCTAGTGCATTTAAGGACTCTTAGACGAGTGTTGCATGTTTTGTCTCTTGTGATAGATTATGATAGTCTTGTGGAAGACATATTGGTGTATCACCTCTTTAAATTAGGTTTAATTCTTGAAACCTCTAATCCTTTTCTCCAAAAGTAATCAATTAGTATAGATAAGAGCATTTCAAGATACATTCAAGGAGATAACCCTTAAATTTAGAGTCTCATTTATAATATAGGTACACCCATATATCTCAAAATGTTCTCATGTTTCCCAAATATGGAATAGTATTGAACACCCTCTTTTAGGGTACAATATTTGGTGACAACAGTTCTAACACACCTAGTGGGACACTATCTTCAAGATAACTTATTAAGGTTAATTTTGGTCTTGACAACATCAACTACAAATTGGTGTGTCACCCAACATTTGGTGACTCCATTAAGGTAAATATGGTTCAAGGCCATTATATTTTTATAAAACTACTCTCATAATTCATGGTTATCATTAGGTCATCCTCTAGAAGAGTTCTCAATCCCTTTGACCCACTCTTTCAACTTGAGCTTTCCCTTGAAGTTCAATATCCTCAGCCTAATCTGCCCTTTGGAGAACTAGTAAATTTTGATAGAGAGGAAGGGGTCAAAGAAATTGAGGAAATTAAAGATACTAAATATTTTTAAGAATTTGAAGAAGATATGGCTAGACCCCATGATTTCCCTATATTCAATTTATAAAATCTAATTTACCTTCAAGAATATGATGCCATTCCTCCCAATGCCACAAAAGTTGTGCCCCTATTCAATAGTGAAAGTTATGTTACACCCAGTGATCACATTAGAAATGTCTCTAACTTTTGTAGCTTCCATAATATTACTCAATAAAATATTGCCATTAGACTTCTTTCCATGTCCCTTATAAGGAAGGCTCTTGATTAGTATCGATCTCCAGAAGGTGGATGAATCACAACATGGGATGAATTTGGAGTGTTATTGACCTCAATATTTAGAAATGAGAGTGACCATGCCTCTCTCATACACCAAATTAACATGATTAAAAGAGGACCCAAAGAAATAATGCGTAATTTTAATGAGAGGTTCCAAAAGACTTGGAATAGTTTACCTCTTCTTATGAGGCCACCTCCCAGCTTTGTGTTCCAAATTATTTTCATGCTTTAATCCATGGGTGGTTTCACCCTTCATGAAGTATATGAGTTTGCTATCAAATCTAAAAATAATCTCATCCAAGCTGGAAGATTGCCACCTAAAGTGTCTATGCCTCCATTGTCTCATGTTTCAATAACACTCCAGATGTAGCCCAACTTCCTAATGCCAACACCAAGTGCAAGGCTACTCTTAAGAAGGCATAAAATGTCATAGATCCATATGCAATAATTCAATCCTTAGAAGTTAAGATTAATCAAGAACTAATGCAAAAAATGTGCCAGTTAAAATCCATATCCTTATCAACAATAATTTATCCAGTAATATGGAAGAGGAAGAGGCCAATGGTAGCCTAATCCCAATAGGCCTACCAATGCATGTAATATTAAATCTACTACCATTGTAAGGTGAGAATTGGTAGTAAGGCTAATTTATGGATGCTAACAATGGTAGAGGGCAATATTTTATTTCTCAAGGAGAGGTTAGTCCCCTCTTATTCTCGAAATATGAAGTGGTGATGCAAACAAGTGAAGGTGAGTAGATTCAAGAAGAGATCTTCACCAAATTCCTAGTTGAGGACACTTTTGTGCTTAACCAAGGAAATTTGATTATAGAAAAAACTAGAGCTAAGAAAAAGGATTTATGTGGTGACAATAATGTGCCTTTAGGATCATTTAATACTCATACAAAGTAACAAGGTATGGCTGCAGGTGTAGTAACCTCAAAAATCTCCACACATCTTCCAAATTATAATGTTGGAAGCATTGTTCAAGGCACTCCAAATTCTCAGGTTTTGAGAACTTCATAGCCTCTAAGAATTCAAGATAAAGTAGGTATGGATTCTTTAAACATTTTAAATTCATTAGAGATTACTAAAACATCCATTTCCCTTTGGGATGTTCTACATATGCCTGGTTAGAAAGAGCTCCTATAAAAATAGGTTATCTGTTATCCCTACTAGTGTCCCTCATTTAAACAAAAGTCAAAGTCATGTTGTACTTGTAAGTGTCCCTAATACCATTGTTAAACCATCCACTAGATCTAATAAACCTCCACCAATTTATCTCACTCTCATAGTGGGTGACAAACTAGTCTATAACTGCATAGTTAATAGTGGAGCTTCAACTTTGGTCATGCACAAGGTGGTAACTAACAAGCTAGGCATAAAATATGAGCCACATAGAAAAGGGGTCATTAAATTATATGGTACACCTACCAAGATAGTATGACTATTAAAAGGCTTGAAGGTTTTCTTGCATGATTGTCCTAGTTTTCCAATCTTGCAAGACATAGTTATTATTGATCTTCTAGCCTATTTTTAAACTAAGGACAAATAAGATACCTAAGGGTTTGGTGAACTTAGAAATTATATTCAAAGATAATAATCAAAATAAAAAGGAAAAGGTGAAAATGTCTACATAAGAGGAGAATTATGAAAGGGTCTTTATCTTCAAGGACAAACTCCTCAAACGAGGCAAGGTATGTTCTACCTTAGAGAAGCAAACATTCATTGATTTATGTAGAGAGTTTCATGACATATTTGCTTGGGAGTATAAGAAATTGAAATAATTTGATCCTAGCCTAGTACACCATACTTGGAACCTAGATTTAAACTAATAAAATAGAAACAAAGACCCATTAAGCACAAGGTTGAGAAAATCATGAGGTTAGAGCTCACTAAACTCCTTGAATTTGAAATAATATTTCCTATCAAGCATTCAACATGGGTAGCTAATATTGTGCATGTTATAAATAGGAATGGGGAGATAATATTTTTTCTAAAATTAAAGGATCTTAATAGAGTGTTGCTCAAAGATCATTACCCTCTACCTTCAATGAAGCAAATTTTACAAGTAGTTTAAGGTTCTCAACATTTCTCTCTCCTAGATGGATATTTAGGCTATAATTAGATTCTTGTGAATGAAGATGATAAGTTCAATACAAGATTTACCACTAAATGGGGGATTTTTTCTTATAATAAGATGCCATTTGGTTTGTCAAATGCTAGTGCTACCTTTCAAAGAGCAATGGACATGGCCTTCAAAAGTTTGATTAATGAGTTATTGTTGGTTTATCTAGATGATATAACAGTGTTTTCTAGAGATGACAATGAACATATTAAACACTTTAGACAAGTGTTTGAAATATGTAAGTATTAAGGATTATCTCTTAATCCAAAGAAATGCATCTTTGCTATCAATGAAGATAAGATCTTGGGACACATTATTTTTAAACATAGTTTGGCTATTGATCCCAAAAGGATAGAGTTTATTCTTGGCCTATCATTTCCCCTACATAATAAAGGTCTCCAAAGTTTCTTAAGAAAGATAAACTTTTTAAGGAGGTTCATACTTGGGTTTACATCTTTGGTGAAATCTATCACATCTATCCTTAGGAAGAACCAAGAATTTTTTTGGACCAAAGAGGGTAAGAGCAATTTTAAAGCCATTAAGAAAGCAATTACATAATATCCTACTCTCATGAATCCTAATTTTTATAAATACTTCATGTTGTACTCATTCGCTAACATTGGTACTATCTCAGCCATGTTAATGCAAAGTAATGATGAGAGTGTGTAGTAGCCTATTGCATTCTTTAGTCATGGTTTAGAAGATTATGAAGTCAAGTACACCTTTGTAGGGAAAAATATCCTTACTATTGTAATGGGATTAAAGAAGTTTAGACATATGGTTTTAAACAATAAAATTAATGTCATGGTTTCTCATCCTAGTACCAAGGAGTTTCTTTTGAGTAGAGACCTTAGTGAGAAAAGAGTAGGGTGGATCACTAAGGCAATGGAATATAATGTTGATATCAAAGTAATAAAATTGATAAGAGATAAAGGCCTTTCCAAACACTTAGCTTCAAATCTTCATGAGTCAAAAGAAGAGGTTCTAGTCAATCATGATTTCACCCAACTAGCTAGTTCCTTGCATATATAGAATTCGACACAAGATGTGATAAGATTTCTCTAAAATGGTGAGTATCTTAATAATATGAATAGATCACAAAGGAGATATTTTAGATTTCAATATATTCCCTTTTGTCTTGTAGATGGTGTACTTTTTAGGAGGGATATCAATGATGTGTTATTGAGATGTATTGATAATGATCAATTTGGACTATTTCTTGAGAAGTTTCATTATGGGACAACATGAGGTCATTTCTCTCCAAAAACAATAATTTCCAAGATCATGAGGGAAAACTATTATTGGCCCAACCTTTTCAAAGACTACCATGCTTGGGTGAGAAGGTCTGTACAATGTGTTTTTTTTTATAGGAAAATAGAAGCTTACAACCATTCCTTTGAAGCCCACCCAATTTTATCAACCTTTCATGCAATGGGGTCTTGATTTTATTGGCATGATAAATCCCCCATCAAGTGATATTCATAAATGGATACTCACAACAACTGACCATTTTACAAGATGGGTTGAGGAAGTAACATTGAAATAAGCTAATGAGAATGCTATATTGGAATTTTATGAGAGCATTATAACGAGGTTTGTCACTCCTACTATTATTTTAGATAATACTCTTGATTTTATGGGTGTTAAGATAACTAACTAGGCAAATAGTAATGGCATATTATTGAGTACTTCATATAACTATTGCCCTTAAGGTAGTGGGTTGGCTAAATCTACTAACAAGAATCTGATCAGAATCATCAAGAGAACCTTGGAGCATAATCAAAGGACTTGGTACACCAAATTAATGACAAACTTATGGGCTAATAGGATAACTCCTAAGAGTTCAACATGGAATTCTTCTTTTGTGCTTGTCTATGGAAGAGAGGCTAGGTTGTTTATTTCTCAAGAGCTACTTGCCTTAGAATTAGTACATCAATTAGAGTTTCTAGAAAACACTCCAATGGAGGTGAGATTGATAGAATTAATGGAATTACAAGAGGATAGAGAGAAGGTTCATCAATTTATGGAGCATCACCAAGTACTGACTAAGAGGTCTTTTAATAAGAAGGAACTACAATATCATTCCAAGAAGATGACATAGTATTGAAATGGGATGAATATAGAGCAAAACTAGGGAGACATACCAAATTTGATACCCTATGGAGCAGACCATATGTCATCATCAAGTGAAATAAACTAAACTTTTTTTAGTTAACAAGGATGAATGGAGAAGAGTTGCCTATCCCTATGAATGGAAACCTTGCTATTAAGTGTTAAAGTTCACTTTTGTAAATAGTAGATTAGGTGTGTGTTTTTTTTCTATTTTGTGTGTTGTGTTCCCTAAATGTTCCAGTTAAACATATGTTTGTTTATACTTTGTGTTTTGTCCTTGTTTCATATTATTGTGTGTTGTCAAGTCATTTATGTGTAAAACCTGTTGTACATGTGACTCCATGGCCCAATGGACAAGATTAGGCAACTGGTCATGGCATAGGAAACATACTACCCTTGGGAAATTAGCAAGAATGTTGACCATTTTTACCACAAGTTAGCATAGATCAACTCCCCTATAGTCAAAATATTAAATAGGGTCTGATTATAATGTCATAGGGTGTGTTATTGTTCATATGATGTCATTTCATATGCCATTCTAGTTTTGGTCATTGTCTAGTTTAGTTATTGTGCCATTTTATATCTTAGGGGTTATTTCAGAGTCATATATGGAAGTGTCTAGTATTTGTAGTGTTTAGTTTAGTTAGAGCATGGAATAGGTTTTCTTGTGCCTCAATAAATCATTTGAGTTTCATAGGACTTAGAAGTTCATCAGAGTCTTCACAAGATCAAGTCGTGGTTGCTAGAATAAGTCCATAATTCTTTTGATGAAACTATTTTGGGGTTTTGGCTAAGTGTTGGGGACTCATCAGATATTTTGTCCACAATAAAAATCCTAAATACCTATTTATTTTAGGTAAAATGTTCTAAGCATAAGTATTTATTTTGGATAAATTGTTCTACAAAAATGTTTCTGAAGTTAGAATTCTTTTAGATAAAATTTTTGTGTAAAAAGTCTAAGTCTAATTTCTTTCAGACAAATTATCTAACACAAAAGATTTATTATTTTAGAAAAAATGTTCAAAACATAAGTCCCAACAAAGGCCAAATTATTTTGGACAAAGTATCCAAGGTAAATAGTTCGATGTAAAAATCCTAAAGGTTTATTTCTTTTGAACAAATTATCCACCATAGTAAAAAAAACCAAGTCTAATTTATTTCAGATAAATTATTTGATACAAAAGGCTAAGGAAATATTATTTTAGATAAAATGTTTGAGACATAAAGCCTGATGAACCATAATTCTTTCAAGAAAATTGGTCGATGTAAAAAGTCCAAATCTATATTCTTACAGGTAAATTATACCAAAGACAAAGAGCCCGAGGAAATTAACCACAATAAAAGCTTCGATGGAATTGAATTATTTCAAGAAAGTTGATCTAGTAGAGTATGAAATTAATGTAAACATAAAAAAATAAGTGCAAGCAAAAAATCATTGGCACTCAAAAAGTGTAGTCATGTAGACATCATTGATGGTTGTATGGACATCAAATTTAGGTCATGTAAAATAATCATTGGAATTTAAATATCTCAGAGATAGTTTTGCAAATGTCAAATACATTCATGTAGGTGTCAAATACAAGCACATGAACACCAAAGTTTTGGAATTGTAAAATATATATTTAATTTCAAATAGTGGGTCCCAGTAGATCAATGGTCAACGCTCCATCATACATCTAGATCTAATGGTGTGAGCAAAATTCAACATGTCAAAGGATGTTCATGGAAGCAAATCAAAGGCCAACACTCCTTCCTAAAACTTGATCCTACAACATGTATGAGGTCAAAAATTTAGGATCTAATAGAAATAATCTATGAGGCCAATAAGAACAAATATATATTGGAGCAATGTGATTGGTCTGAGTCAATTTTTAGCAGATAAATGTCAAACCAAAGATCCATTTTTTATCAGAACAAGAAAGTATTATAGACATAATTTAAAATGTAATGAGAAATGTGGTAAGAGAGTGACATATGGGTAAATACATAGGATCAAAGGACTTTGTATCAAAGTGAACTCTTAAGACTCATACGTCACAATGAAAACATAGTCAAGGTCTAAGATAAACATTGACTACCAGATGTAAAGAATCAGGGTCTAGAAGACTAATAAGTGACTATGGATGGTAAATACAAGTGTCCATAAGATATTTTATAGATGATAAAACATCTATGAATATCATAGCATATGTGTTGACTCTCTCCAATTTAGTTTCAAATGATCAAGAGATCATCCATAATGAAAAGCCATTTCTTATGCATAGCAAAGGGAGCTTTGTACCACATTTCAAGAGTTTTGTGTTTTGAGAGCCATTTGTCTCATTAGAAATTACATGGTATATTTTTGAATTTTTCCTCCTATAAGTGTAACTCTTATCAAATGGACATGTGTCTTAGTGACCTTTGAACTTTATTATTTTCCCTTCTCTATGAAGTTCTATAAGTAGCTGCCATTTTGGCCTTTGTAATCTAATACCACACCATATATGGCAAAGCCCTGATGGATTTGAAATTATTCTTTTCTTTATAATAATAAAATGTAATCTAGTTTGAGTTTGTATATCAGCTTGTTAAAATGTGTGAAGATATGTATAATGAATAATTAAGAGATATTCATCTATCCTTGTTTTCTCTCAGTCCTTCCATGTTTGAT
The DNA here is from genome assembly GCA_037957365.1 of Torreya grandis. NCBI lineage: Eukaryota > Viridiplantae > Streptophyta > Pinopsida > Cupressales > Taxaceae > Torreya > Torreya grandis. The sequence continues at coordinate 3,053,653 of JARHVA010001062.1, forward strand.
GCAAGTGATTTCAGCCTAGCAAGTCATATGAAGTGTAGTCAAATGTATGAATTTATCTTAAGTGTGTAATGAGACTTATTATATACTATTGATTTATGGTCTTATTTTTCTTGGAAAGTCTACGTGCATCTCACCTCCATATCGAAACACTAACTCTAGTGCATTTTAGGACTCTTAGACTAAAGTTGTATGTTTTGTCTCTTGTGATAGAGTATGACAGTATTGTGGAAGACATCCTAGTGTATCACATATTTAGAGTAGGTTAAATTATTGTAACCTCTAATCCTTTTATCCATAAGTAATCAATTAGTATGGATAAGAGTATTTCAAGATACATTCAGGGAGATAGCCCTTAAACCTAGAGTTTCATTTCCAATACAGGTACAACCACATACCTAGAAATGTTCTCATGTTTCCAAAATATGGAAGAAGATTTAACACCCTCTTCTAGGGTTTAATATTTTGTGACAATAGTTACTATTTTGTATGCAACCAGTTTGGTCATAAAGCAAGATAATGTTGAAGACCCTCCAAGAATGAGAACTCATGGGATTATGAAAGGAGTCACAGTTCACATCAATAAAATGGTATATATAATGTGGTTTGCTAAAATTGTCATAATGTATAAAAAATTTAAAGATTATATGTTAATAGAGTTAGAAGGTCATGAAGTCAAAATAGGAGGTTTGAAGCCCCTAAAGTACAAGAAAGAAGGCAAATAAATGTATGGAAACCAAAAATAGTGAAAATGAGCCATGATCAATATACAAGCTCAAGTGGACTATTTTATATAATAGAACATGATTTAGATGTAAAATAAAGTAAGGAATACTTATTGCCATCCCACATTAATGATCAAATGGTTGATGAAGAGATCAAGCCTATGTTGCAAATCAAGCCTAAAAAGATATTGAAGGATATTCAATATTGTGAGAGTATGGATATCTGGGAATATCTTAAACTTGTAATTTTTTAGTGCTATATGGAAAGAGGTGACTAAATTAGGATTCATGGAGACACTATTCAATAATCAGAAGCATGATGTATTTTTGGTTTGAGGGAGAGATATTTAGGTTTATGATTGAGTTTGATTTTTATTAAGTGGTCTTGTAATCTAAATTCATTTTGAAGGAGGTATGCATGGAGTAAGGGGGAACATGTTTATTTAATATTCATATTATATGTGTTAAAATTTTGTTGTAAAGAAGGTGTGATTCTAGATGACAGTTGTGGAAACCTTTGTCATTAATGTCAAAGGGGGAGAAAGTTCAAGAAGGGAGATTGATTAGACTAGGGGAAATGAGAGTGATTAATTTGAAGAATGTTTTCCATAAATGGAAAAGGGGGAATTTGTTGAGAAGTTTTTTCATTAACATCAAGGTTGATGTCATTTGATATCAAGGTTGATGTTATTGATGTCAAGGTACATCTGGTGAAGATGCATGGTGAGTGATCTATGAAGTATGAGCTTATGTCCCTGATATGACAAGGAGGCCATGTGACAAGAAATAATTTGAAGGAAACCTAATTATTCTTCTAAGGTTGATGTTAAGGTTTAGGCTAAGGTAAGCATGTTTGAGTACTAGTATTGGAGAATAAGTTATTTTGACATGCTTAGTCATATCAAGATTAGTCATATCATGAGCATGTGCATGATGAGCATGAAGAGGTATGTACATAAGTATGAAATTATTTGAGGAGAATGTAAGGCATGTGATCAAGGTGTATAATAAAAAGTGTTTCAAGATTAATTGTCAAAGTTTTCAAGTGTTTGAACCTAGTAAGAGACTTGAGAAGGCTTGTGCATAAGATGCCTAGTCTTGTTCATGAAAGAGCATGGTAGCCTAGTGAGTTGGATGCATATAAGAATAACACATTGTATAAGGTTGATTAATCATGAATTTGAGGCATTATATCACTCAAGAGAGTTTTAAGGTAAGTTTACAGGGGTAAGACCTTAAGTCCAAGTCTACAACTAGACTAGTTCTAGACCCTTCCTACCCTAATGATTTGTCATGAGGTATTTTCAAGGCATACATAGGATGTATAGTATTTTTTGTGCATGAGAGAGGTTTATTGAGTTTGTATATGATCTATTGAGAGATTGGATAGTGGTTCTAAGGTCAATTTTAAGGCCTAATATGACTTGCAAGTCAAAGCCTAAAGAGTAAAGAGAGAGAGAACATGGCCAAATGGGGTATGAGGTTCTATTTACAAGGAAAATAAAGATAGGTGAGTGTTTTTAGAGGTATTTTATATTGTATCAATAATTTTGATCAAATTTTATTTCAAGGTTTGAATGTTAAGGCAAGAAAAAGTGTTTTGAGGTCTCTCATGTACACAAAATGAAGGGTTCTCAACTAGAGAAGGAATTTCAAGTGTTTATTGGAACATGTAACCTCTGTATGATAATATAATATATTCATGGTATATGAGGAAGGTTGTTATCTAAAATTTTCAAGCATTAGTTTCCTAAATGAGGGGATAAGTTTTATAAATGATCGTTAAAATTGGAAGATAATTTAAACCCTCAAAGAACCCTAATAGTGACTCGATATGAAAGATATTGTTCTCAAGTGATCAGATTAGATAGTTAAGTGATTTTAGGTTATATTAAACTCTCATATTCACATCTAGGTGTTATTTGTTTGTTAGGTGAGTGAGTAAACCCTATAGGGAAGGCCTTATTTTTTAGAGATTTATTATAGTAGTCATAGTTTACCTAGTCAAATTTTATAAATGGGTGAAGGTTAAAAATTGAGACTTGTATTTGATGTCCATATTTTATTGAGTAGGTTTTATACCTTAGGGGTTATAAACCAATCATAAAAGCTGACCATTTGCTAACAAGCATAATGCTACAAACAGTGAAAAAACCCAGGTAGAAGTGAGAAGGTAATTAAAGAAGTGTTATCATGGATTAGGGATGAATCCAAGCACATGGATAAGTTGTTAAATTATTATAATACATGATCATGTTGGATATATGTTTTGTATGGTAGTGCATATGTGCAAAATTTTGCTCATAAGTTGACCTGTCTAATGTAGATGAGACAATGAAGGTGAAAGTTCATGAGATTAGTCTGCAAGACCAATATTGCTATTTGAAAATGCTATATTTATATCTAATAATGGTATAATGATCTCATAAGATAAAAAAATGTATCAAGAGTATCTTTAAGTTTTCATAGATGTGTTGTAATTCAAAATCACCATGATTGGTCTTCAAGAGAAATTAATAGATCTTGGTAAGCAAGTAGCAGTAATGAGTTTGAAACTCTATGCCATGATTGATGAACCTAATGCACATGATATTGTTTTTTTAGATTTAATGACATATAAATGCTTTTAATAATGTTTTAATTTAGTGTAATAGGTTGAAACATTGAAGCCAAAATGGCTTGTCTGGCAAAGTAAGGTTTGCGAGAGAGAAGATCAACAAATTGGTCTATAAGACCAATAATTGAAATTAAAGATTATGATATTTTTATTTAATGTTATTATAAGGATGTTATATAATAATATTAATTTATTAAAATTATTTTATCATGTTTTTTCATGTGTCATAAGTTCAAGTTTCCATGACTATGTTTTGAGGCTAATTGGCAGTTCTAAGTGAGCTATTTACAAATAAGGGTTTGATTCCTTTTGACTTGAGTTATGAATTATAAAGCACATGGTGTTGAAATTAAGGTCATGTAGATTATTTATATGTGTTTTTTTTTTTAAAATTGTGTTTATGCTTTAGTTTTTTAATATAAACTTTTTGGGTATGCGCAGGCCTAATTATGAATAGTGCTAATGGCGTGCTTCAAGTAGTGGTTTGAGATAAAAAGTATTATGAAGAATATATGAGATTATAAAGGATATATTTGAGTGTTTTATGATATTTTTATTCCATGTGTGGAGTTTATAAGTGTTCCAAGGAAGAAAAAGTGTAATGTGTCCTAGAACAGACCTAATGGGATTAGGTCTCTATGAGACCTAAAGATGAGATAAGGCCCATTTGAGATAGGTCAGACCTAAAGGGAATAAATTAATGTTTGATACATGTATATTGGATTTTAATTGTGTTTGGATAACTAATAAGGATATGAACAAGAGACTTGTATAAATACTAGGAAATTTTTAGCCTATTTGCGTGTGTAGAGTGAAAGCAAATAGAACAACAAATTACAAAGAAACATAAGGTATTTTAGACCATAAAATGAGTATATAGGATTATTTATTAGAATTTTTCATAGGTTTTCTGTATTATAATCAAGGTTATTTGACCTAATCAAGTCAAGAAGAGGACTAGTTGAGCGAAGAAGCCTAGAAGGCAGTTTGAGAGGGTTTAAAAAGAGAGAAGAGATGAATAAGGAGATCACCATATATTGTATTAAAAATAAATTTTTATGAAGGTGATCAAGGGTTTTAGGTGGATTATTTGGTACTGATTCATCTATGGGGTTGGTGTCTCCTTGTAAGTGGGTGCTTGCTAAAACCTAGCCAAGTTGGTGCTTATCTAGTTGGGGTTGGTACTCCATGTGAAGTTGGTGCTTCACTAAAGTTGGTGTTTGCCTTATAGGATTAAAATAAATTTTTAGATATAAATGTGTTTTCATTCCCTTGAGGGTTTCCTAAATATAGGTTGTGTTATCTTGTGTTCTTATGTTTCGTGCATATATGGATGGTTACTCAGTCATTGTTTGATCTACATGATTGAATGAATGTTCATGAATGCTTAAGTAGGAATTGAAAGAAATGTTATAAATACTAATTAACCCCACTCTTATTTATATTTATTCCAACAAAATTTGATAAACCATGACCCTACATGTCTAATATCATGGGGGAGTGATGGAGAAGCACTTGTTTATGTTCTCACATTTTGTAATAAAGGATGTATCTGAAAAGACTTGGTGGGAGTTATCATTCTCACCTGATATTTATAACAGAGGACACCATTTTAATATGACATTATACATCCTATTATTAGAACCAAAATCATTAGAACTTCTAGATAGCCTATAGGTAGACCCCCATATGTTTACTATGACACAAGATAGCATGTCACTTTTGAAATTGGCACATGAGTTCACTAGGTAAAATGGTTTATATAAGTTTAATATTTGATGACACTAAAATAAACATGAAAAAATGGTTGTTCTTTATAATAATGAGTGTGTCTTGAGAAAGAAACTTGAATCAGAACTGGCTAAGGTCAAGTGCCATTTAGAGATAAAAACAACAACCAAGGTTAAAATGTTGAACATATTCAAAACAATTTTGAGCCAAGAACCAAATCTTGCATATGGGGTACCCCTTTTTAGTGAGGTAGTAGATAAACTAGAGACCCTAGTATATATATTTTTAAAGTGATGTAAGAACAAACCTAGCCCACATAATGGTCAGACGTGGGCAATGGAGTAATTCACTAAAGCCGTAGATGTATGCAAAAGATTCTTGAATAGAGTTGGAGACATAATTCCCATCTTGGATGAGGTTTTTGAAAAGATGGCATGGCCCAAATTTTTTTTGGAAGCTATGCTTCAGGTGGAGTAACTTCAACTATAACAATTGTTAGATAGTGCCTTAGTAATAAAATACCACATAGATCATTCCAAAGTATTTAAGGATGTGAAGGTTCAAAAGAAAAAATTAAGTACTCACCATTAGGAAATAAATGTAAAATTCATATCACTATGAGGATAATTTATCACCAAGGTCACCTCACTTAAAAACATTCATAAGGATGCTTTCACATCCCTTGAGAATTTGGTCAATAAAGCAAGTGAATGTCTTAAACAACCCAAGGATATGAGTAAGCTCAAAGTGGTGGTAGAGGAAATCACATTCAAGCTACATAATGCCTTAAACCATTGGGAGGACATCGAAAATAAAATTGAGTAGATATGACTTGAGTTTTTGGTAGGGCCAAGTATAATGCTTAGTCTAGGATAAACTTATGGATTAGTGTGGGGTGATGTTGGGCCCCCAATTTTGGTTAAGTAATTTTTGGGAATAACCAATTTGGAGAGGTACAATGTGGAATACCATGGCATGGAATGATAAAGTATCATGGAATAAATGTGTAAGTTAAATAGAAAACCTAGGAATGAAGGACTCAAAACTCAGTGAAAGACTTGGGGAGTGCACACGAAGCTAAGAATGGTTATAGAGTAGTTCTTATGGATGAAAGAGAATACTAAGTCAAGAGCAAATCCAACATCAGCCCATAAGAAGTGTTATCATGGGATAGGAAGTAATATTTGGTGGGTATAATTTATTATTTATAACTAAATATGCCATTACATGTGAAAAATAAAATAATATGTAAATGGCATATTAGATCCCTAGAATCAAGGGAATTATTGAATAGGTAATGGAAAAAGTTTATACAAGTGCATAAGATAATATGTAAATGGCATATGTAAACAATAGAGGTAAATTGTCTGAAAACTAAGAAAGGTGACAAAATATAAAAGTGCATAGGATTCAAAAAATTCACTCAACATGCTGGTAAATTGATTTTCATCCCTTACGCACTACTTAGCCACCCTTTTGGGTTTTTAACTAAGTAACATACTAGTCTTCCCCCCTTGTGGGTTTTCAATAGACTAGCTTTACTTAGTTTATACAAACTTCTAATTATAAAAATAATTGACCAAATTGCAAAATTTTTGAACCTATGTAAGGATTAGTTGATAAGTGGTGGCATATTTATTTGTTGGATGATCTATCATAATTGGCTTGGTAGAATGATATCGGGTTCATCGACCAATGGCATAATGCTTGCATCGATGAGCACCAAGTCATCCTTATAGGATTGTTAGTTGAGAACTTCTTGAGTACTAAATAAAATATCATGTAGGGGAGCTTGATTAGCTAGAAATTGGTGAATATTTATGTCATCCATTTTGAGTAGAGCATATTTCACCATATTGATTATGGTTTTGATTTCTATGTGGATCTATGCTAGATTATCGATGTGTCTTTATGCTTGCACACCGATAAAAGAGTTACAAAACATTTGGTTTTATTAGGTATGCATACTCTACATGATAATATCCCTTATACCAAGTGTGGTTTAAAATGCATCATCCATGGCAATAAGAGTTATGTTGGTCATAGTGATTGTAGTGCATGTAAACATAGTCATGACAAATTTAGATGTGTAGTGGTCTAAATAGTATCTAGTTATTTCTTTCAATCTAATAATTGAAGTGTAAGTTGTGTAGATTGAGCCTGAAGAGTATCTATGATATCCTGATATTTAGATAGCAACTCATAGATGACCTCAGTCTTGGATTTGATATATTTCCACTTCTATATTATGCTCACTTCATTGAAGGTTTGCCAATATCTGATGAGCTTGTTCAAAATAAGAGCAAGCCGATCCTTATCTGGGAATGAGGGATTTGTAATTAGTTATGTGTAAAGGTTTAGATAAGCATCCTTGATAGTCTTTATAATAATGTATAGTTTTTCCATGATTTAAAAATTCATATCCTTGGGCTCTTTCACTTACTACTCCAATGCAATTTCCTTCTACAAAATATACTCCTAGAATGTAGTGGCACCTTCAATGTTCTTGGACAATGATAGCTAGGAAACATCAAAAGATGCTTTTATTATGGTAAAATTTAGAGTGAGTCATGTAACTGATGTATTCCTAGGTGACATTCTCAATGGATCTAAGGGCAAGGAAAAAATGTTGTACCATGTAGAGGTTTTTGGCACATCCCACAACCAAGTGTTAGATAGGTTGGATGAAGCACTATCATCTTGCAAGGCAACCAAAGTGGCTCCCACCTATGTTTGGGGTATCTCTTTAGGGGTTTTCACTACAATAAAACTTGACTGTGTTGGTGTAGATTATGCCTTCATATCATATCATCTTCTTGGGTTTCCTTAATGATCTTCTTTGCATCTTCCTCATGTACCTACTTTGAATCATATTCTTATGCCTTTTTAGTAGTCTATTCATGTGTTTTTTTTCTCAGTGGCATCCTATGCCTTATTAGTGGCCTTTTCTACCTGTGACTAACATTGCCATTCTTGATCTTTAGCCTACTTTTGTGTTTGTGATTAGTCAAGTTGGTTCTTCTGTTGATCCTTAGATACTTCCTTCTATCTTCACTCTGCTTCTAATTTAGCATCCTTGCACTTTTGTTTTATTGTGTGTTGTTATTATGTCGCTTGTTGTGTAGTTGTAGATTCTTGTTGAATTTTATTCTTTTATTCTTGCTCTTACTATTGTCTAAGTGATTCAACATCCTCAAATTTATTACAAGCCTCTAATTCCTTGGTTTGGTATTTGTCTTCCTCTTATTTCTATTGTTCCTCCTTGGCCTTAGCTTTACACTTTTATTCTTGGTGCATGTGATGCTCAGTTGTTCTTTGTGCTTCTTCTCAAGTGGTTTGATATTATTCCATTGTCTAAGTTTCAAGTGTGACTTACTCTATATCACTCTCAGTATCCTTAGAGTGTGATGGTGAGGATATGAGGATAGTCATTTGTATTTCTGCTCAAGAAACTTGTCCCTTATGAGCTAGGCATCTTATGGGTTTTGGTGTATTCACTTCCTACATTTGTTGCTTTCCCATCACATACTCTCTAATTGTGTGAATAGGAATAGGTGAGGTATCTACCCTATATTGTCAAGGGATGTGTGGAGTATACCTATGTTAGAACAATTATGCAGGGGGATAGATTTTATATATCCTAACTGCGATGAGATCATAGTGGATCTTCCTGCCTCAAACATTTACTAAATGCACTAGATTTTGGCCTCTTTAGACACTGTATCTATAATGATAGAACTAGGGTAAGGGGTAACTCAATCCAAATATTATTTGGAGCTTTGTTTTTCACCTAGATCATGTGTACTACTTTCTAAAAAAATTATTATTTTTCTTCCTCCTCATATAGGTCTCTAGCCATATCGGCCATCATCATCTTGTAAACCTACTATTCATTGATGCCCATGTGCAAAAAGTCATAAATACCAAATATTATGGGTATGATAGAGTCATCTAACTAGGTGATTTGGATATGAGTCTTTTACCTTGGAGGAGATAGAGATATTTTGCCTTCAAGTACCTTGTGCTTCCCTATATCTCTTATTGGTGCAACTATTTTTGAAGGTTACATAGATATAGTTTTATGGGCTAGAATAGGTGGTGAGACCATTTGAAATGATGTTTATCTCATCATTATGATTGCCTTATATTTAACCACCTCATTTTTTACCATTTACATGTTAATAAAATATGGTAGGGATAAACCTAGTACCTTGGGGATTTCATGAATTTAAATGGAAATGCCCTTTGGTAGCTTTGTGATGATTACATATTGTCCTAAATACTACATGACATCAAGAGATATACATAGGTTGGTTGTGATTACCTACACCAACTCGTTCTACCAATTTGTGAACTTGGCTTGATGCCCAAAATAGGTGCTCTCTAAGGTTTAGGTGAGATTATGGAACTACACATCTAGCTAGTAGTTGATGTCAGGATGAACCTCACCCTTAGATGACTTAAACTATGCAAAAACTAAAAATAATACCAAAAATTTGTACTAAAAATTTTGCTTTACCATTGTCAAGACTTTATCAATGTTATAAGTAAGTTCATTGACTAAGAATTTAGGCCAGTTGAATTCCTCATTTTGATGGATCATTCAATGAGAAATATCAATGACTCCTTTTGAGCCTTCTTTTGATCCTTGGCTATCTGCCAGAATATGTGAGAAATCCATTCTAATAGAATGTACTCTGACACATATTCATTATCCTCTAATGGAATTCCTCCTGAGCTATGAGAGTACTTTTCTCATATCTCTAGAAGGATGGATGGCATTTTGGATTTGTAATGAGTGATGTATCTCCCCCTTTTAGGCATTCCTATCACCCTTGCCATCACATTAGTATTTATGTGAATGGTTATGTCTTGGGAAAGATAAATCTTGCCCTCATTGTATCGACCTAACAATACCTCCATTACATCTTTGAGTTACCCAAAAATATGTGAAGGGATTAACCAATCCACATATGTGTTATGAAGTTTGTGGGGCTATGCTAATTTTTCTAGTTTCTCCCCTTAAATTACATCCATAACATTCATAGATCCACATCATGAACAAACTCATAGGCATTTAGATCTATGAATCATGTCTATCATAATGCCATGTTAATGCCTATGTCTTCTTTTTGTGATTATATGAATCCCTTAATGAGTTTTGATCAATCAAATCCAACCATTGTGTATCACTTAATTTTATGTTGAAATAATTTCCTTAGATGTGTGAATTTTAGGCTTGGCTGAGAGTAACAATTACTTAAATTTTTTGTAGCACTTCAGTATACTTAGTAGTGAATATGAATTCAACCACTTGAGTGCCATATTTATAGATTTTTTCACCAAATTTGATGCTTTCCTATCTTAATTAGCTATGATATCAATCAATCCTTCACATGTGAGATTTGAATGAAGTGGCTCCTTTCTTGTTGATGTGGCACTCATTTTGTTGATGTGACATTTTATTGTGATAATAGTTGATACTTTTTAACCTATTGCTTTAACTAGGCTTCGATCATATGTAATATATTATTCTATTTCTAACACTGACCCATCACTTTCTAAGGGATTTTTCAATCTCCCCCCATACTTAATCATTAATTACAATGTCTTAACTGTTAAACTTTACTATCTGCTTAAAATTTGGATGCAGGTATCTTTCTTGGACTTAATTGATGTTCGTATGCTATAATAATTTGGCCACCTTTTTCAATATATCCATAGTAATGGAACCTTATACTTAATATTGGATTCTTCTTATCCCTTACCTCTATACACACCTACTGATATTGACCTCACACATGCTAAAAAATGCAAAAACCCAACTATACTAAAATCAATGCTTATAATCATAACTACCATCTAATTGGTGTGATATGTATGCAATAAAAATTACATGGTATACATGAATCAATCCTAGGTTAGATAATATAAATCACACCTACACTTCCAATTGGGGCACACACTTGTTAAGCAGGAGCATGACTAATATGAGGATCCACTAGACCCGATTAGGGGATCACTTATATCATCTGTCACAACACATCATGTTAGGTAAGGTTCTAAAGCCTACAGTCTAACATAATCACACAACCACACTAAAAGAGTCCTATGGTTTATATATTCACTTATGATAATAAAAATAAAGTAAACTAATCTAGTAATAAGAAAATTAAACTAATCTAGTGCTCACCAAAGCTTGTGGCACAAAGTAAGGGGTTAGATGTAAAGCAATCAAATACATGTAGAGGGAACTTCAAATAAAATAAGTATGAGTAACACCCTAATACATGGAATATGAGGAGTAATATTATTTGAGACAACACTTATACTACTTTTATCTACTAAGCGAGAGGAGAATAAAGTTAGAATATAATTACTTTAATGTGAACCTGTCATGATTCAATCTCTCCCTTGGCCAATGGGGCTTCATAAGAGGTTGTTATGGTTTGTAAGGATCACTTTCTTAGGCCAAAGCATCCAAAACCTATCCAAAATACTAAGATTCTCTAAATAATAAACCTAAGCTAAGACTCCTTAAGTAGATTGGTGGAAGAGCAGATTGTGAAGAATCATGAGTGAATAATAAGTCATGATTGAATTCATATGAAAATGACTAAAATGACCTTGTATATATAGGAGTATCTAACCCAAAAATAACTCAGACGTGTTAGTTGTGCTAGGTTGACTGGGTTGACCTACCACATTATCAGGCTAATACTTGAAGTTTTTTTTAGGTCAGCTAGATAAAAACTAGGACTAAAGAGCTAAAGTGATCCTAGACTGTGCTAGGTTGACCAAGTCAAACTAGCTTCTTGAACAAGTAAAAAGGGTACTAAGGGAAAGAAGGATAGAAAGAGGAAAATACTAGAGGAATGTGCAAGGAAGGAGAGATAGCTTAGGGAAAGGTTTTAGAAGCTGAATGGATAGGGAATAAAATGGAAATAAGGGACAAAAATATTAAGAAGCACCAAAGGTCTGCTCACCCCTTTCCTGGTGTACCCATTAAGGCATGCACTTAGAGATATTGAGTCATGATGGGTTCTTGCAATATGTAAAACATCAGTAATTAATAAAAGTGTGAAAATATTATGTGTATATATATGCCCCACTCAAAGCTCACCATGTGTCACTAAGGTGTAACAAGGGATGGTGCTTCAAGAAAGAACATAAGGACACACATAATGTTGATGATAAAAAAAATTGTAGTATTTTAAAAATCATAAAATAACTAAAAGTAAATGATAGAAAATGAAACTAACTAAAAATTAAATAATTGAAAAGTAAATGATGTGTAGCTTGAATTACCTTTATCATAGGATGTTTTTCAGTTGTGTTTTATTTTTGATTATGGAGGGCATAGAGACTGCTTTGGACAAACCAAAAAATACAAAACTAAGGAGCAAAAACAAACAAATGCAAGAAAAGCCAAGATAATTTGTGTTATGTGGCTAGGACATACTTGGGAATTTGGCAAGCTAGGTGACAAGTGCTATGTTATACCAAATGACCAAGTCAAACAAGAGTAAATTCGGTAACCAAAAAGCTAAGGCTACTAGATATCAAAAAACTCAAATAAGTAAACCTCAAGTAAGAAAAGGCAAACTCACCAAATAAAATCAAGGATACATGTCAAACAAGATGGTAAAAAGAGGATTCAAAAATAAAAATGGTAAAACAACATTGATGAGTGAGAAATAACAATCCACATCTCAATCATCAATTGAAAAATGGGATGCATAAAAGGGAAAACAACATGGTTGGGTGAGCAGTAACAATCCACATCTCAAGCAACATTGGAAAAAGGGTATGATCTCAAGTGTCTACAATAGTAGAACAACAATATCAAGATAAATGGGAAAAATAAAGAAAATTAGTTTTAGTAAATATATAAAACATAATGAAAATGATCCATAGTTTCTCAAACATGTTGTTTTGCATGTAAAGATATATAAAAATGAAACAAACTAGTGTTAGCATGTTTTTAAGAAATGAAGAAAAAGGAATTTAAAGAAGAGGGAAAATAAATTTGAAATCACAATTTATCTATCAAGGGGGGAAATGAAATGGGGTAGAGGGGAAAATGAAGGAAAAACCAAGGTAGAGGAACAATTTATCGAATTCAAGACACGCAAATTTGGTTTGTCAAAACAAGAGGACTATCGACCTTAAGGATTCTAAATAACTTATCTTAGCTACACAAGTCTTATGTCAAAAAATAGAGTATATAGATCATCCCATGAAGGCTACATGCATTAAAATTAAAATGGACCTACCTCCCCATGACATGTTCCCCACTCCTCAAGACCCCTTACAAAGCCATTGGTCTATTGTAAAGATTGGGTACTTACGTCAGAAAGTAGGTAGCACTATAGATTTTTTTGAAATCCCCTATTCCAATCTACTGGCCTACTGCACCCCAAAGGACTTTAGCTCTATGTGAGGCTGATTGTGGATTTTGAGCTTTGATTGGAGATAGGATATGTGCTTATAATCATGTATTTTGGTGTGATTAGACTTTTAAGATTTGTATGTTTCTTTTTAGATATCATTTCCTTTTATTTTCAAATGATTGGCTTTTAACTTTCATTAAAAAAAAAATCCTCCTCCATACGGATTTGGAAGACCAAACATGGGTGCTAATGATGAATTTCATTTGAAAACTTTGGGACAAGGTTTCTAAGAGAGAGAAAATCAAAGATCATGGGGTCTAAGAGTCTCATAAATCTAGGTGAAATAAAAGTGCCACCTTGACTTTGACCTTGTTTTATCCCAATGTGGAGGTGAAAAAAAGGGGGAAATCAAGAGGGAAATGACACATGTAACAAATTTAAATTTATTCAAATTGGAAAAAAGTGACAAAGGGAAAAAAAAGAATATAATGATAGCAAAGGTGTGATTCCTTATTATAAGACTATGGGAACTAAAGGAAAACATGCTAACATAGATTATTTAGAGATTCTATCTAGCAAAAGAAGAAAAAAGCTAATGTCTAAATAACAAGGATCATAAAGAACATGAAAAGAAAGGTAATTTCATGAGGAGGGTTGGGTTTTATCCATATTATATCCAAGAAACTCACAAAATAAAAACCTAAGGGGTGACAAAAAGCAAAAAATGTGGGAGGCTTTGTAGAAAACACCTCACAAAGAAAGACCCAAAGGATGCCAAAACAACATTTGCAAGAAGCAAAAGAATGAAAAGGAAGAACTAATAAATAAAAAGAATGGTCATTTTATGAGGAGGGATAGCTTTTATCCATGGTATTACCAAGAAACTCATAAAATAAATCCCGAGAGGATGCTAAAACATCATTGGCAAGCAAAAGGAGAATGAAAATATAAGTGATGAAAACTATGGTAAATCATGAAACCAAAAGACCAAAAGGGAGGACTAAAGGTTTGAAAAGGAAGGAAAATGCTGCATAGGGAGAGACCCATGCTAAAGTAACCTATAAAAATATGTTAGATAGACATAGAAATAAAGCATGATAAAAAAAGAAAAGGATCCTAAATTAATGGTTATATCAAGCATGAGCATGTGAGAGACAAGCCTATGTGTCTCAGAAGGTTTCTTGGAGTTGAATTAGTTTGGTAACATGTAATGGAGAATACGAGTGGGCATTGAATATTCCCCAAAGGGTAAGTGGATGTAGGGATGGGAATCACAAGATGCACCAAATTCTAAAAGGACATGAAGGTGGGAATCATAAGATGCCCCAAAGGTTAAATTAATGTGTGGATGGGCAATACAAGATGCCCCAAAAGGAGGAAGAAGAGATAGGAAAGGATAAGAAGAAAAGAGAACCCCATAAAGTGTCTAAATGGATTTAGGTTATTCAATAAGATTATAATGAGGGACATGATTCTTAAGGATAAAAGGAAAATAATGCTAAGAAATAAGAATAACATATAGAGATAAATAACTAATTTAGGCAGATAGAGAACTAAATTAGACATATAAGGAAAGCAAAAAGCTAAATTGGAAAGCATAGAAGAAAGAAAATAGTACATGGTTGACTCGATCAACCTAGCATATAATATAGGGTCTAAAGATAGTATTAGGTCAACTAGGTCAACCTAGCATAGTGTAAAGAGGTTAGAAAAAAACACTAGGTCAACCAAGTCAATCTAGTATAACAAACAAGAAAATTGTTTTGCCTATATCTTTAGTTATACTCATCCACTGTACAAAATATAAAAATGCATTAGATTCATGATGAAGTAGAGAATGAAATTAAATAAGAAATAAGTAATAACATGATAATAAAAGGAATGATAAAAATAAATAAAATAAGTGAAATAAATCTTGCAAGGGTTTGATTCACATCTAGAATGTAATGAAGGTGAATCCAAAATGGAGCCAATGTTAAATAAGAAAGGAAACATGAAAACAATCCAACCAGTAGTGGATAAGATTCACGTCAGGTTCACTAGAATGTAATGAAGGTGAAGCCAAAGTGGAGCTAATGCTAAATAAGAAAGGAAATAAAAATGGAAACATGAAAACAATCCAACCAACAATGGGATATGATACATGTTGATTTCACCAAAATATATGCAATCAAAATGGCATGGTACACATGAATAAATCCTAGATCAGATAAGATAGATCAAACTTACACTTATGATTTGGGCACACACTTGTTAAGTAGGAGCATGATTAATATGAGGATCTGCTAGAACTGATTAGGGGATCACTTGTATCATCTATCACAACACATCATGTTAAACAGGGTTCCAAAGCCTACTATTTAACACAATCACAAAGCAACCCTAGAAGAGTCATATGGTTTCTATATTCAATTATTATAATAAACAAGAAAGTAAAATAATCTAATAATAATAAAAGTAAACTAATCTAGTGCTCACTAAAGCTTGTGGCACAAAGTAAGGGGTTAGATGTAAAGCAATCAAATACATGTATAAGGAACTTCAAATAAAGTAAGTATGAGTAACACCCTAATACATGTAATATGATTAGTAATATTATTTGAGTCAACACTTATGCTACTTCTATCTACTAAAAGAGAGGAGAACAAAGTTAGAATATACTTACTTGAATGTGAACTCATCGTGACTCAATCTCTCCCTTGGCTAATGGGGTTTCACAAGAGGTTGTTGTGGTTCGTAAGGATCACTTTTTTAGGCCAAAGCATCCAAGACCTATCCACAAGACTAAGTTTCTCTAAATAAGAAACCTAAGCTAAGACTCCTCAATTAGAATGGTAGAAGAGTAGATTGTGAATAAGCATGAGCAAATAATCACTCTTGATTGCATTCATATGGAAATGACCAAAATGACCTTGTATATATAGGAGCATATGATCCAAAAATCATTCGGATATGTTAGTTGTGCTAGGTTGAGTAGATCAATCTAGCACATTATCGAGCTAAATTGACCCTAGACTGTGCTAGGTCAGCTAGATGGAAACTTGACTAGGTCAGCTAGATGGAAGCTAGGCCTAAAGAGCTAAAGTGACCCTAAACTATGCTAGGTCGACTAGGTTGACCTAGATTACTGAATAAGTAAAAAGGGTACTAAAAAAGGAATAGAAGGATAAAAAGATTAAAATACTATAAGAATGTGCAAGGAAGGAGAGATATAGTAGGGAAAGGTTTTAAGAGCTGAATGGATAAGAAATAATATGGAAATAAGGGACAACAATCCTATGAAGCACCAAAGGTCTGCTCACCCCTTTCTCGGTGCACCCCTTAAGGTATGCACTCAAAGAGATTGAGTCACAATAGGTTCCTCCAAGATGTAAAGCATTAGTAATTGATAAAAGTGTGAAAATATTATGTGTATACATTATATATTACTTTTATTCCCTATTGTACCAGTTTAATGGAAATAAGACTTAAACTTACAACCATTTACCCACTCGGGTAAGATACTTTTATGAAAATATCATAGGTCCACTATTTTAGGCTATGAAAGTTTATGGATGATGTAGGTACCCTTCCATATGATGTTAAAATTTCTAGGGAAAGATCTTAACCTACTATCATACAAAAGAACAAGTTGATTTACCTAGAATTCTTTTATTTGTATATTTGTATCATGCCATGCCTTATAAATACACTTGTTTATCTCTATGATTTCTAGATACACTTGCTTATCTCTTGGGCCCATACCGCTCTTTGTCTCACTTCATTCATGTGATTCAAGTCCAACAACTTATTAGCAATCGACTCTTGATCACCCATTTGTAAGACATTTATGACTCATAGATTGGGAAGCACATATTCCATAGACATCACTTTTTCTAACCCATAGACCAGCTAGAATAATGTAAACCCTATCACATATTTATAATGTGTGCAATAAGCCCATAGGACTACTAGAAGCCTATCCTCTTAGTCATCTCACTTCACATCACATATCTTAGTAAGCATCTTACTGATCACCTTGTTCATATCTTTATCTTGGAAATTCACCTGTGGATGATAAGTTATGCTTTTATGATGTGATATCATAAATTAATCTATGAGGGTTTTGATGGTCTTATTCATAAAATGAGTTCCTCTATTAATTACCAATGTAAGAGGGCAGCCAAACTTGGTGATGATGTTATCATACAAGAACTTGGTTGTCCTTTGCATCATAAATTAGAGTTGTAACAACTTCTACCCATTTGGTAAAGTAGTCCATCATAGTGATTATGTACCTTAAATTTTTACATTTACTTGAAGGATTAATTTGTCCTACAAAGTTAATGCCTCATTATTCAAATGACTTCTATGCTAACATGGGATATAAAGTCATCTCATCCTATTGGTGTTACTTCCCCATCCTTTATCATACATCACACTACTATGTGACTCTTTGCATATCCTAAAATAGCTAGGGCCACTAAATTACACTTTGTAATATTTTCTTTAGAGTTGCATCTCCTATTAAGTAACCTCCCATGACTCCTTGATGCACTTCATCCATGATCTATGAACACTCATTCTCTAGTGCCACTCTATGTATCACTTCATATTGGCCGAATTAATACAAATATTCATTAATAATACTATACAAAAAATCTCTGGTGATCATCTATTTCTTATCTCTTTTCATATAGTGTTCTGGGAATGCCCCCTATTTGAGAAACTATGTGATCTCTTGTAGTTATTCCAAAATATGTGTGTATCTCGTGACTCATCTTAGAGTTCCTTAGGTTCCTCACCATTATTGAGTTGACTAAGATGGTCTAGGCTGACATTATCTTGACCCAATTTGATGTTAATCTAGAGTTGATATTCTTGGAAAAACATCAACTAATGTGATATGCATCTTCCTAACATTGGGTTTTTCACTAGGTATCACAAAACTTGATGATCAATGAACAATTTGAATGGTGTGTCCAGCAAGTAGTGCCTAAATTTTTTTAGTGCAAACACTATTGCTAAGGCTTCCCACTTAGTTGTTGTATAGTTATTTTTAACAATCCACATCTTTATGCTTACAAAGTGGATCAGATGATCTAATCCTCCTTCTCTAGGTTTTGTGAGTAATGCTCCAACTACAAGCCCTAAAGCATCCATGTGCACATGAAAAGGTTTAATCCAATTTGGGAAAACTAGGATCAAAGTAGTCACTAGTCTCTACTTTAAATCAACAAATGTGGCCCAACAGTGCTCTATTTAGACAAACTAGACTCCTTTTCTCAACTACTTATCCAAAAGGGATGATATAGTGATTTAATCATTGATGATTCTAGTAGTAACTTGTGTGTCCCAAAAAATATCTCACTTTTGTTGAAGTCTTGGGTGGTGGCATACTCATAATGACTATGATCTTAGCCTAGTCTACCATAATTCCTTTACTACACACTACATGATCTAATAAAACACCAAAGGGTGTGAAAATAAACATTTATTCAAATTTATCACTACTCACAGTGTTCTGCATCTCTCTAACATTAACCTAAGTTTTGATAATGTTACAAAAATAAAGAGGACACTACCCAGCCATCTAAGTATACTTTGAGGAAGTCATAGATGAAATACTTGAATGTAGTCAACACATCCCTAAAGAACAATGTAGGTGTATTTTTGATTCCAAATGGAATGACCTTGTAAGTGAATGAAACCTAAACTATTATGAATGTGGTTTTGGTCCTTTCCTCTTTTGTGATGGTATCTAATGGTAACCATTGAATCCATTTATGAATGAGAACACTTTATGCCCTGTAATAGCTTCTGAAACTTCATCCATGAATGGAATGGGAAATGGGTCATTAACACAAGTATCATTGTGGGTGCAGTAGTCTCCATAAATATGTATCCCCCTAGTCTTCTTTGGATGTATTATCATAAGGCTAACCCAATCAGCTTTCTAAATTATGAAGATAATGTTTGCTTCTAACATGCAATCAATTTTAACTTTCAATTTCATCTTCATGTTTGGTTTAGCCTATATGGTCTCTACTTGATTGGTCATGTGCATTCCTTTAATTCTATGTGCATCTCCCCCAAATAAGGACCAATACCATTGAATTCTATGAAGGTTATAGGAAATACATCCTAATAATCTTAGAGAAACTTTAAAACCTTTGGGATATCTTCTTGCATCTAATAGTCTCCAACATGTGCCATTTTAGGTCTATTTTTTATGATAATATTTTCTATATGTTACTTTAATGAATCCTAATACATCTTGGATTCTTATTTAGGAATGAATTCATATAATATCCATTCTCCTTCATGTTCTAGGAAATATATATTTCATAACTTTCCCTCTTTTGTTTCCTCTATAACTAGTTTTGGTAGAGGTTCCAACTCTCTCTAGCTCAAAAATATCCCCTATATCTATGTAGTCATTGATATCCATCCTAGAGGAATTATTGTCTTCCTCCTATATCCTATGGTAGGGATGAATCCATGTTTGGGCCTCACCTTGGCCAACTTCCTAAATCTATAGGATGTGTGTTGGGTTTTTCTCTATGATTGCATGCAAACCAGGTTCCCATGGCACTAGTAAGATTTCAAATCATCTATGGCATAGAAGGTTTTTCATATTTTATAAATCCACCTGTACCTAAGTATTGACACTCTCAAAGATGAATGTTTGAATGAAATTGGATTGGATCTATGACCAATACTTTATTTCTCTTCTTCATTCCTAATGGTTGTACCATGATATAGGAAAACACCTAAGGTATATATGAAACTATATGTCTAGTAGTTAGGATTGATACCCTATAACATACATACCTCAATACACTTATACACATGAAATTATGGACATTTAACCTCTTGATAGTTTAGCCAATCTCTTTTAATAGCCTCTGGCAATTGAAATCAAGCTACTAGCAGTCTGTACACTCCCTCCCACATTAAATGCCTATCTTGATGGATGGCCCACTAGTTTTTAGTAATTCCCTTTATTGTATAGTATAAGGTGCTAACCCTCTAGTTCACACATGGTACATACTATTAACCATAGGATGAACTCACAAACATCCTCCATAGCAAAGTACTAGTGTATTTTTTACTCAGTCACAAAGACCATTCACAAAGGTCAGAACTCATAATCTCCTTTCACCCAGTTGAATACATGTGTGTCTAAGTCTCCACTTATTGAAGAATTTTGTCTCATGGGAGAACCCCTTATGGATTTAATTTTATGTAGTCATGCTTAGTATGACCTATTTGATGTATAAAATTTATATCAGATTGAGTAGGGGATATTACCATCATTGATCATACATATTATTCAACTAATTGAGGGATCTATAAGGTATTCGGTCCCATCTTACCAAAGAGACATTCTGTGCTGAGAATCTAAATTTACATTATAGTTTTTTTTAGAGGAAACTATAATCTATTATTTGTAGAACATTTTTATTATCTTTGATTATGACCTTCATCTAGCTAGTATTGACACCAACATAAGGTGAGTCTGGATCTTTTGGAATGATTTAGGGCCTAGATTCAATCTTATTTAGAGGAATGATAATGATATTATCATTATGATGAGACTCTAACTGATTCATGACTATGTTGATAGTCATACACCCATCATAGGCCCACTTCTTCCCTATCAGTGCTAGGTAGTGAGTCTCATATGTCTTCATATCGATCAATTTTAAAACACATCATAGATTGAGTTCTATGACTTTGATTTCTAAACACTCTAGGAGATATACCAATAGGTTCGACCCTTTCATAGTCCACAAGGTTGAGAGTCATAGGACTATTGATCAACATAGGTATTTTTAAGGCTTCCCAAGTGGATCTGGGGATCATATTTATAGTTCTTCCAAATTTGAATAAAAATTGGGTATTTCATAATCATCTAGTTATATGTCCATCCTCACATTGATGTCCTAAGGTTTTTTGGTCTTTACAAACCAAACCAACTTATCTATTTACTACTAACCTTTTTTCACACATTCCAACAAGTTATGGAATAGGTTCATGATGTTCTAGGAGATATATTCATTACAAAGTGTATTGAGGAGTCTCATTAAATCCATTAACATAGTGATAACTCTATCTGATCTTAGTATATGAACTATTTACCCATCCATTTGTGCATCAATATTTATATCATCCCCTTAATTCATCCCTTACTACTGGATTGTCTTCAAAATCTATGTAGTTTCTCACTTTGGGGATTTTTTAGTGGTAGGCTCAAGATATCTATTTGGTCGTGCCTTTTTAATACCCATGTCTTTAGGAATTTCTAATGGAGGAAACCCTTATTATACATGTTGTTGTCTATTTATTACCTATAATGTGGCATCCTCCCTCAACTATGCATGGATCATGTTAACATTTCTAATAGGTCTCTCCCTTTATTATCTCTCTAAGATTGGATAGTCTTATATATTATGTTACTATGTCACCTTAAAGTATGTGTAGTAAGGTTACCTCTGGGGATTTATAAGGAAATTTCTATGTACATAGTTTAGTTATTTTATAGAGATAACAATGAATGGATGGCCTAGGCCCATTGTTTCCTCAACCTCCCTATGCACCACCTTGATATCCTCCTATATTCCCCTAAAATCCCAATCCACCTTGGTGATATTATTGCCCAAATTTACTAGTGTGTTGTGATGCATTACATCCTTGTTACTATGGATATTCATTAAATATGATCACTTTTAGTTTTTATGGGTTTAGGGCCCATCCTAACATCCACAGTTGAGGAATCATAGGATTTCATGGAGCTTAGTATGGGTAGGTCATAGTCAATTATGGGAAGTTCTGCGAGGTGGTATTCTAGTTTTATGAAAAAGTTAGGGTAATTTATAGTTACTATGGTTTATATTATAATTTAGGGAATCAAGGCATTGTTGATGGATTCTAACCTGGTATGATGCTCCTTGGGTTAGCAGTAGCCTATGGTACAATAACATCTTTTTATGTAGCAACAACACACATGTTCTTAGTGATATCCTTTTTTAGTTCTTGAAGTGCCCAACAATCCTTATTGTCATGTGTAGGTTAATTAAAAAATTTATAGTACATGTTCTATGGAGTTTTGATGTACTATTATAAAATGTGACACTGCAAAGTTATATGCCTTACCACTCTGCATATCTCATAAAACTTCATCTTAACCCTAGGGGATTCATTTCTATGATATCTTTGTTGTCTGTACTCTATGCACTGTATATTTAACTTGGGTCTCTCAACTCTTCCTTGAGATTGATCCAATCTAATAAAAATAGTTTTTAAGGTAATTTCTACCTTAGACAATGGTGCGGCCACATCCTCATACTTTTAAATCTACTCCACTTGAATCCCAATGGCTCTTGCATCTGATTTATTTCCAAACTAGGTTTAGGTTATGGAAAATATGATCTTTGGTCTTAAACCCTCCGCAAACCAAGTGAATTTATCTTTATACCTCAAAATAGATTCTACTTTATTCATAATGTCAAAGAATCTATGATCATAGTCATAAGTGGTTTCCTGAGGTCCTTGTCAAATGTCCTTCAAATCCTAGATTGTTTGGCTTGAACTCTTCTTAACCTTAAACTCTATGATGAGCCAACTATTAACATCATCCAGGGATACTTTGTCTATATTTTTACTAAATATAAACTCTAATACACATCTAATTAAAGCATCAATCAATTCAAACTTATTTATATTATCATTGATGATTGATTTTGGCTATCATTTCATGTCATAGGTAAGTGTTGTTTGGGGTCCCCAGACCATTATATGGATCCAAGTGTATAAAATCACCCAATTTATATTCCATAATAGGGTTTATTATAGGTATCATAGTTTATTAGGTTGCAAGTAACGTTATGGATGGTTGTTGGTTTGAAGAATTCTATGTACTTTGAGGTAACTCCTGATCTAGTGGTGGTTGTGGTGTCTCATTTGGTTTTGTGGATGTGGTAGTTATAGATATATCTCCATCATTTCTTTCTTTTTATTCTAATATTTGAAGTTGTGTAATTAAATCCTTAGCCTACGTAAGAATTAGAGGATCTATCTTTAAAAAACAAAGTTGTTATGTTCTTCTTCTGTTGATTTGAGAAACTCTATGTAACTTCACAATATGCAACCTTTTGTACTTATAGGGTTTTTATATGAACTTGTTATAGAATTGGTCATTTACAAGTCTCCTCATCTAAAGTTATAAACAAATTACTATGATTTTTAAAACATATAGACTCAGGGGATGTGTGCTTCCTTAGGAAATGATCCTTACCTCCAAAGTTGTATCTCTCAAAGCATGAACCTATACTATATCTATGACTATAAGTTAATCCTTGATTTTATTTTTATGATATAATTTCTATAAACTATTATATTTTACTCTTATATTCTAATTCTAAACTACTACCTTCTTCTTTCATCCAAGCTAAATCCTCATCACTTCTTTGTACTCTATCTCTACTTGGCTTGAGCTCCTCACTTTATTTGTCTTCACCACACCCTTCTTGTCATATTATTTCATACAAATCATAAATTATATGACTAATTATTCTATTAATATTTTCTTGAAATGCACTTTATTTATTCCATCTCCTTTATTGTCTCAACTCTCTTTCTAACTCCAAAGTCTTTTTCTAGTCTTTTCCCTCTAGATTCTCCATGCTGGACTCAAGTTCAAGCTCTATCTTTTCATCTTTGATTCATTCTCAAATTATTAACACACACCTAAATATGTCCAAAGTGACTACTCCATTTTATTATGAGTGGGAACCATAGCATTTTCTACATCCAACATTTTGATCAATGTCAAGAGTTGTAAAAAAATTCCTTTGATTCCTCTCAAAAATAGGTTATTTTCTGTATCAAAGGATAAGTATCCTTACACTATGAATTTAGTGATATATTCATCAATATTGGAAACTATCTAATAATAAAGTACACAATTCCAATTTGTCTCTATATTCTAAAACTATTTTATATTCCCCTCAGTCCATGTAATGGTGTCACTTGCTCATGGTCAGAAATAATGATATTCAATTTGAACCAACTAATCAACTAGTAAGCCCAGTAATTCACACTAGGAAATATCATAAATTACATCATAGATGTGTTCTCATATAATCTCCCTTGGAGTACACCCAATTATTTGTCCTTCCTTCTCTGTGAATTTAGTAATTTTGTGGTCATACTAGCTCTCCACCTCTCTTTCAGTTGGTAACCATCATGACATATCCATGCTCACCACACCATTGTTAGTAGAGGTTATTGGGTTTCCATTTAACATGATAATTATGGGGATATGGTGTGAAAAATTTCATAAAAATCTTATAGGATGGTTTAATCAAGACTTTGAATACATATGTAAGGTTTATCATAGAGAATTAAACTTGTTTAATAGCTCAATGTACGGTGTAAACTAGTTATAGATATAGAAAATTTATGCATCAGAGAAGTATAATAAAATAAAAATTCACAATAAAATATAAATATTTATTATTATACCATAAAATATTACAATTACTTATAATTAATAATAAATAATCTAGTATTAGGGATTACAACAAGGAAACCTTCATAGATCAAGATCTAGTTCTGTCACTACTATGTGCAAAAGCTTTCTGATCTGAATAAAAAATAATATTTTATTACTAACATAATCATAAAACCCTATATTAAATTATTTTCACATAAATATATGCATTGGTTCCTATGGTTTTAACTTCTATATTTACCATTCTAAGAATAGTTCTCCATATCACATCCTATGGAGTCCTGACCAACATAGAGATTCTCGTAACAACTCATAATAACACTAAAAATAAAATAAAAATGTAATTAATATAATATGTTTTGGAATAAAAATCAATAATAGTGGGGTTAAATCATTGTTTCAAAACTTTCATTTAATTATACTCAATCATTCATGAACTATGAAAATAACACAGTGATCTAGCAAAACATAAAGAACCGTTTAGATGAACATGAGACAAGATAACACACATATGAGTGGTAAAAACTCAAGGGGAAGAAAATAAAATATTATATTTTCAAATGTAATAAAATATTATAAAACAAAATATGAAATTATATTGATCATGAACTCAACTTAGAGCACTAAACCCAATGATGTCAAGCACCCACTTGACTAGGCTTTAACAAGCACCTACTTGAAAGGCAGCACCAACTATCTAAGTGACTCAAAAAAAAAAATCATTATTTTTATCACCATACATCTAATATACTATTATGGTATCATTTAAAGACCTCATTCTACTCAAATATGCAAGATTTTATTCACTTGCATACTTCCAAATAGGCCTAGACTGCCTTGTATATATACTATTCTCATGATCACAGACCAATTGGTCAGCTAAAAACCCATAAAAATATTAGGTAAAAAATAAAATATGTCTTATAAAATATTATTAACATTATTAAAATTAACCTAGAACCTATTTAGGTCTGCAACAACTTAATTAGGCCTTATTTCTCTTTTAGGTCTTATGGAGACCTAATTACATTATGTCTATCTTTTTAGCATCAAAGCTTGATCCTATTGGGACCATATGGTCTTATAAAAAAATAAAAAAACAATTAAAAAACTTATATAATTAAATTTATTGACCTTATCTATTATTTTTTAGACTTGTATCCTTTGCTCATACCATGAAAGATCTTTTAGAACAAACTGTACTATTAGGCCTATGTACCTCAAAAGTCCATCTTACAAAAATGAAGCTTAAACACCCTTAAGATATTGAAATATGATAAAATAAAAATTTATAAAAATTATAAATGACCTCAAGAGAATCATAAAATTATTGTAAAACTTTCACTCAAGAGATAAAGGATCAAGAACATCTCTGCAACTCACTCACTTAGAACTGCCAATTTACTTTAAAAACTAGTCATGGTGAATTAGACCTCTAACACATATGTATAAACTTTTAATTACTCATGATTAATATAAATGGTCTTATGAGATATATATACCATCCTTAGATATAAATATCATATGGTCTAATGGAAAATATTGGTCTTGTAGACCAATTTCTTCACCTTATATCACACAGTCTTATCTAAACTAGACAGGTCATTTTGTGAACAACTTTTTCACCATATTCACTAACCTAAAAAAATTATTCTAAGAATTAAAATAAATTAAAATTAATAAATAAAATATTCATTAATTTTTTTTCATCAATATGATATCCACAAATCTTCAAATCCATCTTCTCATCTCTACCTGGATTTTGTACTATGTATACCATTAGGTTTGTATGCAACTGGCTATTTTGGATGACCAAATTAGAAAATTTTAAGGCTATAACATATCCATAAATCATAATTAACATGAAAATTAGTCTCTATATTCTTCTACCATCTATTTTATTTTATTGACCAATACAAATTTTGAGATTTATAACAACTTCTTGACAAATAAGCATGTATCTATGCATTTTTTCTCTCATCTAAATAACCACCACAACCTAGAAGTAATTGGGAGAGTTTAATACATGATATATAAATTTTAATCCATCCTTATCTAATTTGAACAAGATATTTCACATCAGATCCTTATTAGGGTTTTAGGGAGGTTTAGCATAGGTTTTGGTGTCAACGATTATTCATAAAGGACTACCCCTTAAATCCAAAAATAGTGACTTAAGATATTATCTAGGACCATTCCCCATATATCCTTAACATCTAAAGTTACCATGAAGGGGTTACACATGCAAAACAATGTATGAAAATGCATCTTGGGTCTTGAGACCTCATTTTGTGAACTTGAGAAGGCCTAAAACACTAATTCATGTAATTTAATTCAAACCATGACCTAAAAATTTGTGAACATGCCTAAAACAACCTATTTCACCTCTGTCCATGCTCACATATGCATAATTTCCTTGAAATCTGACCCTGATACCTCATTAAGCTAGGTAGGGTCTAAGAGATGTCTAGGTGTAGGCTTAGTCTGAAGGTTATACCCCTATAGGCTCACCCGAAAACTCTCATGAATGATTAAATTCATAAAATAAATTCTCAAATAGTTACATACAACCTTCACATGCTTGTTTTTGTTAATTTTTCATGCACTTACCTTTTCATGTCATGACTAGGCTCATGATTAGGCTTCCTATGCACTTTGTCATCAATGACCTATACCTTCATGCAACCATATGATATTAGTTTCCTTAAAATTATCTCTTTATCTTCCTCTAATGAAATTAATATCTCAATGCACCTTGTCACATCACACACTAATAACTAGTCTTAGTCACCTTTGACATCAACCTTCTCAAGATACACCTTTGACATCAATGACAATACTCAACACGTTCACATACATATAGTTGGTTTTACATTTAACTTTTATCGCTAACAGGAAAATATGAACTCAATAATGAGGATCCAAAATTTAGAGAGAATATAGGGGTATAAAGGCCCAGGTCCATAGGAACTTAATGTAAATGGCTTCCACATAATGTTTTGGTGCAATAATCAGAGTGGTATCCACATCTATTAAAACCTAAAATAACACATTCACACAAAGCACATTAAGATAAATATGAATTATATATATTAATTTATACATAAGATGGTAATTTATCTTAATTATTTTCAAATAGACAACCATGTTTTAGGCATCTTAACAAAGCCATTACTTGAGGACCGATTTGTTTAACTTAAGTAAATTTTCAGAGTGAAGGAAGGTCTCATCAAGGGGTTTTTTTATTATTAATTATTACATCATTCCTTTATCAAAGTAAATGTTGAGGGGAAATGTTAGTGTATTTAATTAGAGAAATAATTTTGTGTGGTTTAAGATACACTTGTAATAATTTATGGATAAGCACTATTTGGTGCACACTTATCCACAACTCATTATATTATCAATTAAGTGTTTACTTAATTGATTTCCATTAATAATTGTTTTTTATTTCTACAAGTAACTAATATATAAAACCCTAACCCTAACCCTAAACCTAACCCTTTCCTTCCTTCTTATTTATATAAGATCACAAAGGGCTAGTGGGTGAGGTACATTGTGGATGAGAGTTACCATTGTTATACTGGCAAATATGCTATTTGGATAAATTCATGTTATTTTATTTTAAGCTTTCATATATTTACATATTTCATGTAATGGGGGTGTTTTTATTATAATATATATAAATATTCTTGGAATAATCCAATAATTTCATAATTTTCAACATATACTTCATTCAAAGATACAAAAACATGTTTATTTTTTGATCTGACAAAAAAATACATTTTAGCCATATCAATTGATAAACACCACTAATAAAATAGTAAAATTTCATTTTTAGACACCCAAATTCAATATGATCCTTTTTTATAAATATTTTTGCATGAATTTACACATATGGACTCTCATTACGAATTATGCATGTATTGGCACTATTGTCTTGATATTTCACTCTCTTTTTTGTTCAAATTTGTCCATAATATTCTATTTTGTCTTTCTCTATGTTTCTTGGTATGTCATAGGGATCCATAATTTGGTCTTATTTGTCTCTACTCTTTTCTATATGCTTAAAAAAGTACTGGTAAAACTAGATTATGGTATTTACTGGCAAGGCTTGAGGTTGCTAATAGTGTCCTAACATGATTTACACATTTATTTTGAGTTATATACTCTTTAAATTAGTTTATTTTATCATTTTGGGTATTTTTGGGTGGGTTTGTGCATGATAATAGTCACCTAATTCAAAATTGAGAGCATTCTATATACAAAATCCCTAAAGACATTTTAAGAACAAAAATTCATAGAGAAAAATACACACCTAACCAACTCACATTCTGCTTGAGCATATTTATGAAGTTTATAAAGGGACAAATATAATTTCATATATCAATTACATGCTTGTACTAAAGGAATATCTAGGGAAATTTTCATTTAGTCTAGCATTCACATGATTTGGCACACATAGACATACACATAAGTGGGATAACTATGTATGGTTTGATCCTTCTCCACCAATGTTTAGCTAGTTAGTGGGTAGTGTTTGGGGTCGGTCCAACCCAAATAATTGATCCTTTTTTATGAAATATTATGGTCAAGATCATAATTAGGGTTTTGGTATGAAATATAAGGAAAACAAACACCATCACATAGGATTGAATGCATGCACACATACACTAATATTTTTTAGGTGTAGGCATAAGGGTCTCAAAAGTTTCAAACCCACATAGTGCAAAGGGTCACTATCGGTACCCTATAGATAATACTGAATAACATAGGGATTATATTCTTCTTACATCATCTAGAGAGGTTTTCAACTTTTTTTTCAGATATAAGTAGTTGATGTAGTTATAAATCATTTCTAGGTGCATAGACACCTTTTGTGAGTGATACAAAATTATAATAAGCTAAATATATGTTAGGAAAACCTAGGTTATTACTCATAGTTTTTAGTGGTGAGTAATTAATGATAATTTGAGTGTGAATAATGTGTGTGGAATATTAAAAATATAGTTTGTAATACTGGGAGTGTTTTATGAGTTATTAGAACAAATCACCTATGTTTTGTAGAGAGATATTAAGATAGAGAATAAAGGCTGTTTAACTACCCATCTAAATTATTACTAGTGGTTTTTGGTGTTGGATGGTGGATCCCGATCTTATTATAATTCTTAGTTCTCTATGGGGGGTGTGGGGGGGAAACACCCCCACTAGGATTACCATGGGGGTATAAGGGGTGATGGCCATACTTGGAGCCCCCCCTGCAGGGGTTTAGGGGAAACACCCCCAAAGCAATTTTTTGTGAAAAATACATTGTAAAATATTATAATTTCATAGTAAATTTGGACCATTCACTATTAGGTCATAGATCTAATGGTAGAAATTATGTTGGTGAATTTTAAACCTATTATGTAACCCTCTTTTGATATGAGGGCATTGTAATAATGATGGCACACTGTGTGTGAGTGAAGAGGAGATTGTAGTGGATGTATTATAGGTTTTATCCCTTCATTTTTTGGATTGAATAAGATAAGAACTGGTTGTTTCTATGTGGACATATCCCATTTTGAGTGAACCACATTAAATCTATGTATCTATTGTGTTATGTTTTCTGCATTTTATTTCTTTCTTTATTTCATTAATATTGCTCTGCATTCTATATTCCTAAGATTTGGAGACAAAATAGGTCTCCTATTTTATAGGGTTTGAAAATGCCTATTTATTTGTAACTTTCATTATTGAATAATATTTTGATTGGTTGACCCCTTTTTAGCATTCACTTTTATTCGAGCTTCAACTCTAACATAATGTTGGATATTTCCTTGAGGCCTTTATAATAATTTTCCAATATTTTTGTCAACATATATGGACAAAATTTATGTATTGAAGACCATGTGAAAACCCCATTGTTTGTTCATCTACCATTCTTACATTTTTATGTCAATGATTATGCAGTGCAGACCATGTGAAAACCTCATTGGAAATCATCATTAACTTGCATTACTTTATATTTCCAATTTATTCATTCTATTTTTAGTATCCATTCCATTCAAAAACACACACACACACACACACACACACACACACACACACACACACACACACACACACACACACACACACACACACACACACACACACACACACACACACACACACAGCCATACATAAGAGTTTTTTGGTATTATTTGTTTATAGGGTTTCAAAAAATCTAGGTCGTACAAGCTAGGAAGTGTAATTTTTTGGGGGTACTTGTTGTTTTATGTACATATTATTGTTTAAGGATTTGAAAATTTTGATTTGTAATTTTTAGATTTTTAGAATAAGGCCTTAAATTTTTAGTGAGTGTGTTGAAGTGGAGAGCTTATTGGATTCTAGGAAATATTCTTATGCTCAAAGCTCTCTAAATCTAATTGCTTAGCTCACTTTGTGATAAATGTGCTTTACTCAATGAAGTAATAGATGATCTTGTTTTTAATCATAAATATATAATTAAGGAGGAATTATGGATTATCCATAGTATCTAGCCTATGCTTTCTTAGTGGTGGTATACCTTTTGCTAGTAATGGCTTACCATTATTTTACAAAATTGAGGAAAATTGATAGTTTTAGCCATAACTATCATGACAAATACTACCTTTGAAGTGTACACGTTTTATAAATCCAAGTCTAAATTATACTCCTACATTGATATATGGCCCAAAACCAAGGGTATGGGAACTTCTATGTTCATTGCATTGGCTATTCTTATCTCCATTTATTTCATGGCACTCATCCTTCTTATCGCCTACACATTTATAGTTAGTAGAGGCATTGAGGGAATTATCACTCAAAATTAATTCATCATAATAAGGTTTGAAAATATTTATATTTGAAGCTAACATTCATATCTAAAAGAGATCTAAGTAATGTCAATTAGCGATATAATGATCTATATCCTTATGCAGTAGCCTGTGTTAATTTTATCTACAAGGTTGATTTGGAAGGAAAAACCAACCCTTCATAGAATGAGAAGATCATCATTATTATCATAAAATCCTTGCAAGATACTAAATTTATAATTGATATAGAGCTTAAGTTGAGTCATCATATCAAATCTCATGGTTTTGACATATAAGAGGGGCACAAAGTGCCAAGTCCTTGTAGGAGGAATGAGAATTAGTTTCGAGCATAGTTTAGAAGCTATTTGTAGTGTCTACCAAACAAATCAAAGCAAATAGATAAGCTATAAACATAGTTGTATTTATTACAAATATTCTTGTTTTGTGCATTTTCATTTTCAAATCTTAAATCAATCCTTATGTGTAGTCAAAATAATAAAAAGAAGTATTTTGTTTACAAAAGTCAGAGAAAAGCCCCACATTTTTACCAAATTCAATTCACCATGTGATTGAGGAATTTGTTAATGTATTGTGTTATACCAAGATAAGACCTGAATCTAATAGGGTTTTCAAATCCAAGTTATTGAATTGAATCTTGGTAAATAATCATTGTAAAAAATCATTGGTTGTGCAATCTAAAAAGCATTTAACATGAGTAAATTTGATTAAAAAATAAAAGAGAAACTATACCTAACAAGCCTATTTGTGTGGGTAAGCTAATATTAACTGAGCCAACATAATTTATTTGAAAAATAATAGTAATGTGGGAAAACCATGAGACATCCCTAGATTGTTAAGGGAAACTAAATGTATTAAAAGGTCCAATATTTTCATAAAGACTTGTGATTTTATGGCATTTTATATGGATATATTTGACCTATCACACATAAATTTACCTTAAATACAAGAAACTATTCATAAATAGTAACTAATTAAATTCATTTAGCCATAAAAACCATCAAACATGATTATGTGTGCAAGGTGATTTCCTCATCTAGAAACAAATTTATAGGAAAGAATAATATCTCAAGGGCAAAATATTTTACAAGATAATCAACAATAAAAGAAAACTAGATAATTCATCCCAACATATTCTCTATAAATTATAAACATATAATCAAAATCAGTTTTAGAAATAATAGAAATTTGTGAACATTGGATAGAAACTATATATATATATATATATATATATATATATATATATATATATATATATATATATATATATATATATATATATATATATATATATATCACTTTGAACAAAATCAAGTATAGATGATTAACATGCCTTAAACATATTATTTTCCCAAGAAAATCCCCCTTTGTTGTGTTCCTTTATTGTGCCTTCCCTTGGTCTACTTCTTCCTTAACATATCTTAGATTCCCTTTTTAGCAAGACTGTGCATACTTCTCTTTCTTATTCCATGCATAGGATGGAAGCATTATAGAAAAAATAAGTCACATAGGGACACATATAGGTTTATTTTAGAGGAACAATGCCAAACTATGCCATGCTAATGTCAAGAGAACAAGTGGATAACACTTCCTAATAAATTGTTAATCCATTTAAATCTAACAATATCAATGGCACCTTTCATCATTGGAAGGTGGTTAGGTTTGGATGCATTCAATATGAAAGCAATATTTAACCATTTTAACAAGGTTATATATCATTATGGATCACAACTTGAGTAGGAGTCCTTGATGTCACATTTTTTTTGGAAATGCCTCTCTAGTTTCCCTTCCCTATATTCGGTAGCCCCAACAGACATAAACATATATTATAATGATCATCTACTTATGATAGTGGTGAAGACAAGTCTAAATTTAATAGGGTTAACATCACCTTCTATAAATAGTTCTGAAAATAGAAGATAGATTCAAGAACACTCTATTCACTCCATGTACGAACTGACTTTTTGTTAATAAGAGATAATGGGTAATGAATGTTGGATACAATGTGAAATTATGAGCTTAGCATAATGATTGGTAGAAAATAATGGTTCCTTGGATGGTCTTGTGGGTGTTTCACTTCCCTGAATTTACATCAAGGACCTGACACTACCATCGCACAAGAGGCCAACAATAAATATTGCATAGTGATATCCTATCAAACACAATGGTTGCCCTATCATTATTCTAATGATTGCTTTGACTTAATTGTCTTAATATATGCGAATCCAGACATAACATAACATTTTTTTAACCCAATAAATTTTCTAGGAAAATAACATTATATTTAATGAGTTAAATAACATTCAACTTGTCCATGCAAAATACTATCATATTTTATAGCATGTCAATCAGTGCAATCTAATTTATTGAGAGAATAAGGATTAATAACTAGCTAAACAAAAATGAAAGCAATATTCCACCCTTCAGGGCTAATAAATATCTTATTATTATTATTATTTATGTTATTTGTGTTTAGTTTTATTTTTAAAGCTTTAGGTTTAAGTGCTTTGGTGTTTGTTTTAGGTTAGTTAATAACATTTCATTTTTTGTGTGTGTTTATTTTAGGTTCATTAATAATATTACATTTTATGTATTTAGTTTATAATTCCTTATATAGTTTTTAAGATTGAGTTTGAAATTAATTGGTTTTATTTTTCTATATTATAGTGTTATTATATATATGAGTTCAGGTGTGAGTCAATATATAATGTTTGAAATTTTATAAAAATATAGAAAGAGTCAGAGTCATAATCAGTCTAGTATTATTTAAAAAGTAATAATATTTTATTAATTTTTAAATATTTCGTTCATTTTATATTAGAGTAGCCTTATCATCAAATTCAAAGGTAAAAATAAAATTATTGTATGATGCCTCATCATTAAATTAAATAAATCTATCGAGTCAGTTGTCAATCCAATAACACATATTCATAATATTTGTCAAAGTTGTTATTGATAGTTATAATTTTCATTTAAGTCAAAAGAATCACCACGCAAATCTTTATCTATTATGTATGGACACATTATTGGGTGAAACCAACATCCATTTTATTATGGGGTTGTATTCACCCTTGTCAGCACTAAGGGGGGATTGTTAGGAAAATATGG
The DNA here is from genome assembly GCA_037957365.1 of Torreya grandis. Taxonomy (NCBI): domain Eukaryota; kingdom Viridiplantae; phylum Streptophyta; class Pinopsida; order Cupressales; family Taxaceae; genus Torreya; species Torreya grandis. Next base: position 3,088,557 of record JARHVA010001062.1, read on the forward strand.
GTTAGTACTCACATTTGTTAGTGGTGAGTAATTGATATTATTATGATTGAGAATAATGTGTGTGAAATATTACAAATATAGTTTGTATTATTGGGAGTGTGTTATGAGTTGTTATAACAACTATATTATGACCAACATGTCCCATTTTCAAATTCAAATAAAGACCCATTTGTCCTTAAAAAATCCTAATTTTGGTCCTTGTATAGACATAAATTGGCACTAAAATGATTTCATACAAAATACTATATACCACTATTCACTTTTAATTTTACAAATTTTGGCTTGAAATCATGACATTAATTTGGTTCTCATTATTACTTTAAACTTATTTGACTAATTGAGCTAAACATCGTTTGCCAAGTTTATCTATTTTTCACTTTAAAAATCAACATCTTATTGAAAAGTGTTATTCCTTCAATGAAGTTACATAGACTATTGATTTTTTATTCAAACATTCAAGATATAAGTGTCTTGACTGAATGAGATCATTCTATGCATCAAATCCTTGTTATATCTAAAGGAATAGTTCAACATTATAAGTCTCATAGATGTGTGACCATATAAATGCATGCGATCATGACAAGTGTCACTACCTTTATTCATCATAGGTCTTTAGAAAAGATATGAAAACTATCAACCAAATGACTATGTGAGATTAAACCATATGTCTTCATCTTTCCACATAGTGTCTCCTAGTCTAGAACCCTAAGTCATGAAACTAGTAACTACCTAAACAAGTGATATTTTTGCACGTGTCTCAACTCATTAGATTGTAAGCCTTGAGACATGGATCTAAATTTATTAAAAATTATCCAACCAACCAACTTAATGAGATCATGTCATGTGTTAACATCTCATTGCATAGAGACCAATTGATAAAAATGATAGAACTCAAAGACACGACTCTATGTGATAATGTAGTAGACAAAAATGTACGAGTAAAAATGTAGTATGACCAAAAATGTCACAAGGACAAAATATAGTGAGAAAAAATATAGCAGTATTGGTAATGTCATAATAATGTTGTGAAGAGCATAATTAGGACATTTTAGTGATTATCACATTGTTTATTTATTGTCTAGTTCATTTTGGTGATAGTAGTTAAAATTTCATGGTAGAAACGTAATGCAAAAAATTTAGAATCAAAATAATAGAGGAAAATATGATTTCATGAGTTTAGACCTTTAGTTTTAAGTTGTGTTAGCTTCTATGTGAGCACATCCTTTACTATGTTTTGTTCTTATGATGTTTTATCCTCACTACATTTTTACCTTACTAATTTTTATCCTCGTTATGTTTTTAATCACTACCATTTTATCCACTACTTTTTTGATGGATGCCAAAGATACAAACCTAATGATAGTCTACCATGGGTCATCCTTTGTATAATCAACTACCATGTGTCATTTACCCATCATACCACATGTATATTCTAGTTATTCATTAGCCACATATAATGCCACATGTCATTTATATACCTTAGGATTTCAAAGAGTAAATAATATTTAGATTAGTCTCTTTTAGTTCAAATGAGAAAACATCAATAACAAAAATTTACTATGACTAAACACTCTTGACTAAGAACTAGGGGGAGCATAACAAAATAATCAAGATCATAAAATAGAGATGAAGACAATATAATTTTATTACCTCCCTTGTCACATATGATGTTTACTTGTTGGCATAAGGATTTTATGCTCAAACTATGATGATTGTAGTCTTTTAACAATGCTCTTACATGGTGGTAGCATCTTTCCAATAGTCACTTGTGGCTTGGTGTGAAGCTTGGTATAAATTAGACATTATAAGATTAATCTTCAATGGCTTCAATCAAGTATTGAAAAAAAATAACCTTACACACAAAACTTTATTAAACAATGGTGTGGGCACTTGTATTTATATCTCAAAGAACTAACTCTAACCTTGGGTAGGTTAGGTTAAATTTTAACTTTGGTTGAGTCTAAATTAACTTAGGTTGAATCAATTTAACTTTAGTGGGGTTAAGAAACTCATGAAATATTGACACCTTAATTTTTAAATATTTGTGAGGCATGATAACTCACTTTAGATATTTTTGAGGTGTGGGTCATATTTTTGAATATTTATGAGATAATAAATCACTTTATTAGCTCATTTGACTCTTGACTTCATATTTGGCTAAAAATTTTCTTTTTAGTAAATGAAATTCACTAATTTGAGTTGGAATTTTTGTTTAGGCAAGTTAATTATGATTTTAAATATAATTATTATTGCTTAGTGCTTTTTAGCTTTTGACAATTATTTTAAATGTCATGAATTAATAGTTTAACATGCCAAAAGTGCCAAATTACTAGGTCATAATTTGACCAGGGTTCTAAATGAACTAAGTTAGTGATTCATACATGATAATTCACCAAATAAACTAGACTCATCATGTTTATATAGAATTAAATCCCTTATGCAGATGAATTTTGGCAATTCAAGTGATTTCTAGGCTTAAAAATGTGTCATTTTCTAGAAATTGAATTGAATGTTGGTTTAGGCTTGAAAGAGGCCAAAAGTAAGTGTCTACAATTTTTTATTATTTGAAAATTCATTGCAAGACATAAGCATAGTAATGTCCTTTCAAATAATTTAAAAGTCATTAAGTTGAATGGTTCAAGCCCCAAAGGGCAATCAATAATCACTTGATGCCACATCAAGGAATCGAGTTAAAAAATAGAATCATCGAACGCTCCCTCAAAATGAAGAAAATAACATGATCTAAATGGAAACGATGGTGGGATCATTAAAATTTCCAAAGGTAGTTATATATAGTAATAGTGGTAGAGTCATTGATTTTCACAAAGATAGTTATAATCAATAATAAAAGATGTGACACTAGTTTGTCAAAAGGTGGTTATAAGTAGTGGCATAGATAATGGCTCTAATAGAGTGGTAGGATGGATACTAATTTACCCAAAGGTAGTTATAATCAATCACCAAATGGAAAACACTAATTTTCCAAAGGTGGTTATAATCAAGAATAGAAAATAGGAAAAATATTAATTTTTCCAAAGGCAATTATAATCAGGAACTGAAAGGGAAACACATTGATTTGCTCAAAGGTGGTTATAATCAAAACAATGATTTTCTCATGGTAAAAACAAATCAGATGGGTAGGTGGAGTGGTTAAAAATAATGATTTTCCATTTTTTATAATTATTATCATGGAATTCAAAAATAATGATTTTCTCACAAGTGGTTATAATCATTAAATTGGTCAAAAACATAATTTATCACAATGGGAAAAATTAGCAAGGGAAACTTATACAAAAAATCCATAAAATGGATTCATGATGAGCTAGTAAATGATAACAACATATTTCTAACCTAAATGTGATTTGATAGATGTACATTCAAACAAACACGAGATATAAGTTGAAAAATCATGTTGTTAAATGGGTTTCAGGGGGAGGCCCAAAAAGATAAATAAAATTTGTCACAATAGGGTAAATTGGCAAAGGTAGATTGTGCAAAAAATTTGTAAAACAATTTCTTGATGAGATGACAAATAATAAAAACACATTTCTAGCCTAAATGTGAGTTTGAATATGCACATTTGAACACACATGGGATATAGGTTGAAAAATCATGTTGTTAAATGGGTGTCAAGAGGAGGCCCAAAAAGATAAATAGATATTACTACAATGGGGTAAATTAGCAAGGGTAGTTTATATGAAAATTCTATAAAATAAATTTATGATGAGCTAACAAATGATAAAAACACATTTCTAGCCTAAATATGAGTTTGAAAATACATACTCGAACAAATACATGATATAGGTTGAAAAATCATGTTGTTAAATGGGTCTAAGGGGGAGGCCCAAAAATATAAATATAATTTGCCATAACATGGTGAATTGACAAAGGTATTTTATGAGAAAAATCCATAAAATATATTTACAATGAAATGGCAAAGGATAATAACACATTTCCAACCTAAATGTAAGTTCAAAGATGCACATTCAGACAAACATGGGATATAGGTTGAGAGAATCATGTTGTTAAATGGGTCTCAAGGAGAGGCCCAAAAAGAAAATAGAATTTACCAAAATAAGGCATCATATGCAAAAAAAATCAGAAAACAAATTTATGATGAGTTGGCAAAAGATAACACATTTCCAACCTAAATATGAGTTCTATTAGAAAATAATTATATTAGTGCTCACATTTATTAATGGTAAACAATGATATTGAATGGGTAGATTTTAGATTGGTAGTCATATGACTATTTATTTGTGTGTGTATGTAACTCACTCAATAAATAAGATTGAGTGAGGATATTTAGCATATCTTTGAGAGATTCTAGGGAAGAAAATAAGAATGGAGACAGGAATGAAAGTTAGATATAAGGTTGGTTTCCTAGAAAATAGGACCAACTACTTTGTATAAATATTATTATCATTATTTAATAAAGCAATGAAATTTATTGACAAATGGTGATCCGTATTAATTTCAAAGATGCACATTCATACAAACATATGATATAAGTTGAGAGAATCATGTTGTTAAATGGGTCTCGAGAGGAGGCCCAAAAAGGATGGTTAAGCTATTTTACGATATGTTCTTAGGAGATTATCATCTGATTATATTGTATGACTCATACGGATGCTTATTCAAAGATACTCATCTATATAACACACAAGAAATCATTTGATGCACTTGTTTATTACTCATGGATTTAGACATGTTTTAGGATAATTGACTAGTTTTTGATATATCAAAGAGATGCTACCAATACATTGATAGAAGACTTTGTGAGCACAATTTTACTATAGATTTTGATATTATGCATGATAGTTATGGATAAATAAAATAACAATTCATATCTTAAGCATGGAAAAATTAATTTAAATTTAAATATAAATGAAAGAGGAAATATTGTCATTGATGTTAAAGGTCTAGCATTATTGGTGATAAAGGCCCCATTGGATTTAATGGTGTTTTTAATATTCATATCCTGGATAATGTGTGTTAATATTTATTTAATATTAATGAATATATTTTTGGTTGCATATAAGTCAAAAGAGGGCCCATGGAGAAGTCAAAGAGTCATGGGGTAAAAGATGAAAGAGGAATGGGACACATTTTCTCATGAAGAGTCATCTTGAAGAATTCCAAGAGTCTCCATGTGAAGACAAATGAGGGTATGGCACATTTTTCCATGAAGGGAAACTTTGAGGAATACAAAAAGTCACCAAGATAAAGACAAAATAGGAAAGGATGCTTTTACTTATGAAGGGTCACCGTATGAATTTTCAAATGTAAGGATACAAAGGGTCATGCAAGTTTGGCACCATTTTCCATGAGTATTGAATGGTCACAAAGAGTGAATACCAAAGGCCATTTGGAAAGCTATAAATAATGTCCTGAGGAGCAATTTGTAATATGAAAGATAGTGTTGGTTTGTATTTGTTTTTGGAGAGAGAAAAGTGGGAGATATTGTAGATTTCTATCATTTACTGAGTAAGCAACATTGAGAGATAATTGTGTTTTATACAAAAGAGGGGTTGGTGCTCACAAATCTTTGTAAGGAGTTGGTGCTCCTGTGGGTTGGTACTCACAAATAGTTTTTGTGTTGGTACTTAGCAAATGGGTTGGTGCTCCTACAAGTTAGTGCTTGAGAACTTTGTAATTTGAATTGGTGCTCATTCATATACTTGAGATTGTTCTCTATGGTTTTTCCCACTTTGGGTTTCCATGTAAAAATCTAGTCTCTCTCTCTTTCTCTCTCTCTCTCATGTGGTACATATTATTGTTTCAATTTTATTGCATATCTTGAATGTGTGGTTAATTGGTTAAATAAAAATAATTTGATTAAGAAATAAGATATATAATATACTGATTCACCCCTCCTCCCCCCTCTTAGTATATTTCATGCTTAATAATTAGTATCAGAGCATGTTCTTTTGAAAAGGTTTTACAGCTTGAAGGTAGATCAGGAAAGCATGATGGTTGGATCACATGGAGGTTTTTCTACAAATAAGGTACCTTTTTTTGATGGGATAAATTATGTATTTTGGAGCATAAGGATGAAGACTTATTTGATGGCCCTTGGATTCGACATATGACAAGCAGTGGTAGAGGAATATGAAGAGCCACATACACTTATAACTACTCTGGCAAAAAAGAAGGCATGTGAAAATAATACTAAATCTTTAAATACTATTTTATGTGGTTTATGTGAATCAATTTTTTTTAAAGTTATGTAATGTAAATCTACTCATAAAACTTGGGTAAAGCTTGAGAATATTTACAAAGGTGATGGAAAGGTTTAGCAAGCCAAGCTTCATACTTTTAGAATATAGTTTGAGAGTTTGAAGATGGAAGATGAAGAAAATATAGCAAGTTATATTTTGTGGGTTGATCAAATAGTTAATCAGATTCAAAGTCTTGGAGAAAAGTTAGAAGAATCAATTGTGGTTCAAAAAGTTTTGAGATCTCTACCATTGAGATATGATGTAAAAGTTTTAGCAATTGAAGAGATGAATAATTTAGCCAAGCTAAAGATGGATGAGCGACATCGTATTCTTATGGCATATGAGATGTAGGCCAAACAAGAGAAACCCTTAAAGAGAGAAGCTACTTTTAAGACATCAAAGAAAGATAAGGCTAAGATTCAAGAATCAAGTGATAGTTGTAGTGATGATGAAGATGAAAATGGAGCTCTATTCATTCATAAGCTAAAAAAGGGCATAAATAAATATCAAGAAAAATTACCTTTCAAATGTTTTAATTGTGGAAAGATTGGACATTTTGCAGCTAAGTTCCTAGATAAGGGTAATAGTGATAATGAAGTAGGAAAGTCTACATACAAGAAGAAGTTCAAAGGAAAATTAAAGAAGGTATTTGAGAATAATGAAGAAGATCTAATGACACAGTTGAAAATAGTAAGTAAAAAATGTGAAAGGTATGTTATTGAAATTACTTCTTTAAAAGTAGATCTTGAGAAAATAAATAAAGCAATCAATGGTAGAGTAGCCAATGATTCAAAATTTGAGAATATCACTAATATGTTGAATAAGATATTTGAAAATCAAAGATCAATGTCAAATAAGATAGGCATTGGTTTTGAAAAAGATAAAGGGGAGGCCACTAATTTTATAGATAAGGAAAAAGGAAAGAGCTATGTTGAAGCTCTTACAAAAAAATAAATAAAAAGGGAAGAAGTTAAGAATACAAATGACATCTCAAATAAAGAAGGCTAAAGAGAATAGAGATACAAAAGGAAATTGGGTTAGAGATACATAAATAGGTCCTATTTTTATGGTTATTATTTTTATTTTAATGGATATGGTCATAATAAAATATAATGTTGAAAAAGGGCTAACAATTTCAGAAATAAGGAGAAGAAAAGTCATGCAGAGTCAAGCAAAAGCCACAACTCTTTGCCTCCTCTATCAAGCTTTATTGAAGAGGCCATAATATGTTACAATCACAAAAAATTTAGACACATAGCCTGGTACTATATAAATGTGTTTGAGTTAGTCAAGAAGGACCAGAGTTTCAAGGCTTCATTCATCAAAAAGAAAGTTTAGACAGGTTCATGGTAGAAGAAACAACTTGAAAAATCTATATTGGTATAGACAAATTTGCATGCAAGAAATGAAGAAAAGACATGGTTCATTGATAGTAGATGTTTGAGGCACATGATAGGAGACAAAATAAAGTTCATAACCTTGAAGAATATAAATGGTGGCACAGTGAAATTTGAAGATAATACTACTAGCAAAATTGCCAGAAAAGGTACACTAAGTTTGGATAATGGTAGAACTAAAAATGTCAATGTTTTGTATGTAGAAGGTCTTAAGAATAATATTTTGAGTGTAATTCAAATGTGTTATTAGGATCACACACAAATTTTTTATGTATAAGGTTGTGAAATTAGGAGAAAATATTTAGATGTGTTGATTATAGATGCTCAAAGAATAGGCAATAATTTGTATATGTTATCAGACATCAAAGGCCAAAGATGTTTGAGTTAGATTGAAAAAAGTTGGCTATGGCATAGGAGAATGGGTCACATAAATTTTGAAAGTCTTGTCAACATCAGCAAAAAAAAAGCAAGCAAAAATCTTCTAAAGATTATAAAGCCATCTGACACACTTTGTGAACCTTGTCAACATGGGAAGTAGGCCAGAAAGTGGTTAAAAAAAAGAGTACTCGACCACTCAGATGTTAGAGCTTTTTCACACTAATCTATGTAGACCTATGAGAACTTAAGGTACTCAAGGTGAGAAATATTTCATGTTGCTTATTGATGATTTTCCATGTATGACTTGGGTAATGTTTTTAAAGAAAAAATTAGAAGCTTTCAGACATTTCAAAGTATTCAAAGCATTAGTTGAGAATGAAACCAGTTTGAAGATTAAGTGTCTAAGATCAGATCAAGGAGGAGAATTTATGTTAGATCAATTTATTGAGTTTTATGAATACCATGGAATAAAGAGACATTATTCAGCAACCAGAACTCCACAACAAAATGGAGTAGTTGAGCAGAGAAATAGAATAGTTCAGGAGATGGTGAGGACAATGCTAAATGAATCCAAGATACTAGATAAATATTGGAGAGAGGCAATTGTTACAGTAGTGCATATTTAGAATAGATCATTATTGAGAGTCAATAGTAACAAGACTCCTTATGAGCTATGGAAAGATAAACCAATAATAATTGATTATTTTAGAGTTTTTGACAGTAGATACTTTATAAAGAGAACTGATGACAAACTTGGGAAGTTTAAATTCATAGCAGATGAAAGTATATATCTTGGTTATTATTGAAAAAGTATAGCTTTCAAATTTTATAAAAAAATAACTAAGAATTTTTTTGAAAGTGCAAGTGTCAGGATAGAAGAAGATGGAACACAAAGAATCAGTGATCTAGTAGACATTCCTGAAATCATTGAAGAGGAAGATTTTGAAGAATCAGATGAAGATGAGAAGGAGAAAAGGGACACCAAAAATCCATCCAAATATGTTTAGATAAATCATAATGAAAGTGACATCATTAGGGACATAAATGAAGGAATTCACACTAGAAGAATGATGGCAAGTGAATCTGAGCAAGTTAATTTCTCTTTGTTATCCAAAATTTAGCCTAGAACATTTTCAAAAGCTAGACATGATAAGCATTGGGTTAAGGCTATGGATGAAGAATTAAATTAAATAGAAAATAATTATACTTAGGAATTAGTGCCTAGACCAAAATAGCACAATGTGATAGGAAAAAAATGGGTTTATAGAAATAAGTTGAATGAAAATGGAGAAGTGACCAAGAATAAAGAAAGATTAGTATGTAAAGGATATGCTCAAATTAAGGGAATATATTTTGAAGAAACTTTTGCACCAGTGGAAATTTTAGAGGCTATTAGAATGTTTTTTTACATATGTAGTGTTTGAAAATTTCAAAGTGTTTTAGATGGATGTCAAATCTACCTTCCTGAACAGGAATCTAGAAGAAGAGGTCTACACTATGTAGATTGAGAGATTTATTCTCTCAAATATTAGTATCCATGTAAGTAGATTGAAGAAATTACTGTATGGATTGAAACAAACTCCTAGAGCTTGGTATGCAAGACTTGATAAGTACCTATAGGATCAAGGTTTTAAGAGAGGATTTACTAATAGTAATCTATACATCAAAATAAAAGGTGAGCATCAATTGATTTTTTTTGTATATGTTGATGACATCATTTTTGGAGGAAACATTGAAAAGATGACAATTTTTTTTTTGATAATATGCACAAAGAATTTGAGATGTCTATGCTTGGATAATTGTCATTTTTCTTAGGATTGTAAATATTTCAATCAGATAAAGGAAATTTTATATCTCAAAGTAAATATGCCAGGGAAATGTTGAAGAAATTTGGTTTGAGGATTGTGCACTAGTTGGCACACCAATGTGTATAGGAAATAAAGTGAGCAAGGATGAAGATTCACATGTTACAGATCAATCTTTATATAGATCTATGATTGGTAGTCTTTTATATTTGATAGCATCAAGGCCAAACATCATGCATGCAGTAGGTATGGCTACAAAATATTAGTCAGCTCTAAAATATAGTCATGTTTAGTTAGTGAAGAGAATATTTAGATATATTAAGGGGACATTAGATTATGGATTATGGTATCCCACAGGTAGAGATTTCACTTTAGTTGCTTATAAATATTTAGATTGGGCAGGGTCCTTGGATGACAGAAAGAGTACAAGTGGAGGAGCTTTCTTCCTTGGTGATAGCATAGTATCATGGCTAAGAAAAAAATAGAATTCAATATCACTTTCTACAGTTGAAGTAGAATATATTGCAGCAGTATTATGTTTTACTCAAGTGATTTTGATGAAGCAAACTTTGGAAGATATCAAGGTAAAATATGATGAACCTATTTCTATTTTTTGTGACAATAAAAGTGCTATTAATAATTTAAATAATCCAGTGATGTATTCAAGAACAAAACATATTCCCATTAGATATCAATTCTTGAGAGAGCAAGTTACAAATTAACAAGTTCAGATGAAGTATATTATTACTATAGAGAAAATTATAGATATTTTCACAAAGTCACTATCAAAAGACACATTTGAGTATCTACAGGAGAAGTTGGGAGTAATTTATTTTACTTCCTATCATTGAGGTTCAACATTAGTTGAGGGGGAGCTAAGTGTTAGTTCCAAGTAGGCCCTTTTCCATTAATGTCAAAGGGTAATAATAACAAGTATATGTACAAGTGTAGAAATAGGTACAAGTTTTTACAGTAAGGGGGAGTTACTATATGTTTTTTAGATGGTAGTATGTGCAGGTTTCAAGATATGGTAGTTTCAGTTTGAGGTTGCCATCAATGACAAAGAAGAAGATTGTTGGAAATATTGTTATTGATGTCAAAGTTCTAGCATTATTGGTGATAAAGGCCCCATTACATTTAATGGTATTTTTAATATTCACATCTTGGCTAATGTGTGATAATATTTATTTAATATTAATGAATATATTTTCGGTTTTATATAAATCAAAATAGGGCCCATGGAGAAGTCAAAGAGTCATGGGGTAAAAGAGGAAAGAGGAATGGGATACATTTTCTCATGAAGAGTCATCTTGAAGAATTCCAAGAGTCACCATGTGAAGACAAAAGAGGGTATGGTGAATTTTTCCATGAAGGGACATTTTGAGGAATACAAAAAGTCATTAAGACAAAGATAAAAGAGGAAAGGATGATTTTAATTATGAAGGGTCACCGTATGACTTTTGAAATGCAAGGATATGAAGGTTCATGCAATTTTGGCACCATTTTCCATGAGGATTGAAGGGTCACAAAGGGTGAATTCCAAAGGTCATTTGGAAAGCTATACATAAAGGCTTGAAAAGCCACTTATAATATGTAAGATAGTGCATGGTTTGTATTTATTTTCAAAGAGAGAAAAGTAGGAGATATTGTAGAGATATATCATTTGTTGAGTAAGGAACATTGAGAGATAGTTGTGTTTTATACACAAGAAGGGTTGGTCCTCTTGTGGGTTGGTGCTCACAAATAGTTGTTGTGTTGGTGCTTAGCAAAGGGGTTGGTGCTCCTGCAAGTTAGTGCTTGAAAAATTTGTAATTTGAGTTGGTGCTCATTCATATACTTGAGATTGTTCTCTATGGGTTTTCCCACTTTGGGTTTCCACGTAAAAATCTAGTCTCTCTCTCTCTCTCTCTCTCTCTCTCTCTCTCTCTCTCTCTCTCTCTCTCTCTCTCTCTCTCATGTGGTGCATATTATTGTTTTAGTTTTATTGCATATCTTGAATGTGTGGTTAAGTGGTTAAAGAAAAGGAATTTGATTAAGAAATAAGTTATATAATATACTGATTCACCCCCCCCTCTCAATATATTTTGTGTTTAACACAATTGGTGATCTGTATTAATTTTAAAGATGCACATTTAGACAAACATATAATACAAGTTGAGATAATCATGTTGCTAAATGGGTCTCGGGGGGAGGCCCAAAAAAGATGGTTAAGTTAATATATGATATGTTCTTAGGAGATTATCATTTGATTATGTTTTATGACTCATATGGATGTTTATTCAGAGATGCTAATCAGTATAACACAATAAATCATTTGATTCACTTGTTTATTACTCATGGATACAGACATGTTTTAGGGTAATTGACTAGTTTTTGATATATCAGAGAGATGCTACCAATACATTGATAGAAGACTTTGTGAGTATAATTTTACTATATATTTTGATATTATTCAGGATAGTTATAGATAACTAAAATAAAAATTCGTATCTTAGGCATGGAAAAATTAATTTAAATTTAAATATAAACAAATTAGGAATAAACTATGAATAATCAAATCCCAAGTGTAAATAGAAAAAATAAATCAAGTATAAGACTAAATTAAAAAAATCATAACCAAATTACATGATATGGATAATCAAGACTTAAGTGCAAATAAAATATAATGTTCTTATGACAATCGAGAAAAAAATCAAAACAAATAAACAAAAAGATAAAAATAAATAATACATAAAAAAAAAAAAACATAATAGAACACCAATAAAATAAAACAACCAAACACCAATAAATAAATAAAGTGAACAAAATAATAAAAATAACTAAACAATCTAACATAAAGAGAAATATAGTAATCAAACTAATCTAAATAAATGAAGCAAAACAAACAACAATATAAAAACAATGTTTAATCACAATGTTAGTGCAAATAGAAAATAAGTTATTCATGCATGTGTAATAGAGGTGTTATTCTTAGTGACAAGGTGGCCCATAAACTAGGTAGTAAAAACATCGGTACAATGCAAGAATAAAAAACTAATGGTTGCCCCTAGGTTATAGAAAAATAATGACACAAACAAGGTGATAAACATTGCACCTAGACTATAGGAGACAAAAACACACAAAACAAACAAAAAGGGGGGAATAGAAGAAAATGAAGGGGTAGTTGAGATGAATCCAAATGCATGAGACAAGTGAATGATGCCTACATAGTTACATGGACACAAGATCCAACATGAACTTCAGATCAAATATAGTTTTCTCAAGATTTATGATAGAAGAAAATGGACAATAAGAAAACATGATGAACGTGTAGAAGAAAATAGGAATGATCTCAAAAAATGATGAGTGCATTAGAAAAGAGGGAATGACATTTCACAATCATGAAAACATCAACATAAATAAGTTGTGCAAGAATGAGAGTAAGGTTTAGGTTAAAATCACACTAAAAATCAAGAGACAAGTATCCACAAATAAACTAAATTAGTAATTCATAGTATTTACTACATATAAGATTAGGAATGAGAATAATCTCTTAAAACAATGAGTGTATAGGATGAAGGTGCTCACAAAATGGTGAAATCATAAGATGAAGATGCATAGTTAGTAGTGTATCAAATTCAAATACATAATGATCATAATATGAACTTGAAAAATGATGAGAGCATATAGATTAGTCTAATAAGGATGGGGAAACTAAATGACAAGTGGTTACTCATGCGATAATTAAGGATCCTAGAATCCTTAAGACAAATAAGTGATAAAAAAATAAAGGTGTGGCTGAGCTAACCCAGATATCCCATGTATTCAGGTGCTACTTGCATAGTTTGTGTAGACCTCAGGCTGATGTAGTTCTCTTAAAAATAGGAAGAAAAAGACCAAGGTGGTCTAAAAATAAACTGAATAGATAAAATGTCTGTCCTATTTTTTTTGATGGGTTTATATCTCACATGAAAATTATAAGCCAATTTTTATGATTTTGTGATTTTTTAGGATTTTCTAGATCTTTTACAAATGTTTTTGGAATTTTCTAGGCATCTCAACTCAATAAAAAATTATGATATATAGAATAGTCTAACTCTTAAAATGACAAGAACAAGGCTTAGGTTACTCAAAAAATGATGAGAACATGGAAAAGGGGTGACTAAACTGACCTTAACATGAATAAGGTGTTTCCTACATAGTCCCATAGGACCTCAAGTCACTATAATTCCACCTATATAAAAGGTGATGAATTATGGGAATGTTTCCAAATGTTTTTAGTGTTTTTAGTTTCTCAACTCAATGGATAATTATGAGAAACAACATGGTAAAATCTCTCAAAATGGTGAAAATGTAACAAAAGGGTGACTAAGATGACCTTAACATGAATTGAGCACTACCTACATAGTCTTGCAGGACCTCAAGTCACCATAGTTCTACCTTCAGTGGTGAAGGTGGTAAATTAGTTCTAATATTTTGGTATTTTTATGATCTCCACTCAATGGAGAATTACGAGATACAACATGGTCTAAACACATAAAATAATGAGAGTTTATGAAAAAAGGGTGACTGAGATGACCTCAACATGAATATATCATTGCCTACATGGTCCTACTAGGACCTCAAGTCACTATAGTTATACCTAATCCAAAGGCATCCAATTAACTACCAATAAGTTTAGGTAAAAGATAGATGTCAAGGAAAATGATAACAAAAATGACAAGGTGATGTGTTTCCTACATAGTACTACTAGGACCTCAAGTCACTATAGTTATACACAATACTAAGGCATCTAATTAACTATTGGTAAGTTTAGGTAAAAATAAAATGTCAGGGAAAATGATAGCAAAAATTACAAGGTGATGTGGCAATGCATGGTAAAGGTGCTACTCCTAATTTTCTCATAGGTAGTTATAATTAAGAAATAATAAAAAAGGGTTGGTGGTATTAATTTTTCCATAGGTAGTTATAATTAGTATCCCAAGGTGGGACACTGATTTTTCCAAAGGCAATTATAATCAGTGGCACCAGTTAAATGTAACAATAAATGAAGGATGCAATTGCCAGGGCCACTATCATACTACTTTCATATACTACCATTTGAACATGTAATTCTAAAAAAACTACTAGAATTGAATCTATCATTAAACACTAAATGTACCTAAAGTATATATTAATTAGAACTAAAGCCAAACATGATAGGTGGGGTTAGGTAAAAAGAACTATTGGTGAAGGGTTAAGGGTATGATAGAATGGTAAGGGGGTATAGTACAAAGAAATAGGTATAATGTGGCATAAATTAGATGATACTTATAGATAATAATCTAAATATCTCAAGCATAGAAATTTTTAAGGTGAATTATGTTCATTAGTTCATCAAGTTCATCTCCTTCTGATGTATTGAGTTTGTATGCTCCAGAACCATAGTTGGAAACAACTACATACAACCCTTACCACTTTGGTTGGAACTTTCCCTTTTTATTGGTTTTATCATTAAAATTATTTTGATTTTATTTTAGTATAGGTCACAAATATTAAATTCATGATGTTTAATGCACCTATTATATTTCCCCTTTAGTCAGTTGTAATAAGCCTAGACATTATTTAAGGTGGCCAAGAGTTTACCATCAAGTAGGTCTAGTTCCTACAATCGAGCCACTATATAGTATTCATAATCAATGATGTGATGAAATGAAATTTAGAGAGAAGGGAAATCAAACTCAACAAAAATAATGGCTTCATAGGGGTTGATTTGAAACACCAAGGTGAAAAAGTTTTTTCACACAATTTTTCCAAAAGATTTGACTATTAAATTTGGCTTTAGTTCTATAAACAAGTGAATATGTTGTAGATCCTATTTGAGTGTATAATGTGGTATGGTATACCTAGAGGGAATTAAATACCTAAAAGTGCCAATTAATACCAATGTTATTGACAATCTTCTTCAAAATATTGACAATGGTTTTATTTGAAGCCTTAGCTTGGCCATTGTCTTGTGGATAATAAGCAGTATAGAAATGTTGTTTGATGTGTTATTTAGAACAAAGTGATTTCAAATCCTTATTATTAAATAATATGACATTATAAGAGATAATGTCTGAGGGGATGCCATAACAGTAAATGAGATGGTTGAATATAAACTTGGAGATCTGCTTACCAGTGATGTAAGTGAGGGGAATGGCTTCCACCCACTTAGTGAAGTATTCAATAACAATCAAGATATGTTTATGGCCATAAAAAGATGTGGGATTGATCTTCCTAATGATGTTGAGTCCTAACATGGAGAATGGCCATGGCATTATCAGTGGTTTTAGTTTCTTGGTGAGAGCATGAATCATATTGGCATGCTTCTGAAACTTGACACACCTTTTTACATATGTAGTTACATCTACTTCCATCATTTTCCAGTAATAACCAATACGTAATAAATTTTTGGCTAAGATAACCCCACTGGTGTGGCATCCACACACTCCTTTATTGACTTCCCTCAATGATAATCTAAATTTTGCCAAAGGTAAACAATGAAGTAGAGTTCCATCATAGCTTATATAATACAAGGTTGGTTCGAGTAAGGTATAGAAAGAAGCTTTATGGGCAAAGGATTTTTTATTCTTACATGTTAAATTGGGAGACATGGTTTAGTTTTGAAGATAGACATATATCTAAGTACCAGGTGTATGTAATCAAAAATGCATCAGATCTATAAATCAATCCTATCTTAGAAAAGATAGATCCTACTTACACTTCTAATTGGGGATACATTAGATAATTAGAAACATGAACAATATGGATCTTATAGACCTAATGAGGGGATATAATATCACAAATAATATCACTAAGGAGGGTTATAGACCCTCTAGTCAATCAAAACTACACAATAACCCTAACCAAGTCCTATGATTTCATATTCACTATACTAATAATAAGTAAAGCAAATAATTCTAATCTAGTGCTCATAAAAGCTTGTGGCACAAAGTGGGGGTTAGTAAAAATGCATAAGATAATCCTAATTAAGTTATGTATAGGTAAAACCCTAATGTAATGGAGAAGAGTAATATTATTCCAAAGCCATTAATTTTGCTACTTCTATCTACTAAAGAGAGGAACAAAGTTAGAGATACTTACCTGAAAGACAAACCTATAGAGACTCAATATATCTCTTGGCCAAAGGTGTTTTGAAAGAGGTTGTTGTGGTTTTTAAGGACCACTAGGAAAGGCCAAAGTATCCAAGACTTGTCCAAATGACTAGATTCTTCTTTGAGTAGAAACCCTAAGCTAAGACTCCTCAAGTAGAATGGTGGAAGAGCAAATTGTAAAGAAGCACAAACGAATAATAAATCTTGATGTCTCTTTAATAATAATAAAATATATGAGTTTATATAAATGTATCCAATGTTAAACTCTTCCAAAAGTTTCAATCAACAAGGTCAACCCAGTTGACCTAGATAGTTATTGAAAAAAACTCACTAGGTCATGGACTAGGTTGGCCAAGAGCTGACCTAGACCCTAAATAAGTTTTGCCAATAAGAGTACAAGATCGACATAGCCAACATAGTCATGTAAACTATCAAAAGGGGTTTTAAGTTAGAAAAAGGTATAATGAAGGTGGTAAAAGGTTGGAGGAGTGTGCAAAAGAGGAGACAAAGCTTAAGGGAATGTTTTTAGGAGTTGGTTGGATTGTTAATAAGTGAAAATAAGGGACAACAATCTTTTGAATCATCAATGGTATACCCACCCCTTTTTTGGTGCACCCCTTAGGGCATGTACTTAGAGAGATTGAGACTTGACAGGTTCCTAGAAGATAAAAAACATCATTAATTGATAAAGGTTGAAAATATTATGTGTATATATATGCTCCACTTAAATCTCATCACATGACACTTAGGTGTAATAGGAGATGACATAATAACACATAATGCTGAGACTAAAAAAGCTACAGTATTTTAAAGGAAAAAATAACTAAAAATTAAATGACTAAAAGGGAAATAACTGAAAAGTAAATGATGCATACTTTAACTTACCTTTATTATTAGATGGTTTTCTACCATGTTTATAGTTTTGATTGTGAAGGGCACACATACTAATTTTTGACAAACCCAAAATTAAAAAACTAAAGATAAAAAATAAACAAATGTAGGAAAGCCAAAATAATGGGTGTTATGTGGACATGACGTATTTATAAATTTGACAAGTTGGGATGACAAGTGATATGTTATACCAAAGGACCAAGTTGAAATTTAGAGTAAATCAGGTAACCAAAAAACCAAGGCTACTAAAGACTAAAAAACTCAAACAAGTAAACTTTAATTGATAAATACAAACTCACCAAATCAAACCAAGGATACATGTCAAAAAGAACAGTAATCAAACATCAATGTAAAAGCAATAATAATCCTTAATTACACAAATATGGGAAAGCAAAATGATAAAACAACATTGATGAATAAGTAGTCACAATTCTTACTCAACCATCAATGGAAAAAAGGTGCATAAAAGAGAAAACAACATTTATGAGTTAGAAATAACAAACCAATCTCACTCAACATTGAAAAATGTACATGAAAGTAAAAATAGACTTAAGTGTCCATAAAAAAGGGTAGTACTAAAATGAAAAATGGTAAAATAAATCAAATTATGTCTATAAATGTAGAGCCATGGTGTAAAAAAAGTAATCCATAATTGCTCAAGCATGTTGTTTTGTTCTAAGGATAGATAAAACTGAAACAAAATAGTGCTAGCATGTTTCTAAGATGTGAAGAAGAAGGAAGTATAGAAGAGGTCAAACAGATTTGAAATCACACATGATTTTCAAGGGGGAAATGAAATGGGTGGAGGGGAGAATGAAGGAAAAACCAAGGTAGAGGAACTCTTTATCAAAGTCAAGACACTCAAATTTGGTTTGTCCAAACAAGAGGACTTTCAACCTTAAGGAATTTGAATAACTTCTCCTAGCCACACAAGTCTTAGGTCAAAAAACTAAGTATGTAGATCATCCCATGAAGGCTATATGTATGAAAATTAAAATGTGCCTACCTTCCCATAAGGTGTTCCCCATTCTTTAGGACCCCTTACAGAGCTGTTGGTCTATTATAAAGATTGGGTACTTGTGTGAGAAAGTACGTAACACCACAGAGTTTATTAAATTTTAGTACTCCAATTTACTATCCAAATACATCCCAATGGACCTTGGCTCTAGTGTGAGGCCAATTGTGAAGGTTGAGCTTTGATTGAAGATAAGAGATGTGCTTATAATCACATCTTTTGGTGTGATTTTGACTTTTGAGATTTGTATGTTGCCTTTTGTATATCATTGTCCTCTATTTCAAATGATTTGGATTTTAACTTTCTTGATGATTTTTTTTATTCCTCCTCCATATGGATTTGGAAAACCAAACATGGGTGCTAAAGATGACTTTCATTTGAATACTTGGGACTAGATTACCAAGAGAGAGAACTCAAATAACATGGTGTTTAAGAGTCTTGTAAATTTAGGTATAAAGTGTTATCTTGACTTCAACTTTGTTTTATTCAATGTGGAGTGGAAGGAAAGGAAATCAAGAGGGATGAGACATGAAACAATTTGAATTACTTCAAATCACAAAAAAATGTGACAAAAGGTAAAAAGTGGGTACAATGATAGTAAAATGTGATTCCTTATCATAAGAATGAGGAAAATGGAGGAAAACATGATAATATAGATTTTTATGAAAATTTCATCTATCAAAAGAAACAAAAGCTAAAGTTTAAGAATAAAGATCAAGAACTCATAACCATTGCAAAATACATTCTAGAAAAGGAATGACAAGATGGTGATTTTATGAGGAAAGGCTAGGTCCTATCCATGGT
The DNA here is from genome assembly GCA_037957365.1 of Torreya grandis. NCBI lineage: Eukaryota > Viridiplantae > Streptophyta > Pinopsida > Cupressales > Taxaceae > Torreya > Torreya grandis. Next base: position 3,108,183 of record JARHVA010001062.1, read on the forward strand.
CTTACAATAAAACTCATAAAAAAGAAACCCAAGGGGTGCATAAAGCATGTGAAAAATAAATGAGATAAGAAAAAGATGGTATTTGTGAGGAAGGCCAGGTCATATCCATGGTCTTACACTACAAGTCACAAAAGAGAAACCCAAGGGGTGCCAAAAAGTATGTAAAAAGTGAGAAAATAAAGAGGATAATAGTACATAATGAGGAATACTAGGTCCTATCCATGGTTTTACAATGCAATTCATGAGAAAAAGTGAAACCAAAAGACTAAAATAAATGGCTAAGGTTTGTGAAAATAGAGAACTACTACAGAGGCTGACATCCATGCAAGCATCCTAAAAAAAGTGTTAGATAGATAGAATATAGAAAGCATGAAAATAATGAAAAGATTAGGAAAAATACTTCTTGAATAATTGTGTGTTGGTGAGCTCTTTGAAAATATGACCTTCATTAGTTTGAAGGCGATAGGTACTTGGACCAAGAATATCTTTGACTAAGGGCCCCATCATTTTTGGGCATATTTACGTTCTTTGTAATGAGTGAAATATAATTTAAGGATAATATCACCAACATTAAATGTGTCAACTTTAACTCATTTGTTATGTTGTTTGGCAATATGAGTCTTATATGGTGATTGTGTTGTAAAGTAGAAAGATGGTGTTCATTAAGGAAACCGATAGCATGAAGGTGAGCTTCACATAATTCTTCATCAGTATGATACCATGAAGAGATATAAAAAGAGAGGGAAGCTCAAATTCTAATGGTAAGACTAACTCAAAACCATAGAATAGAGAGAATGATGTTACCTTAGTGGTAGTATGAATTCTAGTGTGATAGGCCCAAACAGTAGGATAGAGATGAAGGTGTCAATCTATGCTTGTTTCATGAATTATCTTTTGGATAAATTTATTAAAAAATTTATTGGTGGCCTCAATTTGGCCATTACATTGTGGATGATAGAGTGTGGAGAATTTTTGATTGATTTTAATTTTTTCATAGAGTTATTTGACATCTTTGTTTTTGAAATTACTACCATTGTCTGAAATGATCATATGAGGGACACCAATAAATTACAAGATCGATACCATGAAGAGATATAAAAAGAGAGGGAAGCTCAAATTCTAATGGTAAGACTAACTCAAAACCATAGAATAGAGAGAATGATGTTACCTTAGTGGTAGTATGAATTCTAGTGTGATAGGCCCAAACAGTAGGATAGAGATGAAGGTGTCAATCTATGCTTGTTTCATGAATTATCTTTTGGATAAATTTATTAAAAAATTTATTGGTGGCCTCAATTTGGCCATTACATTGTGGATGATAGAGTGTGGAGAATTTTTGATTGATTTTAATTTTTTCATAGAGTTATTTGACATCTTTGTTTTTGAAATTACTACCATTGTCTGAAATGATCATATGAGGGACACCAAAGTAGCAAATGATTTGATTAAGGGTAAATTTGGAGATAGTGGTACTAGTGACATTAACAAGGGGCATAGCCTTGACCCATTTGGTAAAATATTTAGTGGTTGTGATTATAAATACATGTCCATCTTGAGATCAAGGTAATTTTCCTATGAGATCTAGTCCCCGCATTGAGAATGGATAAGAAGATACTACAATTTAAAGCTCAACTAGAGGTGAATGAATCAAATAATTGTGAATATGGAAAGGAGTACACTTTTTGACAAAATTTATGGTATCTTTTTTAAGAGTGGGCCAAAATTATCCCATATGTAGGCATTTGCGAGATGTGGAATGTATGCTACAATGGCCACCATAAATTCCCCCATGTGCTTGATCAAAGAGAGGAGGAACCTCATCTTGCATAACACAATAGAGTAAGTTACCTTTAAAATTATGATAATAAAGAATGTTATATTGAAATACATACTTAAAAACTTGTTTTCAAATGCGAGGCTTTTCATGGGAATCTAAATTTGGAGGATAAGTTTAGTGTTCCAAAAATTGAATGATGTCTTTATACCATGGGCTTTGTCGAATGGTGACAGCCTCAATGTGGTAGATTAGTGAATCATGTGGTTGAATAGATGATGGATATTTTATTATTTGGATAAAAAAATGAGATCGACAAGAACTTAGTGTAGATGAAAAAGAGATGCTGAAGAAGTAAGGGAATCAACAATAGAATTTTGATCTTGAGGGATAGGTTTGATAGTGACAGAGATGAAATATTTAGTGAGAGTATTTACAATTTGATGATAAGGAATGAGATTCTCACTTTTGAATTGGTAATCACCATTGAATTTGTGGAAAATGACCTAAGAATCAAATAAGACATGTAGATATTAGATATCTAACTCAAGGGTAACTCCCACACTTAAGATTAAAGCTTCGTACTCTACCATGTTGTTAGTGACATAAAATGTTAAGAAAAAGGGTAAAGGGATGATTTTTCCAAGAGGGATTATAAGAATACAACCTACCCTAGCTCTTTGAAGGAATTTAGCACCATCAAAGTGAAGGGTCCAAGTATCCTCATGTAAATCAACATTAATTTTAGAAAGTTCTTCGATGATGACTTTTGGTTTAGTAGTATATGGGAGGATATCAATTTCATTAAGATTACTTGCTTCAAGATCACCATCAAAGTTATGGAAGTAATCTTTAAGATATATATCTTGATTTAGACCTTCAATATAGATAATATTATCATCAGTAAGACTATCTTAAAGGTGGTTGGTAGCAGGCACAAAATCTATGGCAAGTTAATCGATAATGATTTGCCCTTTGCTAGCATTTTGAGTAATAATTTAGAGATCAAATTCCATAAGGAGGAAAATCTATTTTATAATTCTATTTTCAAGAAGAAACTCTTTGGAGAAGAAGTGATGAATGGAATTGGAATGAATGATAACCTACGTGGTTTGATAAAGCATATAATGTCAAAGTTTTTTAGCTACAAAATATACGGCAAGGAAATCACATTCGACTTTGGTGTAACATTTCTCATAATTAATAAGGCCTCAAATGATGTAGTATATGTCATATTCTCATCCTATATCATCTTGTTGGGAAAGCATTGCCCCAACTGATATGGGTGTGGAATAAGTGTATAATATTAGAGGTTGATTGTTAGGAGGATAAAGAGTGGGTGGGCAAAGCAATGATTCTTTCATATTGTCAAATGTTTTTTGATAATGATCTGTCCATTCTAAAGCATTACCTCTTTTAATAAGATAATTGATAGAGTGGATGTGGTAAGCCATTTTGGGAATGAATCATCTAATTTTCCCATGTTTATCGAGATAAGTGTGAATATCCAAGATGGATTGAGGGATGGGCATGTTGATGATAACGTTAATTTGATAACGTAAATCTTGGTAGGGTCAACATTGATGCCATGAAGAGAGACTAAGAATCCTAATAGTTTTTCATAAATGACATTGAAAACACATTTGTAATGATTTATTCTAACTTTGTATTTGAGAAGATGGTCAAAGATGATGTCAAGATCAAAAATATGAGACTTGTGACATTTGGACTTAACAATGAGGTCATCCACATAGTTTTATACAATTTTATGGATAAGATCATGAAAGATATGAGTCATTACTCATTGATAAGTATCTATGACATTTTTGATCTTGAAGGACATTTTAACATAGTAATAGGTGACCCATTCTATGGTAAAATTTATCTTATGTTGGTCTTCAGGGGCAATTTGAATTTGGTTATAACCCAAGAAACCATCCATAATAGATAATATTTCATAACCAACTATGGAATCGACAATGGAATTTATTGAAGGTAGAGAGAAATTATCCTTTTGATAAGTAAGATTGAGATTACAAAAATAAATGTAGATTTGAATGACCATGGTGACCTTTTTCTGAACAGGGACTATGTTAGAAATCCATTCAGAGTAGTTCAATGGTTTGATAAATTTAGCATCAAGAAGTTTGATAGTATATTTGTGACATAAGTTGGAAAATTTTAGTGGAAATTTCCACTGATTTACAAGTTGGGTATCAGGATAAGTGATGATATTATGCACCACAATGCTAGGGTCAATACCAGGCATGTCCTCATAGGACCAAGTGAAGATATCATGATATTTATCAAAAAATAAGCTAAAGTTATCATGTTTAGTAAGTGAAAGTTTGTAGGAGATAGTAATATGTTGAGGGCATGATGGAGTAACATATTAAATGCAAGTAATTTCTTCGATAAGCATTACATTTCCATCTTAGAAGTGGTATGGTGTATTTGGTAAAGAATAAATTGGATTAGCTTTAGGGTCAATGCTAGCAATGAAGTTGTTGAAACAAGGGGATTTATTTTTTAAATTCCCAAGTTTGTGATGTTGTCAAGGAAGTTGAGGTTCTTAGGCATGATGTAATTCAAGAATAGATTCATCATGAGGCAAAGTGGGAAGAGGACCATAATACTCAACATCTACTTTGAGATTGAGAATTTGCTTACCATGGTGATCATATTCAGAATGTATCTAATGGACATCTATGGCTTTGGAATCTAATATAATCTTGGGAGTAGGTGTAGATGGATTAGAAGGGATTGGTATATCATTAGTTTCTTTGATGGGGGAAGAATCAAATGTAATGATGGGATCTATAGATGGTAGAGAAGATGTAGGAATTTCTAGAGGTTCAAAAGGTAAGAGTTGTTCTACCACCCAAGGAGTATCAAAAAGTAGAGAATTAATCATAGTTAAGAGAACTTCAGGAGATAATTCAAAATCCATGGAAATGGTGTGAACATCCTGATTGAAAGCATGTATTTGAGCTAAAGTTTTTTGATAATTTTGAACATCCAAGTTTCAATATTGAGCTTGGACCATGATGTAGTTATCATCATAGGTTCGAGAAATGGTACATGCTTGATATTCAGGGGGAGTTTTAGGAGGTGGAATTCCAATGTTACTAAACTTTTATGGAGACATGATTAGAGGATCTTGGTATAATTTGGCCACTCCATAGTCATTGTAGGTGAAGGTATATTCTAGGTAAGAAGGTTCCTAAGTATTACATGGAGGAGGAAAATTGATGATCTCATCAATGAGAGGAATACTTTGATCATGAGGTAAAAATAATGAGGAAGCCCCTCTAAGATATAAATAGTTAGATTATTACTGTTTCAAGTATGTTGTAATTCATTAAGTTCATTATCATTCAAATAAATGAGAGTGACTTGCAAGGTTGGATTGATGATGATGAACTCAAGTAAAGGAACACTATTAATGATAGAAATGGTAAGAATGCAATATTGAGATTTTGGATTAGGAATTTGAATACTCCAAGGGTTAGGATTATCTTCATGCTTATACTATTTTCCATTATGTAAAAATTTGATGCATTATCTACCAGAAGAAGCGATGGCCCTCAGTCTATGAGTCTAAGGGTGATCGAGGAGTATGTTATAAGATAAGGTAAAATCAAGGACCATAAGTTTAGTTCGAATAGTCTTAGGTATAATTTTTAGGGGAAGCCAACTAAAAGTGTATTTTAATTAGTTTTATCAAATCCATGATAGGTAAAGTAGGTTTTCTTGAGATGATCCTTATTATAGCCAAGTTGTTGGATAAGACACAAAGATGTCACATTAATACCAAATCCTTTATCAACTAAAAATTTAAAGATAATGGAAGTAATAATATCTATTTTAATGAATAATGGTGAATCATCGACATGAAAAAGGATCTCATCATTAATCATGTCCTCTTCAATAACTTCAATTGAAGGTTTAGAAGAAGGATAAATAATTTCAATGGTATGCATGTTGGTAGTTTGAGGGTCAATAGAGGGTGGTTCTTCATCTATAGAAGATGGATCTTTGATTTCTTTTATTTTTTCATAATGAAATTGTGATGATAAGAGGAAGTATAAACTAACTCCATAAGTGGAATCTTGCAAAGCATGGAGTTAAGTTCTTCCAGAAAGTTCTAATGGGATTTATAAAAAGAAATAGTGTGAGTTTTGGAAGGTAAGGTAGATTTTGAAGGAATAGAAGTTATTGGGGGTTTGGAAGAAGGAGGTGGCTCCTCATGGGATTTCAAAGATAAATTAGTGGTTGAGGTATCTTTAATAAGTTATTCTTCTAAAGATGGTTTATTAGGTTTTGTGACAAGATCTATGTGAGCTAGTTTATGATGATGATTGACCTTAACTATGTTAACATATTGAGAATTATTATAATATTGATTATATTCAGTATTAATAACACAAACATCCTTAGTATTTTCTTGATTATTAGCCATGGATTTTTTTTGGTTATTAGAAGAAGAAGATTTGAAAACTTGTCATTTTTTAGAAGCAGTGTTGTACTCTTGACGATGAAGTTGGATCATGGCTTTGTGATTGTAGGAATTGCTAAGCATGTAAGAGACACCAAATTTAGTAAGCCCTCAACAAGTTTCATGGGAGTGACCAATGTTAGCATGGAACCAACAAAATTTATTAGGATCATAACACTTAGGAGGATTATTATGATAAGTAAAGGGTTTAGAGGGAAATAAGAATTGTTTCATTTATTACACAGTCAATGGTATGTGAGAAGATGGGGGGTTGTTGGATTTGGAAATTACTAATTTGGTTTTAGGAGTATTAATGGTGATGGAATTGGTATAATTTTGAAAATATCCTTTAAGGGTTTTGGGATTAGGTTCAAATTATTTCATTCAGAAGTCTTAATGTTTAGCTTGGTTAAGAGCTTCGTTAAGTGTTTGAGGAGTAAAAGTTTAAGCCTTATATTGAAGAAAATAAGTTAAAGCATTGATAAATATTTTAAACAAATTATCATCAATCATGTTATGCTCAGATTTATGGGCTAGATATTTCCATATTCTGATAAAATCACGAGCTAGTTCAGTGGGAGATTGCTTAGCATTGATGAAATGGCTAAGACAATTTTCAGGAAGATCATTATGTTGAAACTCTTTGATTAAAGGATTGACTAAAATCCTCAAGTTTCCAAATGTAATGTTGGGGAAGTTGGTTGTACCATTCCAATACATTTCTAGTATTAGTTTGGATCCACTTTTTGTAAAGATTGACAAAGGCTTTGAGAAAGGATGCAGGGTCTTTAGTCCCATCATAATTGATAGTTGGAGATATATTGATAATATCAATGGACATGATGAAAGGATATAAAGGATAATTTTGGATATTTTGAAGCATTTTTTTATTCATAATAAGTTTAGGAATAACATTTCTTGAGGTATCTCTAAGAGGTGGAGGAATAAAATTTGGATTGGTTTGAGGACTGAGAACCGGAGGTTGATTAGCCATATTAATCAAATGACATTGTAATTGCATCATTTGAGAGGTGTTAGAAGTTTTCATTATGTTCATTTGTTGTAAAAATTATATAAGAAGTTGAGTCAAATCAACTAGTGGATTGGTGTTTGTAGGACAACTCCCTAAAATGGTATTAGGGGGAAGGTTGTTGGAAGGTGGATTACCCTTGGGATTGTTGGATAGACTTGTGTCAATTTCTTCCACATTATGTTGAAAGGTTTGAAGATGATAATTATATTGATAGGTACAAAAATAATTGGATCCACCTACTTTGTATTGAGGTGTGATTTGAACCATGTTACAATCCACAAATGAAGGAGGGAAAGAGGTGCTCCAAGAGTGAGGGTTCTCTTAGGAGGAAAAGAGAGGAAGAAATGAATATTCCATATAAAATATAAATAGATTTAGGTTGTCCAAGAAGATTATAATAGGGGACTTCATGATGATTTGAGGAAATGAACAAAATGCTAAGGAAATAAAAATATTGAACTAAGTCAGATAAATATGACAAAAGTAAGAGTACAAAGTTGAATAGGTCAACCTAGTATTGTAAACTAGGAAAAACATAGTTTGATAAGGATACAAGGTCGACCAAGTCAACCTAGTACTATAACCTAACTAGTAAGAGGGATACAAAGTTGACTAGGTTGACTTAGTACTACAGGTAAGAATAAAAATTATCTTTAAGAGACTATGTCAAGCAAAATGATAGACTAATAAAAATATGGGAAGATTTTACAATGTATTTGAAACAAGAAGTGAAAGTGAGCACATAAATAATTAGATCAAAGAGAATGATCCAATTAGGTCACACAACACAAAACCTTTCACCAATACTGGCCAATGCAATTCTTTGTAATATAACATATAATGAGTAGAGAGCTAGCAGTCAACTAAAAAGCAAATGATAACTAAGTGGTCATCCTGAATGTTGTTAGATTATTATAAAATGTTATTTTAAGTGTGATAGGGAAGTTGGCTGAAAGTAGGGAACTAGAAAGTAATCTAAGGACAGTTTCAAGATGTTTAGGATAAAAGGGATCTATGTTGGAAATGGTACTAGCTTGATATTGGGGCCTACCCCCTCACCTCATAATCCTATAGTGATAAAGGTGTTGGGTGATTTGTTAATATATACCATTAACCACATGTTTATACTTGGACAAAAAACCAAGTCATCTTCTCCCTTGGTGATGAAATCCAAGTAGGTAGGCCTTGGGTAGACAAATGCTTAAATGCATTTTTAAATTATGTGATTTGGTAGTGTGTAAAAGAAAGAGAAAAATAGTGAAATTAGATGGTATATTGAAAGACCACTAATTGGATTATTTGAGCTATTTTAAGCATGCAAACAACTAAAAGTGAAAGTGTGAATCAATTACTAGCATATAGTTGTTAATTTTCATTTCAAGTAGTTAAAAATTTAGTTCATATGATAGTGTATGAAAAAATTATAGAACAAAGTCAATATGGTTTCTACTAAGTTGACCAAGTCGACCTAGTCTTTTAGACAGAAGACAAACTCTATAACTAGGTTAACCAAATCGACATAGTTTGTTGTAAGATTGCAATTTTGAAGACTACAAAATTTAAAAAATAGAATTGTAAGGAAGAACTAAATTTAAAGAGAGAAAGAAATAAACATTGGTGGGTGGGAAGATGTTGAAAATTGTGAAATTTATTATTGAAGTGTCTTGAATGTTGCTTTCAAGTTCTACCAACTGTTTCAACTAGTTCAACCTAGTTATGAAATTTCCTATTTGCTGAAGCCTATTTAATATGACTGAATTAACTTGGTCAACCTAGTTTGTTATTTGGAAGCTGATTGTGATAATAAGTCAAATTTAATGACTTAGTTTGCTATTTTGGAGCTGAATAAGAGACAAAGTCAACCTATTTAACATAATATATTTCCTAGGAGTGAATAAGAGCACTGTGTCACCCTGTTCAATCTAGTAACCTATATTTGATGAAGACATATAAAGAAAGAAATAATAGAGTCATTTTGATGTGATTGTGTGTTAAACCTTCACACAGATGTTAGAAACTATACTGGCCTAGTCTACCTATTATCACAAATATATAAAAATAATAAAATGATAGAAATGAAAAGCATGAAAGAAAAATTACAAGGGTTAGATTCACGTTGGGTTCTCCAGAATGTATGAAATCAAAAATGCATCAGATCCACAAATCAATCCTAGTTCAAAGAAGATAGATCCTACTTACACTTATGATTAGGGATACATTAGATAATTGAGAACTTGACCAATATGGATCCACTAAATCTAATGAGGGGATCTCTTATCACAAATAATATCACTAGGGAGGGTTTCAAAGCTTCCAATTAATCAAAATTATGTAATAACCCTAACTAAGTCCTATGTTTTCATATTCATTATACTAATAATAAGTAAAGCAAAGAAATATAATCTAGTGATCACCAAAGATTGTGGCACAAAGTGGGGGTTAGTTAACAAACAAAATTAAACATGCATAAGAGAATCCCAATTAAGTGATATATGTGTAAAACACTAATGTAATGGAAAAGAAGAGTAATATTATACAAAAGCCATTACGTATGCTACTTCTATATACTAAAGAGAGGAGAAAAGTTAGAGATACTTACCTATAAGATGAACCCATTGAGACTCAATCTCTCCCTTGGACAAAGGTGCTTCACAATAGGTTGTTTTAGTTTGTAATGATCATTAAGAAAGGCCAAAACATCCAAGACTTCTCCATAAGACTAGATTCTTTTCCAAGTAGAAACCCTAAGCTAAGACTCCTCAAGTAGAATGGTGGAAGAGTAGATTGTAAATAAGTGCAAATGAATAATAACTCTTTATGTCTCTTTAATAATGGAAAAATGGATGTGTTTATATAAGAAAATCTAACCCTAAACCCTTCCATTTTTTTTTTGATAGGGTTGAGCTAGTCAACCTAGTATTGTTATTGGGAAAAACTCTTTAGATCATAGACTAGGTCAGCCAAGAGCCAACCTAGACACTAAATAAGTTTTACCAATAAGAATACAAGGTTGACACAATTGACATAGTCATGTAAACTATCAAAAGGGGTTTTAGGTTAGAAAAAGGACTAATGAAGGTGGTAAAAGGCTAGAGGAGTGTGCAAAAGAGGAGATGCAACTTAGGGGAATGTTTGTAGGAGCTAGTTGGATTGGTAATAAGTGGAAATAAGGGATAACAATCCTAAAAAACACCAATGGTTTTCCCACCCCTTTCTTGGTGCACCCCTTAGGGAAAAAAATCAGAGAGATTGAGATTTAATAGGTTCCTAAATGATAGAAAACATCAATAATTCATAAAGATTGAAAATATTATGTTTATACACCAAGGAGACATGGGACCAACAATATTATAAACCATCTCGATGACTAATTTTTCATGTTCCAACATTAATAGATGTTCAACAAGAAATTGATAATCCCTAGCCTTGTCAATGATCTAGCTCATGAAATCAATAATGGCCATATCATCTACTATTTTATTATTAGCCTGAGATATTCTTTCAAATTGGATGTTGGCAATCTACTACTTGAGAGTATTGACCATTTCTTTATAGGGTACCAAATTATCATCTTTGATTTGGTATTGATCTATGGATTTATTTATGATTAATTGAGAATCACCACACACTAATAAATGTTGAATGTTCCCCTATATTTCTTGATGGATCCCTATAACAAGCACTTCATACTTAGCCATATTATTGGTATAGGAAAATCCAATGCAAAAGGATTTGGGAATGAGATCCCCTTATGAAATAATAAACAATATTCTAACCCTTGCTCCTTGAGTTGTGAATGATTCATAAAAGTACATCTTCCACTGTTTGTCCTCAAGAGATGCATCTACTTCTTCAATAATCATAATGGACTCATATGGAAACCCAAATGTAAGAGGTTGAGTATCTTGAAGAGGATCTTGAATAAGCTAATCTGTGAGTACATTCCCTTTAATGGCCTTTTGATTTGTACATTAAATTTCAAACTCACTCAATAACATAAATGATTTTGTCATATGGACTTATAGAGGCGATTTAGAAAGTAGATATTTGAGTGTATCTACTTTGGTGATAACAATGGTATTGTTATTTAGCATATAATGTTGTAATTTTTGGGCTATAAACACCATTGATAAATAGGATTTTTTAATTGGAATATAGTTATGTTCATACGCAATCAATTTTTGGCTCACATAATACATGCCATGATATTTTCCCTATTCATTGTGTTATGCTAAAAGTGCCCTCAGGTCATTTTTAGTTGTTGACAGGTAAAGAAGTAATGGCTTGTTTGGCATTGGTGGAAACAAAATAGGTGGGTTGGCAAGTTATTATTTAAGCTAGTTGAATGTTTTTTAACACTCTTCATTCTAGGATAATGTAATAACTTTCATTAGAAGTTACGTAAATGGATGGCATTTATTGTCTAATTTTGAGATGAAGCATATGATAGATTGATTTTTGCCCTACAAATTGTAAAGCTACTTCAAGGTGAATGGTGGTGGCATTTTTGTAATTGCATAGACTTTGGATGGGTTAACTTCAATACCCCTACAAGAGATAATGAAACCTAAATTTTTTATAGAAGTGATACCAAATACACATTTCTTTAGATTAAGTTTGACATTTTACTCACAAAGACTCTCAAAGATTCTTTGTAGCATAGTTGTTTGATTGGAATTAGTATTTGATTTATCTAAAATATAATCGATATAGTCTTAAATAATGTCTTGAATCACGTCATAAAAAATCACTATCATAACTCTTTGGTAGGTGGCTTCAACATTATTAAGTACAAATGACATTAATTGATAACAAAACATTCCCCACATAATGGTGAACATTGTTTTGTGCTAGTCTTCTGGTGTTATTCTAATCTAATTATACCTTGAGAAACCATCCATTAAATAAATCATTTCATATCCCAAAATTGAGTTTACTATCATGTCAATATTAAAAAAAGGAAAGTTATATTTTATACAATTTTGGTTGATGTCTATGAAATTAGTGGAAATCCTAATACCCTCTTGTTTCTTTCTCACTAGCATAATGTTTGAAATCCACTGTGAATAGTTGATTGGCCTGATGTATTTTATGTCTTAAGATGTATTTGAAATATTTATTTACTAACACATCAATATGAGGATTCATATTACATAACTTCTATTTAATAGGCTTGCCATTAAGATATATAATGAGATGGTGTACAACCAAGGTGGGGTCCAAACCTAGCATGTCTGAATAAGTGCATGCAAATATGTCAACAAATTCTCTCAATATGACTGTAAAAGCTTCATGTTCCTCCTTAGTGAGGGACATACCTAGTTTAATCGACTTTGGGTCCTCTAGAGTCCTAATATTTATCTTTGAATTTTTCTCTAGAATAAGTATAGAACCATCATTTAGAATAGTTGGCAAGGATTTGAATTGATAGGAAATAACAAAGTATTCCAAATGGACTAGCTCTTCTAATTCTCCTAAGTAGGGTAAATTAGAATCTCTTAATGCTGACATCAGCCATGATACAAATACCTCAAGGCACTCTTGAATAATCTATGAAAAATCATGCCACTCCTTAGTACTGATATCTGATTCATGCATATACTATGGACTATTGGTATCATGTGCTTCATAAGAAGAGGGGTGAACATCCCCATTTAATGGCATCAAAAATTATTTTTCAGCAAGGAATTTTCCTTTCTCTTTACTTTTTCCCTAGCCAAAAATCACCCTAAAGATTTTTTCAATTTGGCTAGGGAAGTTCACCTACTCTCTAAAGTAGGTAACAAGATATTGTCTAATAGAAAATCCTTGCTTGTGATCTCTAAGAGGAATATGACTCCTCAATCCTAGAAATTCATATATGGCCTCATCATTTTCAAACTCACCTAATGGCATTGTTGACTCTTGCTAGTCCCACTCTATCAATTAAGGATGGTAAAGGGTTAAATGTGAAGGTTTATAAATAGGGATGATGGTGAAAATAACATGGGGGATAAGTAAATTTATAGTAACAAGGTTATTATAGACATTATAATTAGAATTTGCATCACTATCATCATCATCATCACTAGTTTTTGGCATTAGAATGTGAATAAGGTATGTGGGGTCAACCCCTGATAGTTTAAATTTGATACCATGGGTTCCCTTAAACTTAGTCATTGATACTAGTTCAATCATGCCTTGTTGATGTAACCCAAGGCCTCTACTTAGGAATAAGATACTTCATACTTTGGTAACAGTCAAATAACTCATTAGTGTAGAGACATGAATCATCTTCTACCAAGGGGTCATGTTCTAGGCTAGTGGCTAGTTTAAAGATAGTGGGATTGTTCATCTGAGACTTTATTTTATTTTCCCATGCCATATAAGTAGTCTTAGCCATAGGTCTCCCATAAGCTTTAGGATTTTTAGGAAATTTGGCTATATGGAATGCATTATGGGTGCTATATTATCCAACACCTTTGTCAGTGACATAAAATTGGTTAGAAATTTCTGGTGGAGGCATGGCAGAAGTAGAGGCTAAGTTGTCTGGGTCAATGTAATTAGCTTCTGGGCTTGATTTAATGAATTTTCCTTTTCTAGCTTTGTATTTTTTTGACTTAGGCATATGATTCATGCCAAACTGATAGTTATAAATTTTATACTTAGACTCAAGGCAATTAAAATACTAATATGGTTGAAGATCAATAGGTATAGTCACTTTCATTATTGAATGTGGAAATTTTATACACTGATGCAATGTAGAAGGTATAGCCTTAATTTCATGAATCTAGGGTTGGCCCAATAACAAATTGTAAGATAGTTCTAGATCTAAAACATAACACTAAGTATCATGAGTTAATGACCTAATGAACACTGACATGCTGATGGTACCTTAAGATTATCATTCTTCATTATCATATGCCTTGATAATGATGGTATCTAGTTACAATTCAACTATCGTATATTTGAGATGTTTGACCAACTTCATAGACAATGTTGAGACCCAAAGCATTATCTATAAGGATAAATTTAACTCTATGGTTCAATTTACCAACTTCAATGTATAGTGGGTTATTATGTAAAGGTCCCAAAGAAGACATATCACTTTGGTCAAAGGTGAGATGTTGGCCAAGGGCCAAGTGTCCTACCATGGCTTGGAATTTGTCTGGAGTGATATCATCTAACACAAGGGATTGGTTCAAATACTCATTCAAGATGTCTTTATGGATATTAGATGCACATAAAAAATATATGATGGATATGTGTGTAGGTGTTTTCTTTAGTTATTCCATAATATCAAAGGATTTCCTCTCAATTTTATTAGTTGCTTTATTTATGATAGGCTCATTTATATAATTTAGCTATGGTCTTCTAATAGTGATACTGCTCATCAAGTTATGATTGCATAATCTCAATCTAGAACTTGGCTTTGGTAGTTGACTAGATAGGTAGGGAGGCTTAGAATGATGATTCTTGGATGGTATTATGCCTGATTATCAACATATCCTAGAGAAGAATCACTGACATAGGGAATTTGGTAGGTATTATTTAAAAAATAAGCATTATTATGTAAAGGTACAAGTTTATTTGTAGTTGATCTAGGGTTGATAGTGATGGTGGAAACATGACCATCTAAAACATGTAGTAAAACATTTTGTATGTATACATAATGACATGATGACCTCCTTAGTTGGTTTGAGCCTTTTTGCCCTTGGTTCTGACCATTCTACTATTGTTGTTGTGGCTAAAATTATTATTGTTGATTCTATGGTGGATTTATTTATTGTTGTTATTTCTATTATTAGTACTGTTATTGTTTGTTGTTATTTTTATGTTAAGGAAAAGGATTCTAGTAGATACCCAAGTTATGATTATTCATAAGAGCATGGGTGTCTCTTTCTATCTCTCTATTTTCTATCATGTTCTCAATCAGATGTCTGAGTTGGATACACCATCTTATGGAATATATTATAATAGGATGGTACTCAAAAATTTCATCTTCCTTGTATAAATCAAGAAAAGGGGTATCTTCAAGAAATGAATTTGGTATAGTCCAACTGATCATATTTGCTTGAACCAATCTTGAAAATAAAAAATTGATAGGCTCACCAAGGTCACTGAATTATCGAGCAATAGGTGGTCTTTTCCTCGAAGGAGGGGATTGTAATTGGTTTTGATTTTGTGGTGGTTGGTTTTATGGAGAACCTAGTTGAATGTGTGGAGGAAGTGTTATTGAGTGGGTGGAGGTATATTAATAGCATGTGTTTTCACCATCTATCCCATTACCAATTACATTTTTATTGTAGTTTTAGGGTTTAGGTATTTTATTGTTATTAGCTTGAAGTGGAGTTGAAGTTGGTACTTGAGTTTGGTTCTAATTATGGTTATGATTGGAAGAAGATAGCTTGATTCTGCCTTTGTTTACAAGGGCATTATTAATATGTATTATATTTTCTATGACCTATTCAAATGTATGAGAACATTGTAGCTTGAGATTGTAGGATATCTCATTATATAAGCTCCTAGTAAATATTGTGGCCAACTTTTGTTTGGTAGATTGTGTGTAAACTATTTTGCTAGGGCTCTCCAACATTACAAGTATGCAATGAATCTTTCACTATTCTCATGTTTAGCTTGGCCTAAATCCACAATAGTAATCTCATGTTTGATATTGTATGAAAAGTGTTGCATAATTTTTTTTCAGAGATCATCAAAATTAGTTACAAAGTTCTTTGGTAATTTCAACAACCATTTCAAGGCTTGTTTAGCTATAATTCTTGGGAAGAGTAAAAGTAAGTAATATCATTGTAGGCCATCGAATAGTAGGAAACAAATAATTTCTTCAAATTCTCTCTAGGGTCACCTTTGCCTTTATATTTGTTGAATTTATGTGGTTCATATTATAGTGGAAATAATATTTTCAAATACTCCATGTTTAATGGGTAAGAGCATATCTCCTTTAGTTTGAATTTCTTCATTTGTTTTCCAACTTGTATTGCTTGAATTACATCTTTCATATGTTGCAACTTTCAAGCAAGGAAATTAGGAGTGGCCTATTATTTTCAAGTTTGCATGATCAAAGGTGGATTAATATGACCAAGGTAGGTATATTATGGGATGATGGTAGAATTGGTTGGAATACTAGGTATACATATCTATGCATTAGGGTTATATTGTGGGTACATAACATGACGATGTTGAAGCACATTTTGGTTTGGGTTGTCTACATAACTGTGGCTAGTGAATTATGGTTAAGGTAATGACATTTAGCTCTATATAATGTGTTGGTATTATTGGGATTAGGAGGGAACTTCTTACCTACTTGTTAAACCTTGTTGGATGTAGGGAACATGTTGTTGACTAGATCCTTGTTTTTGGAGGTATGGGTAGTTATATCTTTGTTTCATATGTGATACACATTGGGTGAAAGGTAATTATTATTGAGCACCTAGTACCTCCTATGCATAAGAATCTTGTGGTTGGATAAACACCTATTTTTGGATCGATACTTGTTGATTTGAAACTAGTGGTGAAGTGACATTTGCTATTGAATCGACACTTGTTATTGGTTGGGCAATTCTTGGTTTGGAAATAGTTGGGGGTTTGGCATTTTTTGACCAATTGGCACTTTCTAACTAATAGGAATATGTTATTGGCTAGGTAATGTTTGTGATTTATAAGGTATATTGGTCTATTCTTGTTGTGACTAAACATTCACTATCACCTATTGAGGTGCACTTGTTGTGGTGGTAAGTTGGTTTATTATTGGTTTGTTACCCCTATTGTACATTCAAAGAAGTATCTAGTTGGGGAGTGGAGGTTGTTTGTTGATTTTTGGAGATAGGCATACCTATTACCTGTTGTTGCAATCCACTCATAAAATTATTCAAATGAAATTATTGTGTATTTATTGGAGGTAAGTTAGACTCACTTTGGTTTAAATTGGACTATACTTACATGCTATTTGTAACATTTTGGTTCTGGTCTTCTATTTGAGAAACATTATCTTTTATAAAAATATGGACATTATACATATAACTAACCAACATTGTTTGGCTAAATGGGTCTACATTTTGGGTTGTGTATCTTGAGGCATCTATTTATTTCCCTATTGATGGAGATATCTCTATAAGTGGTGTGTTAGAAACAACTCTTTCATTGACATTATGAGCTAGGTTGAGATAAGTTTGGTATGCTTGATGTACTTGTTCCATTTATCCATTCATAATACCTTTTCCTTTTATAAGCATGTTGTGGTATTGTTAAGGCATTTGGACTAGATATCGGATATAAATAGTAGATGCCTATTCAAATTGTTGAATTCATAGCACATTACTAGGTGTTCTAATCAAAATGCATAGAATTTTTGTGGGAAGTCTGGTAGAAACTTGGCTCCTACTTTGACAGCTTGAACTAACACTTTGCTTTTGTTTTCCAACAAATTATGTTCAAATAAGTATGGATTATATCTAATTTACATTGGTGTCATAACATAATAGGTCACTTTTTGTTGGTTTTGTTCAATATTAGGCATCATTTGAGAAAGGTATTGTTGTGTTTACTCTAAATATTAGCCTAGATAAGGATGCACAATTACCAAATATTGCACAAATGGGTCATGCCTTTATTTAATGTATGGGATGTTATAATATGAATAAGGATCTATTTCATAAGCTAAGTCATCATATGAATTTTGAAAAAAAGGGTCATTGGTCACAAAGTTACCATAGCCAAGATTATACATAGTCATGTGAAAAACAAAGGGTATAAAGGTAACGAACCATCAAGGTCTAAAAAAACAAAAGGGCCCTTGAATTTGTAAAAGAGACACAAAGGGATAAAAAACTAGACTATGTAAAGGTAGAACAAAACAAACATGAGACCCATCTAATAAAATGACACTGATATGCCCAAAGGTAGTTATAATCAACAAAAAAAGTAACATAAAGGCTCAAACTCATTTATGGATAGAGTACTGATTTGCCCATAGGTGGTTATAATTAGTAACAAGAGTGCTTAAAAAAATTAGAACAATTATGAACTAGGATCAAGAGATAGATTTTTTTTTTACCAAAGGTGATTATAATCATGCTAAAAACAAGGCTATACTCAAAAACACAAAACTCAAAAGCAAACTAAATTAAGGTAAATGGATTAAATGACACTCAGTAATTGGCTCACTTAAGACATAGAATTTGACTCATAAAAACTATTGGAAGAATGGATCTAGAACACTAAAAAAATTGGCACAACAAACTTCAAACAAAGTGCATGATAACAACTTGGCTCAAAAGGATGCTCTAAATAAAGATACAAAATAAACAAAAACTATTAGGTCTAGGCAAGGGGTCTTTTAGATAAAATATGAAATCAACCCAAGTAACACAATCCAAATGCAAAAATTCAGACAACCTAAGCCTAAATTAGATAAGGTTTCAGGGTGAACTTGAGTAGTTTGGCATTTATACTTTGAAAGGTTGAGTCTTAGATTTAATGTGAAAAACTAAAATATTATAAGGAAAAAGATAGACCAAAATGGGTAGCATAACTATGTTTTTGAAAAAAGATAAATATAATAATGGCTTGGAACTTGGATTCAAAAGCAACAAGAGATTGGGATAAATTTAGTAATGTAACAATGATTCCTTAAAAAAAATGTCATGGAAAATGGTTTTTGGAATAAAATATTCAAGGAAAAAGTTTAAAATGAAATGGGTAGCATAATTACACCTTTTTTAAACAAGAGACACACTAATGGTTTTGGGACAACACTCCAAGTCAAAAAGTGCAACACAAACAGACATAGTAACACCTCTTAGGCTAAACTGGTGTACAAACATGTGATAGTTTTTGAACTCATTTTTGAAATGATAACACAAAAAAATATTTTTAGTCTAAAAACACACATGTAAATCAAATAAAAATATAAGTAGCACAAATGGCTCATCCTATCCTTATAACTATCATTGGTGTGCGTAGCTTCAGCCAAATTTTTTACTGATATACCAATGCTTGTGAGGAATCAAGTGTTAATCCAAAAACAAAAGATAGGTGTAGGTAGATTTTTTATGACCCTTTTGTCTCTCAAGAATTGATATGTGGTATTAACTTAGAGTGAGGAACACTTAGCATTTGGCATGAAATTCCATGGTAAGTGGGGTTTTGACTAAAATCTATAAATCTTGCACGTACTAGATGGTCCCAAGTGTGGCTAAGACAAGGGTGTAATCATGTCAAATGAATCCAAAATACCTAACTTACTATGCAAGGGTCTATTCATTTTCATAGTGACTCCATTCATGTACTTCTTAGTGAAGTATGATGTCTAGCTATTGCATGGACCAAGTACCTATTAGGATGGTTAGGCTAACTAATCACCACTATTCCATCCAACTATTTACCTAATTTTTATACCCAACTATAGAGTGGTGTTGGTATAATTCTAGGATATTAAACCCTAGGTCAATGCACCCCTAAAGAACTCGTGGGTAGGTGATGAACTCCCACCCACAAGCCAAATGCATAAAATAAAAAAATGAAAAAGGAAACACTTTGGATATCATTTTTGGGTCACCCAAGTCACTCAGAGCTTGGGGAGAGCATACACCACATTATTTCTAGAATAATTTTCAAATAAATGTAATAAAGTAGGTGCTTTTGGTCACTCAAGTTCCCTAAAGAGGATGAGGGGAGAGCATACATGTAATAGTCCATAATTTACCACAAACAAAGAAACTAGTCTATTGAACTTTGAAATTTAGTTAATAAATGAAAAATAAACATAAAGTGAAAAAGTTCTTAAGATCTCTAACTAAGATGTATGTTCCTTTTAATATCTCCAAATTCAAAGTGTGATTGAAATTTTGTCCCCTTGGCCTTGTTTGCACTTGTAAAAATTTCAACAACTAAAAGATGAAAACACCTAAGTGGATTTTAAGCACCAAATAAGATGTATATGAGATTTTAACCATGCTTAAATTTTAATCTCTCCACCTTAGGTACTATAAAATATTAGAGGTCTTGTATGCTTAGAATCCCAAAATCAAGTTAGTAAACAACAATTTAATTTGCGTTCTTGGGTTTCTCTTTCTGTCTCAAAGAAAATCATCATCGATAACAAAAAGATCAAGGTCAATTCCTTAAATTGACATCAATTTAGTTAGATCATCGATGTTTCTTGTAAACACATAAAAAAACTATGTTTTGAAGGAAAAATGAGTAATAAACAAGGTTAAAAATTAGAATTCTCAAATCTCTACAAGAAAAAATGTTACACAAACAACAAACATATCATTAAGTACAAAATTAAGGTAAAGAAAATCAAGAAAAATCAATTTTAGCCATGTTCTTGACTTGTTTTGTTTTCTAGATAGAGATTATGGTTGATCCCTATAATTGACATCAATTTGAAAAATCAGCGTCAATCCCTACAACATTGTTAAACAAAGACATAAAATTCAAAGCTAAAAAGCTAAACTTGAAGATTTAAAGGCATCCATTAGACAAACTAAAATTAGCATACTAACCTCCTTGTCCATATGAGATGCTTAGTCCCACCAAACATGCCATTTATGTAGATTAGGATTTCAAAGAGTATACAATATGTAGATTAGTCTCTTATTAGTCCAAATTAGAAAACTTCAAGAACATCAATTCACTAAGACTAAAAAATCTTGCTTAAGATCTAGGGGAAGCATAACACAATAAGAAAGAACATAAAATAGAGATGAAGACAATACGATTTTCTTACCTCTTTTGTCTTATATGATGCTTACTTGTTATCATAAGTATGTTCATGCTCAACCTATGATGATTACAGTCTTTTAGTAATTCTCTTCCATGGTGGTATCATCTCTCCAATAATCACTTGTCGCTTGGTGTGAAGCTTGGCATAAATTGGGCATTATAACACTAATATTTAAAGAATTCAAGAAGATATTCTACCAGAATAACCTTACACACAAAAGATTGTTAAAAAATGGTGTGGGCACTTGTATTTATAGCTCAAAAAACTAACTCTAACCTTAGGTAGGTTAGGTTAAATTCTAACTTAAGTTGAGTTTAATTTAACCTAGGTTGAGTTAGTCTAACTCTAGGTGGGGTTAAGGCACTCATAAGATCTTGACACATTAGTTTCAGATATTGTGAGGCATGACAACTCACTTTAGATTTATGAGGTGTGAGTCATATTTTTGAATATTTATGAGATAATAAATCAATTTAATAGCTCATTTGACTCTTAACTTCATATTTGTCTAAAAATTCCTTTTTTAGTAAATGAAATTCACTAATTTGATTTGGAATTTTTGTTTAGTCAAGTTAATTAAGATTTTTAATATAATTAGTCTTGATTAGTGTTTTTTATATTTTGATAATTGTTTTAAATGTCATGAATTACTAGCTTAACATGCCAAAAGAGCCAAATTACTAGGTCATAATTTGACCAAGGTTGGAACTGAACCAAGTTAGTGATACATATAAGATAATATGCCAAATAAGTTAGCCTCATCATGTTTTTAGGAAATTAAATACCTTACACAAATGAATTTAGGCAATTCAGGTGATTTTCAGGCTTAAAAATGTGTCATTTTCTATAAATTGAATTGAATGTTAGTTTAGTCTCAAAAGTGGCCAAACATAAGTGTCTACAATTACCTCACCATATTCATACAATGACATGACCTAAGACTCAACATTAATAAAAAATTACATGATAAAGAGAAAAGATGCCATGCCTCCTATAGTGACATATTCAGTTGCAAATTTATCAAGTATAAAAGCCATAACTTAGTGTCATAACAAAAAATATAAAAGGAAAAAACATATTAAAAATAAAAATATATGACTAAGTAGTGAATAAGTACCATGTGTCAAATAAATATGAAAGCTGACATCATAAAAAAATCAAATTAAAATTTGATAGATAGTTGACAATGACTGTTACTCTATAATTAATTCTCATGCATGGAGGATTCAAGCAATGAATTTACAATCTAAGAAAATGGAATATGATTTGTTCCTATGTTAAATCAAGTTACATTCAACATTTTTAAAGCTATGAACTGCTATCTAGAGTGACAAATTGACATAACATCCTAAATTTCAAATTTAACACATAACTCAAATTACTTGTCAATAGAAGCTAATTTCAGCTACTTATTCATTCAATGTTATACTTTAATACCAATAAAGATTTTAAAGATAAAAAATTTGATAGAGATAATTTGAATGAAACATTAAAACATTAAATGGAAATTTAGATAGAGATAAAGGTCGTTTAGCCTTACAAGTATGAAGATAATTTGTCTTTCTATCAAAGGGATTACAAAGATTACCTACTAATGATCAAAGCTATTAGAATCCTAAAAGTGGCAACTAGACTAGAGGTATTACTTTGTGCTGATCTAATCTAAAATTTATTTACAATAGGCACTGACAAAAAAGACAATTTGCATAAAAACAATAACACATAACATGTAACATACATAGTTGGTTTAGTTTTTAAGAAATTTTATCAATTACCAAAACTAGACATCTCATACAATCATAAAATAATTAGTTCTCGATTCAAATAAAATAGTGTCATAAGTAACCTATTAGGATGGGAAAAAATCCTAAAATTTTTTTGATGAAGAAAAAGGTCCCCATTTCCCAATTCAGACTTGGTGTCAGAATCATGATGGACATATTGAATAAGATACACAAAGCCTCATCTATCACTCATGTATATGAGGTTTAGGTCCCGTTGCTATCGATAATTTTGAAAGGCAAGGGCATTACCCCATTGGGGGAAATCATATGTTTTACTTTGAAATTATAAAAATACCATATGCATGAGTAAGTATATGACAACTTATACATGCTTTCTTATTTGGTTGATGTTATCTGTGTGACTGTCACCTCAGCTAACATTCCTCCTTGGGAGCCAAAGGCACCAAAATAGATTTTTGATGATTTTTATCACCTCCATATCAACAAATATATAGAATATATGAAAAATTTAGCAAAAACCTTCTACTCGATGGTCTATAGAGTAATAAATGGACAACCAATGCCTAGATTATCTGATTAGATGAGATCACTCAAGTCATTAGGTGACTATTGGTTCTACTTGGACCATATAGTTATCAAAATTGAAGGTACATTGGTAACACACTTTTACTTACCTAGGCACTTGCATGACAATCTCTATGAATAGGAGATAGCTTACCAACTATCCAAAAATGTAGATGAAAAGTTGAGGAAGGCCAGATTGGCCAAATATCACAAGACACCCCTCATCATTGGGAGGCAACAATTCCAAAAATGGGATCAGTTGGCCAAAAAATCTAAACTTAGAGGTTTACTCTAATTTTGACTAGCTGAATACATATTATGGGACTTTGGGAAGGTGGTAATATAATAGATAAACAAGTTCCATAGGCAATTCAAGTAAGACTATGGGCATGAATAATACGAACATGACTTGATCTTTTTAAACCTTGAGGATGACTAGATGATGTTTATATAAGAATGAAAAATGTTAAAATGTCTATGAGGATTAATCATGTTATCCACTATGATCCCTCAATAGCTAGAGAGGATTTAGTAAGAATGTAACAAGAGGAAAAAACCTCTAGATAAGATGAAAAACCTTAAACAAAGGAATAAACTAATAAAAAGTTAAAATCAAGAGTTTTAAAGAACTTCCAAAAGATCAATGAGGCAAGGTAACCAATTATAGATACAAGGAAAACCAAAATACCAAATGTCACATTTACATTCATAATGATAGTTACAACAAATCCATTACCTTATAATTAAGGGGAGATAACATCCTGATACTCAGACATATCTTAGGCATTCCCTAATCTAACACATAACATGAGTATGTGGAAGGATATTTAACTGATTAAATTTTAAATGAGCTAGTAGAAGGGGATTTAGAATAAAGACATGAATAATACCTAGAGGAAAATGCTACATTGGATATTTTCTGAGAGGTGCCTCTATAGAGAAATTTTAAGACTTTAATCCCCAGTCCTCCTCACACTCTTAGCATGAAACAAGTGTATATTGATAAAAAATGTCAAGTTCCTTCTATGGATAAGGATGCAAACCAAATAGGCACAAAAATTGACATCTCAGTAGTCACATCAATTACTTTAGTTATTACACCTATGGTCACTATGATGGATTCTCCAAAAAACTTGACATAGATTACCACATCACTTGTTTCAACTATTACACCAAGTGCTACAATTGTCCTTCTAATTACCATGACTTTTATGGATTTAAAGAGTAGGGAAAATACTATAACTTTGGATTCTTTGGCTAATATTACTCCTACCACTAACCCCATGACTATTATTTATACATCAATTTATTAATTTTTGAAAGGTCTAACTTAGGCTACCATTATAGAATATATTCTTTCCACACTTGACTTATACACCACAACCACTAGCTAACATTTTGAGGACCTAGTATCCCAAGAAGTTTTTCTAGGTATCCCATAAAAAACCATATCTTTACCTAATTAAGGGTGTCCATTACATAATGTCTCTAAAAAAATTCAATAATCATCTTAATCTAGGAGTCTACCTTACCAAGTATGTTATTAGGACCCCTCCCTAAACCAAGATCTCCAAAGAGAAGTTTTTCATCACAACTTTCCCTTCATCATCCACATATCCCTATTCCACTCCTCCATCTCCCTTAATTCTCATTTCTCAACCATAAAACACCTCACCCCCACTCAGTCTTCCACTCAGACATCTTCTAAGACTTGTTTGTGACTCACACATGGATACAACAAATGCAAAAAAATAGTCATATATAAAATATTTGGTTATAACTTTAGACACCTAAAAGTGGCCACCAATAACCTCCAACCAGGATTTTGACCAATTTCAATCAAAATACACAATTTGGCCTAAAAACACTAAAACATGATAAATGATGTAGACCTATCATATATAAGTGTCAATTTTGGTCAGAGTATCACTAAATGGGGTAATGAAATTTATGATATAACTAACTTTGATAAGATCATTTCAAGTCAAAATTACATTTTCACATTTGGGTGCTCTGGATTACTCTTTTCTATTAATTTTATTATAGGAGACACATGCCTTTATTGTTTTGTGTTGGCAACATCCTAAATGGGATAACAGTTCTAATGCATCTAACATCACATCCTAATTCCAATCCAATCAAATTTTGATCCAATAATATGAAATTTTGACCAATTTGATTAATTTGAGCAACAATTGCCAAGATTTGCACAAAATTTGATAAATCTTGTTTAAAGATAATTAATTTGAATCATGAGCTTAAGTTAATTTTCCATGGAACTTGTTGAATATTTATTTTTGGAAATTGATTATGAGTTTCTGCATCATCAAGTGACATCTTTTTTGGGGAAGGTATCCCTAGGCCATAAATGCCACAAATATCTAATTAAACCCTCCCGTGCCTCTTTAATGCCTCTCTATCCCAAATATTTATGAGGAAATTTATTGATTTTAGCCTCCAAAATTGAATGGATTCTTAGCCACACATATTCATCTTGATATGGATGATTCAAGTTCATTCTAATCATTTGAAAAAATATATAAATACAAGGCCTCACACTCATAATTTGAAGCTCTCTCAAACCAAAGTTATCATGCCCAAATGACCTCAAAAATCTTGGATAATGTAAAGTTATAATGGTTAAATGAGTTCAAAATCCATTTAGTATAGTTTTATCATGTCTAATTGTTAAGCCAAGCCAAAGTCATCAGAAGCCAATGGTGCCAAGGGGAGAAGGAGCCAAACAAATCCATTGGTGAAATTTTTTTGATGCATAAGCTGAGCAAGCTACTCAATGAACCATTTGGAAGCTCCAAGGAAGGTGAAGAAAGGTTTATTTCATGTTTTAGTTGTTTTATTTCATATATATGTTTGTTACTAAGCTCCCCCTAGTATCTAGGCCTAAAGATGTCATGATTTTTAGGTGAAGGAAGGTTTATTTCTAGTTTTAGTTGTTTTATTTCATATGTATGTTTGTTACTAATCTCCCCCTAGTGTCTAGTCCTAGAGATGTCATGCTTGTTAGTGTGTTATTTTCAAAATAAAGGTTTATTTCATGTTTTAGTTGTTTTATTTCATATATATGTTTGTTACTAAGCTCCCCCTAGTATCTAGGCCTAAAGATGTCATGATTTTTAGGTGAAGGAAGGTTTATTTCTAGTTTTAGTTGTTTTATTTCATATGTATGTTTGTTACTAATCTCCCCCTAGTGTCTAGTCCTAGAGATGTCATGCTTGTTAGTGTGTTATTTTCATTTTGATTTCATTTTGAACTAACTCTTGATTTAACCCCCTCTCTTGAGTCAAATTCCTAGATCACAATAATTAAGGAGCCAAATTTAACCATATAATTTAATGAGACCTCAAATAAACTCAAAAGGGTGAGGAGAAGAACAATAATAACTGGAGGGGATACCACTAAGTTTGTAAGATAATAATAACTCTTCTCACTAACAAAGAAAATAAAATTTAGACCT